>PKMM01017963.1:417121-628556 GCA_002933915.1 Eutrema heterophyllum
ATATATATACTCCATGAGTTTGCTTAAAAATCAGAAATTAAGTGAATAAACATACGGCGGCGATGATGAAAAAAAGGCCGGACTTACGGCTGCTAACACCACCAAGTGGGTGTGTAGTAGAATGATGCTAAAGTTTCCAAAGGTTACTTAGCTGAGCCTCCTCGTTTGTCTCTCTCTTTCTTCAAATTAACCCCATTTATTCAAGTTTCAGTAGTTTTACCTAAACTTCGTTCCTAAATCAAAAGCAAAAACAAAACAAAAATCAAAAGCAAAAACGCTTCTGTTTCCAGATTTAAAAAAAAAACTGAAAATTGACATTAAAAATCACAGGCTTCTTTAACACTTTCCATGGAAATGTATGTACAAATTGATTAATTGTCTTGGATATATAGACTTGTTTATACAAATAATTAGCCTGCGTTAAATATAAAAGTTACAAACGCTAGTGAATTACATAATAAGCCAATGTGACTTTTTGTTACAAAAAAATCCACTTTCGACTATTAGTGTATTTTTGGGAGTTTTGTAGGGGTGTGAAAAGTCTTTCAAACCCTCTTTCACCTCAAATTAAACGTAAAACTCCGACCACTCCGACAGCTTTCGGCAATTTGAGACTTATTCACGGTCGTCGCCGGGAGATTCCCTTTCCCCAGATCTGTCGATCGGACTTAAAACCACCACGAATTTGCCTACTAACGGTTCAGAGTTAGTGGTTTCTCCACCTACTCAGGCTGTTAGAGCTTCTCCAATGCAAACTTCAAAAATGAAGTTTGCAAAACTTCAAATTTGAAGTTTGTGTATCTTGTTCTCCAATGGTAAACTTCAAATGAAACTTCAAAATAATTTATTTTTTGCATTATAATCCTTAATATTATTTAAAATTAACTAAAATCATATTACTTTTATAAATAACTATAAACACATTAAACTCATATTACAACTTAAATTAATTAATAAAACATTATATTAAAATAAATCTAAAATTACATATTAAGAAAACACACACACAAACAAACAAATTATAAATACAAAAAAAAATTATTCGTTAAAATTATTTCCGTAATGTTCCCATATATGATCAATCAAAGCATTTCGAAGTGATAAATGAGCCTCTTTATTTTTTATCTGTAGATTACGAGATAAAAATTGCTGAAATCGGGTATGTTCATTTATTGCCACTTCAATGGTTGACTCTGGAGCGGATTTTGCATTTCTAATCGGTACATTGATATCACGTTCGTCCTCAATTATCATATTATGCATTATAATGCACGCCGTCATGATATCATGCAATACCTCTTTCTTCCAATAACGAGATGATCCTACTATGATAGCAAACTTGGATTGTAGAACTCCAAATGCACGCTCAACATCTTTCCGGCATGCTTCTTGTTTTGCTGCAAACAATTTTTTCTTTGGACCCTGGGGATTGCTAATAGTTTGAACAATTGTAGACCACTTCGGGTAAATACCATCAGCTAAATAATAACTCATGTTATACTTTTTTCCTTGAATAATGTAATTAGCTGGAGGAGCGGTACCTTGAGCAAACTTTGAAAATAAATTAGAAGACTTCAAAACGTTGATGTCGTTGTTGCTGCCTGGCATACCAAAATAAGCATGCCATATCCATAAATCGTAGTCTGCAACCGCTTCAAGAATGATAGTGGGTGATCCACTACGCCCTGCAAACTGTCATGCCCATGCAGTTGGACAATTTTTCCATTTCCAATGCATACAATCTAGACTCCCTAACATTCCAGGAAATCCACGTTGTTGACCGATGTTGAGAAGCCTTGCGACATCCTCTGGTGTTGGTGACCTGAGATACCACTCCGAAAACACTTATATAATTGCGCGACAAAATTTCTATTTTGATGTATTCGTCTGTGGCATCAGCAGGCATACCATACGCCAAAATCCGAATAGCGGCGGTTACTTTTTGGAGGGTTGATAAACCCATTCTACCAAGTGCATCACGTCGTTGGTTGAAGTAGTTGTCATGGTTTTTAACAGCATCGACAATGTGAAGAAATAACCTTCGCGACATTCGGAACCGACGATGGAACTCTCTTTCACCATAGACAGGATTATTAGAAAAATAATCATTGAACAAATTACGATGAGCATTTTCTCTGTCACGATGTATATATGCATGACCCGGGATAGAGCCTCGATGACTTACGTGATCGCTTTCTTGAGTGAGTTGGTGAATGAGACGGTTGTTGTTGGCTAACAGATTCATTGCAATTGCTTCTTCACTCTCCATTGATGCATTTTCATCCATCAACCATTCGTCAAACTCAGATGACTCAGAAGAGGAAGACAAATTGGGAAAAGAAGATGAATCTCCAATATTAAAATTCATTTTTAAATAAGTGTTGATGTTTATCTATCTTCCATATTGTGTGTATATATATATTAAAAATGTAACTATTTAAGAAGATCAGAAAATCTGGACAGACTAATCTACGCCATTCATTAGATCTCACTTGTTATCAACCGTTCGATTAAAATCTTATCCAATATTGTAGCAAAAAAAGGACAAATAAATCTATACCATTCATTGTATCTCATCTATAATCAACCGTTGGATTAAAATTCTATCCAAACTTTCTAAAAGAGAATCTGGACAAATTGATCTAAACCATTTATTAGATCTCATCTATCATCAACCGTTAGATTAAAACTTTATCCAACCTATCCGAAAATCTTGAGATATTAATCTAAACCTTTCATTAGATCTCACTCGTCAAAAACCGTTGGATCAAAATCTTATCCAACCTATCCAGAAAAATCCATTATCATGTATAAATAATAGACTTGAAGAATTAGAAAAATCACACTTCAAACAACTCTCTTCTTCTTCTCTAAAGAAAAAATATGGAAAAAAATAGAGGCTCATCATTCAATCATCAAGAAGATGAGTTGTTATGTTGTGTGTATCTAGAAATATCACAAGATCCAATTGGTAGTAATAACCAAAGTCTTGGGAAATTATGGGAAAAAATAAGTAAGAGTTACAACGAAAAAAAAAATGACGGTTGGGAAATCAGAAGTTCGAGATCTCTACAAAGCAGGATGACTAATATCTCATATGCGGTTAGACATTTGAAGAGTTGCATTAACCAAGTAGAGAATATGCATCCAAGTGGCGCGTCCGAATTCGATATTGTAAGTATATTTGTTTCTTTAACTCCATTTATATATGATATTTGTTCATGTAATTAATAAAGTTTTATGTTCTAATACTTTGTAGATGGAAAAAGCTAAGAAGTTGTTGATGCAAGAACCAAAGCTTAAAAACGGTTTTAAATTTGACCATGTGTGGGTTTTGATGAAGGATATCCCAAAGTTTACAGACAATGTCAACATCAGTATACCAAATCCTTCTAATAGTGAGAGTGATGTTCTTGGTTCTCCAACATCACAATCTCCAGGGCTGTCTTCATTTTCACTCAATTTAAGTAGTGACGATGGTGGATCAAATTCATCGCAACGTCCAATTGGATCGAAGAAGGCAAAACTCAAAAGGAAGATTGCTGAAGGTAACAACTCATCTATTAACACTTTGGTTTCATCGAATGAACAAATCCTTGAATTCTTAAAAGAAAGTGCAACAACTAGGAACAAAAATTATGAGATGGTTCAATTACGTATGCAAAATCAAGCAAAAAAATTAGCTTTAAAAGAAATGGAGGAGGAAAATAAAATATTATTCAAAGATTTAGAAACTATCCATGATAGTAATATCCGTGAGTATTTTCGATCTGAACAAGCAAGAATCGTACGTAAAAGAACTCAAGAACAAGAATCTTCGACTCCACCAAATTGTTATGGACAATATTTTGGTGATCTTGGTGGTTCGGGATCAAATTTACCCGACTATTAGTGTTATTGTAATATTATGATCATGTAATTTTATTTTCTTGTGTTTTTTATTTTGAATTAAATTTGCTTAATGTAATATTGTTATTGTGTAAAATATGTTTCTAATATTATGTAATATTTTGTTTTTGATCAAATATTTTAATTTTACGTTCAAAGAATTATTTTATATGTGAAAATTTTAATTTATAAGAACATATGTAAAATATTTATAAAATATAAAGTTGTGGACTAAAATGATAAAATACTAAAATAAATATGATGATTTACATAATATATAAATATAGGGACCCAAATGCAAATAAAAAAGATGAAACTTCAAATTTGAAGTTTTGAAGTTGCCCATTGGAGTAAAAAAAAAAAAAAAACTCTAAATATGAAGTTTTGAGGTATTGCATTGGAGATGCTCTTAGCAACGAGATGGTGGATGACTCGATTGTTCTGGGATTTTCCTCTCCCAATATCTTCTTCTTCTTTTTCTTTTCAATCGAAATCGGAATTCTCTTCTTCTCAATTTGAGATTTATTTCTTCTTCTGCTCAATTTTCTCCTCTAAAATTCATATATGCATATCGTGGCTTTCAATCACAAAATCTGAGGAGAACGACGATGGTGGCGACTGATGCTTCTTTCGGCGGAGAGATTTGCGGAGAAAGCGGAGAGATTCCGGCAGAGAGAAAGAAGCTTCCGAATTTGGATGTGGAACTTGCGGAGAAAGCAAAGAGATTCCGACGGAGAGAAGGTCACACTTTCTCTCTCTCTCTTCTCGTTCACGGCGAAGTGAAGCGACTCACTTCCATGGAGTCCTTTCAAATTCAATATAACGGCGGAGACCTATAGCAGCAATGCGGCGGAGCAGATTGCTCCGTTGCAGCTTCTGGGTACGGATATATATGACTAGTATTTACTTCAAGGATCAGCTCTGGATCAATTCGTACCCGCTTGACCGTAACCCCTTTACGATATCACCGTGGACAAACTAACGTGAGCTAGGTAAGATGGACAACAGATGTTGGATACGATCATTTAATGCTATAGCATTTTTTTTTTATTCAACGTATGGTGGATGTAATCCTCTTGTTGTTTAGGATTCTCAGCTTGTTTATCCATACGTCTGTGAATTACGTCTGTTTTTGGATTTTATATGGGCGTAAATTTGCTATTGGGGCTCAAATATTTGTGCATTGGTTCCCAGATTTGAGCGAAGATGACGAAGAACTACCCAGCTGTGAGCGAAGATTATTAAAAGGCTGTTGAGAAGTGCAAGAGGAAGCTTAGAGGTATCTTCATCGGATCTCAGTAAGGAACAGTGTCATAGATATTTCCAGGCGATTCATGGGATGGATCTGTTCCGGATGAGGTATGTTGGATTGTGGAAAGTGGATGATGTATGTTGGATTCAAGATGATGGATGGATTCGATAATCTAGAGATTGGTGGATTCGATTTTAGATTTCAGTGTTGAAATTCTAAAAGTTTGAAAGATTTCTCGAGGTATGGTGAAATCGGCCATCATGATGTTGGGTCTTCGTCTTCTTCAATGACGATGTTCCTGAGGAAATGCTACGAATCGGCCATCTTCTCTGTTCAACTTGCCCAAATAGCACAACAATCTCTCAAGGTACGTTAGTCTCTTTCTCTCAGTCTTAAATTTTCTTAGAATTGGCTCCCTGCTTTGTGGACAAGTCTATATGTACATATAATGAATGGACAAGTCTTTGTGGATGAATATATGAGAATAACAAGCGTAGTTAGTGCAGACAAAAATTGGTGGAGAACGTATGGTGGATGTAATCATATTTCTTTATATTCAACGTATTGTGGACAACGTATGGTGGATACATTATATTTAGAATGTAATATAGTGTTCTTCGTTGTTGAAATTTCTTTAATCTTTGATACACAGTGGCATGTCACACTCGTATTCAACCTAAAGAGATAAGAATTTATCCAAGCTTGCTGGTTATTCTTCAAGCGATAGGAGGTACGAAGAAAGAAATCATGACTCACTAGCAAACGAGGTTCAAATTTGTTCTCTTTCATTTCTTCTTGGCAACTTTAAAGTTGTCGTTTTAACTTAACAATGCACTTCTTCTGGTTTATGATCTATTTTTAGGGGTTTATGACTCAGCTTTCGGAACAAATATCATCTCTCAATGAGAGAATGGATGAGTTCACAAGCCGGATCGAAGAGCTAAATTCAAAGTTGAGCTGCAGTAAAAACTCTCCAGCACAGCAGAGCATGACACTCCAAGCTGAAGTCTGCAATGGGTCAGCTCCTGCTTCGTATTTCATTTATGGTCTGGAGAATGGATGTTTGATGAATTCCATAATGCCTCATTCATCATCATCCTCCCAATTAGCCAAGGATTCGCCATTAATGGAAGAGGTAAGTAATGCTCACATTTTTCTCGTTTATGAATTTGGATTTTTATTACATTGCTTTGAAACGCTGAGTTGTTGTTTCTGGTGCAACCAGATATCGAGCATTTCACGTGGACAGCATCAAGTGATGCACCAGTTGGATAATTTGTGTAATCGGATGAGAGAAAGCTCAGCAGAAAGGACAACGCCTAGCAAGAGCAGGGTGCAGCAATAGCAACAACAGAGGCAGATCAAGCAAAAGCTTCCCTCTCTTGTTAACCTTGGCTTTTTGCAGCATAGGCATTGTAGTGATCAAGAGCGACATTAAAAAGCGGCAATAACATCTCTAACCACTATGGCTCTTCTCTTTCTTTCTTTTTTCTTTCTTTTTTGTTATTTTGGTATTTTTCTCACCGGAGGTATTTTGTGAGCTTCCAAGGTTTCTCTACGAGGACGATGACACCAATTCTCTTCCCCTAAATTAGTCGTTCGGAGAGACATTTTTGATTAATTTTATTCAATAAAAGTTCAGTACTTTTTTAAGCTTAGCAGTCATTTTGCTCCGTTTTTTTGTTCTTAAATAATGAAGACAAGACATGGATGCGACTGAAAACACATACAGTTAAATACCAAATACAAAAAGCAACTTTATTGGCATAATATGACTCATTCAAAGGAAAAAAGTTGTGAAACGAGACATGTACAAGTAGTAACTTCAGAAGTTTGAAAGGGCTTGGACCACTTTAATCGCAAAGGTCGTATTTATGTTTACTTAGACTGGGGTACAATGTAATTGTCATCATATCCACGCTCTCATTTCCACTATTTCTTATCTACACACCCATATCCACGCTCTCATATCCCCTTCTCCTTCGACAAATTGTTCACAACACTACCATCCATTGGATCATTTTCACGCTCTCATATCGACGCTCTCATATCCATGCTAATGTGGCAACGACATGTCCATGCTAATCCGTCCACCTGATCAATAAACGCTTACTAACTGCTATCCACGATATGATATCCAACCAAAATTATACACCAGCCGTTGTCCCAGAAGGACTGATTCATCAGTTCGACAACGTTGTCCATGAACTGCATTCACAGGAACAACATAACATAGAGATCAATTGTTAAATAACAACCACATATGATACAAAACACCAATTGTAATCTTTAATTCTTACAAAAAAATCAAGACTAATTGATGCCTGATACTTTGTTCAAGCTTTGTCCATGCTAACTAATGCAGATATAGCCGACCAACGATAATAGCAAATACTCATATCCACTATATGATATCCAACCTAGCTTATTCACATTGCTTTGTCCACATTCTAATTGTCCACAAGTTGTAACAATAACACAATCCTAATTTGTCAGGCTAAACAAATCCAGTCAATGAATCGAGACCTAACCTGTAATAGAGAGATTAGAGAGCCCTCAAACTGAAACAAAAACAAAACAATTTTGAGACTTTTGTCTCCATCTTCAATAACACCTATAGTTGTTTCAACGGATTATCACCTGAAATAAATACATTTTCAGATATCATATCCAAATGTCCTGAAATCTCTAGATTTGTGGCCTCTGTATCAAGAACGAGATAGGCATCACACAATTTCTCATAACCTAAACACTCGGTCACACTAGCACTAAGCAACGACCCAATTACCCAAAGGAAATTGGAGAGATTAAAGATAGATCACTGAATAAATCGACTGAAAGAAGAATCATAAGTCGAGAATGAGAGATATTTACATGTGCTGGATATCTTCCAATTGGCAATCGGGGTGGGCGTTGCCGGTGAATGCGACGGAGAATCGTCCACAGAAGAACGTTCCGATTTTTTTCAATCAATTCAGGATCGAGACTGAGTAATTCGAGATTTTTGATTTGCAATTTGAGAGACATTTCTTGGACTTTGTCTGGGTGGAGATAGATTTTATCCTGGAAGATTAAGACGACTCCAGCATCACCAAGGACACTAAGCTTCATCAGAGGATGGAGGAGGCGTCGTGACATGAGGTAATAGTGAGAAAGAAGAGGTGAGGCGGAGGAAAGAGTTAAACTAAACATATTTGATGGGTTTTGAGACGCCGTCTCCGAACGAGGTCACCGGATTGGTGAGAGAAGTAGGGTTTTTCTGAAATTTGAAAAAGTCGACAAAAGAGAGTGAATAGGTTTTTACGGTGAGAATAAACTGCCGGTGGGTTAAAAGAGATCAATTAGAAATTGAGTAACAGAGGGCTATTATTGTCCTTTCAAGTGGAGAAAGTACACCAAGAGACGAGAGTTGAAAGTAGTGGTTTATTGTGTAAAAATAATAATTTGTGTTTTGAGAAAAAAAAAATCAAAAAACAAAATATGAAGAAGATATATTTGGTGAGCAGGTTTTAAAGCCTCTTCTGGGTTTAAGCTGCTGTGAAAGAACGAGCGAAAAATGGAATTGCAAGCCATATGCTTAGGGTTTCTTCCCCCGAGACTTCGATTTTCATCTCGAGTTTCACTCTCCCATCCTCCTGTGAGTAAAATTAACAATCAAATTTCGATTTCCCATTTCGATTCTTCTAAGCCTTATCCAGATATTTGTCATTTCTCTTGATTTCTCTCTAGGGTTCTTCTTCCACATTTGCAACCCGTCAAAAAACTGACTCGAGAAGTAAGTATCTATCTATCTATCCTCTTGATTCACCTGTTTTTTTAAAAAGTTGAAATGTAGCACAAAGAGTGATCCTTTGTCTTGTTTTTCATTGCACTTTTCTTTGTTGATTCAGAAACCCTCGTTTGGAACAAACCGCAAGGACCAATTTCCTTGAGTCGACGGGTTGTAGTATGTTCTTCTCGATCTGAATCAAGGCCTGAGTCAAATCAATCTGAAAAGAGTAGTAACCATGCTCGAGCTGAGCTCTTCCGTGGAAAATCTGGTTCTATTTCGTTCAACGGCCTAACCCATCAGCTGGTTGAAGAAAGTAAACTGGTCTCAGCTCCGTTTCAGGAAGAGAAAGGTTCCTTCTTGTGGATTTTGGCTCCTGTTGTGTTGATATCGTCATTGATTCTTCCGCAGTTCTTTCTTAGTGGTGCCATTGAAGCTACGTTTAAAAACGACACTTTTGCGGGTAAGTAATAATCAAATATTCCACTATACTGCTTTAATGTCTTGAAACTTTTAGATTTATCAATCACTTTCGAGTGTTAACATGGGAATTATGAATCCTAGGGACAAGTAAAGTAGAAGCTATCTTAACGGTTATGTTTTAGTGTAGGCTTCTCTTAAATGTATCTGACTTTGAGGTTTTGATAGCTTCAGAACCTGATTTCTGACTGATTTCTGATGTGCAGTTACAAAATCCTTTTATTGATCTTGAATTGTTGCTGATTACAATCAAGAACACATTGAACAAACCTTAAGAAAGAACCATAAGTTTCCTTGAGATTTGTTCAGGAGGTCTCTTAACTCTCTCTTAAAGCTCCCACATGATCTACCTCTTATTTATATGATACTCATTTTGATGCACTCTCTTATCAGGTTTGTAACTTATATTTTCTTGATGCAGAAATTGTTACTTCTTTCTGCTTTGAGACGACGTTTTATGCTGGTCTTGGGATATTCCTGTCTGTGACTGACCAAGTGCAGAGGCCGTACTTAGACTTCAGCTCCAAGAGATGGGGTCTGATCACCGGACTGAGAGGATACCTTATGTCTGCGTTTCTCATGATGGGTTTAAAAGTTGTAGTTCCCTTGTTTGCTGTATACATGACTTGGCCAGCTCTCGGAATAGACGCGCTGATTGCAGTGCTTCCTTTCTTGGTTGGCTGTGCGGTTCAACGAGGTTTCGAAGCTCAGCTTGAAAGACGCGGCTCATCATGTTGGCCCATTGTTCCAATAGTCTTTGAGGTAAAAACTTATATGCTGCTGATTTGGACCGTTTTTGTCTGCCCATCCTCTTGTTTGAGAAACCCTCTTTTAACGCAAGCATTGGACCATGATGTTTATAGTCTTGTTTAGAGTAACTACGGTTTGTATGTAAATGGCAGGTGTATAGGTTGTATCAGGTGACGAGAGCAGCCACTTTTGTTCAGAGGCTGATGTTTATGATGAAAGATGCGTCAACAACTGTAGAAATCACAGAGCGAGGAGTTGCGCTCGTTGGTTTGGTTGTGACTTTGCAATTTCTAGCTGTGATATGTCTCTGGTCGCTTATCACATTTCTTTTGCGCCTCTTCCCTTCTAGACCCGTAGCTGAAAACTACTAAAAATATTGAGTGTTTAGTGAATGTTTACATGTAAGCCAAAAGCCCATAAGCTTTGATTTTCTTTCTAAAGAAAAGATGACTAATTTGTATGCTTCTGTTTGTTTAGATCTTTTGTGGAGAGGACAAAGATATTTTGAAACTTTATGTCCACGTGAAAAGTCTGTTCCTCTGATACGTGTCTTGTACAACCGACGTGAGCTTCAACACGTGTCATCTTCTCCTTTCTTCTATGCATCTGTTTTACCGCTGAGTAATCCACAAATCTTATTCAATGCTCTGAGTGTTAATGGATACTTAAAAAAATATATTAAACTGTAATTGATCAACGATTATTGCTCGGAAAACAGTAACGATTATTGCTCGGAAAACAGTAAAAATAGGATCTTAGGAGAATTAGCCGCTTCTATAAAAACACTGCAAAGTGAGAGTGAGTGAGACAGAGAAAGCCAAAACTTAAGACTGGTTTAATCGATCGTCTTCTTCCTCTCTCAAGAAACAGAAATTATGTCTCCACTCTCAGAGCTCCTAAACCTCAATCTCTCAGACACCAAGCAAATCATCGCTGAATACATATGGTTATACTTAAATGGGCATTTTTAAACATCGATGCATGTCATTATAGATTCTGGATTTTACATAATCTTGCTTGCATGTCTCTGTTTACAACATAATTGTGTGTCTCATTTTTACTCTGTTTTCGTAACAACAGGATCGGTGGGTCTGGAATGGACCTTAGAAGCAAAGGCAAAGTAATAATATTTACACAATCTCTTTTTGTCGTCTCCTCTCTTATTACTATTATTATAACCAAAAATCGATTGATTTTTCATTTCTAACAGACGTTACCAGGACCGGTAAGCGATCCATCGAAGCTGCCAAAATGGAACTACGATGGATCCAGCACGAATCAAGCCGCCGGAGATGACAGTGAAGTCATTCTATAGTAATCTTCTTTATCACCAAATTACACATAATCTATACTATTAAAACATACAGTTTTAGATACGGATGTTTTAAACATATATTTCAAACATTTATTAAATATATTATAAATTTAAAAATTAAAAATTAAACATATTTGAATCAATAACACTAAATTAAATTAGTTTAAATTAGTTGTTAATTTTTATTTTACATTTTATATATTATAAAAAAAACTTTATCCTTCCGTAGTTTTTAAAATGAATTCAAACTTATCTTCTTTTTTAATGTCATTTTTGGAATGAATGAAAAAAAAAGTCCTCAGGCGATATTCAAAGACCCGTTCAGGAAGGGGAACCACATTCTGGTAAAGCTCATCAGAATTTTCAACTTAATCTTATTTTTTTAATCAGTAGATCATAAACTTCAAAAAATTCTTGAATATTAAACCAGGTGATGTGTGATGCTTACACACCGGCCGGAGATCCAATTCCGACCAACAATAGGAACAAGGCCGTAAAAATCTTCGACCATCCCAATGTGAAGGCTGAAGAGCCTTGGTAAGTTAATACAGAGTCTCTGGAAATTTTGTCAATCAAATTATATAAAGCTAAGCTACTTCACTTTTGTTTTCGGTTTGTGGCCGGTTTGGTATAAGACAAAAATTACCCTATTTTGATTATAAAAATATATTTAGTATGTGTTAATTGTGTAAGAAATATGTTTTCTAAATTCAAATTGATTCATTTCGGTATGACTAAAATATGGTTAAGTTTAACTTTCGTTTCGATGTGAAACATTTGATACAGATTGGTTTTGGGATAGATTTCAGTTTTGGTTAACAAATATGTGTTAATTGTGTAAGAAATATGTTTTCTTGAAAATTCAAATTGATTCATTTCGGTATGACTAAAATCGGGTTAAGTTTAACCTTTGGTTCGTTGTGAAACATTTGATACCGATCGGTTTTGGAATAGATTTCAGTTTGGTTAATTCAGTTAAGATTCGGTTTGATATTTTACTGTGTTGTTTTATTAGGTTTGGGATAGAGCAAGAATACACATTACTTAAGAAAGACATCAAGTGGCCATTAGGTTGGCCTCTTGGTGGCTTTCCTGGTCCTCAGGTACTTACGAGTTAATTCTCCATCAAACTTCATACTCATAAAATATCCAAGAACATGTTAACGAATAATCGTTTTTTTTTTTTTGGTGTATGATGAACACAGGGACCATACTATTGTGCAGTTGGTGCAGACAAAGCCTTTGGTCGTGACATTGTGGAAGCTCACTATAAAGCTTGTCTTTACGCTGGTATAAACATCGGTGGTGCTAATGGTGAAGTCATGCCTGGACAATGGGAGTTTCAAATCAGTCCTATTGTTGGTATTGGTGCTGGTGACCAATTATGGGTTGCTCGTTACATTCTCGAGGTGAAACAAAAAAACCGATATAACTAATCATTTTTGTTTCTTTGCACTAACTAACATTGTTTTTTTTTCAAAAAGATTTTTTCATATGAATCATTTTTTTTTTGATAGAGGATCACTGAGATATGCGGTGTGATTGTCTCATTCGATCCCAAACCAATCGAGGTGATCTCTTATGATCATCAAGAGACTGTTTTTGTTTTTTTTTTTGTAGTTGCCGCGGAGTTTTCTTGAACGTTTTTCTTGATTTGAGTTTATTTTTCGATGGCGGTTTGATTAGGGTGATTGGAACGGAGCAGCGGCTCATACAAACTTCAGTACAAAATCAATGAGGAAAGAAGGAGGATTTGATGTGATTAAGAAAGCAATAGAGAAGCTTCAAGTGAAACATAAACAACATATTGCGGCTTATGGTGAAGGCAACGAGAGGCGTATGACCGGGAAGCATGAAACAGCAGACATCAACGAGTTCACTTGGGTATGAGATGGAATCAAAAATCAAATCAGTATTTTGGTTTTTATGATCTACTTTTGATATGATTGGTTTGATTTGATTTTGTTGAGAGTAGGGAGTGGCGGATCGTGGAACATCGGTGAGAGTAGGAAGAGATACGGAGAGAGAAGGGAAAGGGTATTTTGAGGATCGAAGGCCTTCGTCTAATATGGATCCTTATCTTGTTACCTCCATGATCGCTGAAACCACCATCCTCGGCTAAGCTCTTTTTTGTGTGTGTGTTTTTTTTTTGTTGCTTATGTTTCTTGAGGTTTCGGTTTAATTTCGGTCTGAGACTTTTTTTTTTTTTTTTTTATTGCGAACAAACGGGATGTGATATTCTATGATCCTAATGTTTTAATCCGGTTCTGGTTCAATTTTTTTAGTCATGAGTTACTTGAAGTGATAGTAGTCGAGCTTCGTGTTGGCTTTGAGAAAGAAAAAAAAACAAGAAGAGAAAAATGAGGTTATGAGAAAAAAACAAGAAGAGAAATGGTAGAAAAGGAATGAGAATCAAGATCAAAATGGTAATACATATTTATTCACAAATATAGGAAGGGAAAATTACTCAATGACGCATTTTAAAAGTGTTTAGGAATACACTTTTGAGATAAGGCGGGACTAGTGATGCCAGACTTCCCTGCTTTTTTACAATTTTAATGTAATTTTTAACTAATTTTTTTTGTTGCTCTCACTAAAAATTGTAGTTATGCCCCATTGTTTATGGTTGCCGGGCTAAACTAACAAAAAAATTGAAGCCCAAAACATTAAAACCCAAATTAAATCTCTTAATATAATAATAATGAAAAAAAATCTCATTGTTACCAAAAAAAATAATTATCCACTGCCCCACTTTTCACTATAACTACTATTATTATTATTATTATTATTATATGCTTTTATTTTCCCTATAAATATGATATTCGTCCTTGTAAATTAGAGACGAGTAAACATAATACAAAAAGAAAAATTATTCATGTCAAACTTGACAAAGCTCGAAATTACTGTCTTTGATATTTCTGGAAAAAATTATATGACATGGGCGGTAGCTGCAATAATGCACCTCAAAGGGAAAAAACTTCTTAATACCATCGATGTCGTTATTGATGCGTCAGAAACGACATCGGATGAGAACAAGGCAAATGTCATGATATTTTTGTTCCACCACATCCATGATGGTCTAAAAGACCAATACATCACAAAAGAAGATCATGTAGATCTCTGGAAATCACTCAAAGATAGGTTTGATCACCAGAAATACGTGATCTTACCAAAAGCCAAACATGAGTGGCTGAATCTGCGGTTTCAAGATTACAAAAGTGTTGGTGAATATAATTCCGCTTTGTTCGGGATCACCTCCAGGATGGTGTTATGTGGAGAAGAAGTAAGCAATTATGATATGATTGAGAGAACACTCTCCAAATATTTCATCCTGGAAATGTAATCCTGCAACAACAATACCGGGAAAAAGGGTACACTCTTTACTCAGAGTTGATGCAAACCCTCCTTGTTGCAGAGCAAAATAATTAGCTCGTGATGCTAAACCATCATCTAGTTACAACAATTGGCAACGACATGGACCCGGTAGAGGCCGTGGTCGTGGTCGTGGTCGTGGTCGAGGACGTGGTCGTGGACGTGGTCGAGGCCAAGGAAGAGGATTTCATTTTAATAATTTCAACACCGGGAGAATTGATAAAAATTCTCAAGAGAATAAAGTTGGTAAAACAATGAACAAGCATTATGAAAATGCTTGCTACAGATGTGGCATAAAAAGACATTGGTCTAATACATGTCGTACACCAAGACATTTGGCCGACCTGTATCAAAAATCCCAAAAGGGAAAAGAAAAGGAAGGTGAAACCAACTTCATCTCTGATAAATCCGGACCCTCTTTCGATGGCATTGATAATGATGCACATCTCGATCTTTCTGATTTCCTCGTTGATCATGAGGATATCAACGCCCAACAAGTTGACTAAAAAAATAAGTTATTTTTTTTCTTTTTATAAATTTGCGTTATATGTATTTTTGTTATAAAAGTGTGTTGTAAAATAAGCTATTAATGCATTTTTATGAATAATTTAAATCCATAATATGTCAAGATCTGAGATTCGGGATGGAGATTTATGTCTAGCAGACAGTGCCACAACGCACACAATACTTAAAGATAAAAAGTACTTCTCCTCTCTAAATTTAAAAAATTCCGCTAGAAGCGTGAATACTATATATGGGAATGCAAAGATTATTATGGGCTCTGGAAGTGCTTGTTTTTCAATGCCAAGGGAAACAAAGTTTGAAGTGCAAGATGCACTATATTCCCCAAAATCCCAGAGAAACTTAATAAGTTTCAGAGATATCCACATAAATGGATATCATATAGAAACCATGAATAAGAATGGCATTGAATATCTTTGCATCACATCACTAATTCCGGAAAGGAAAGTTATATTAGAGGAACTACCAGCATTATCTTCCAGATTATATTCCACAAAGATTCATATAGTTGAATCATATATTACAGTAAACCCGAAGTTTACTAGTACATTTAATGTGTGGCATGAAAGACTTGGCCACCCTGGTTCAGTCATGATGAGAAAGATTGTGCAAAATTTGAATGGCCACCCGTTGAAAAACCATAAGATTTTTCAAACGGGAGAGTTTTCATGTAATGCATGTTCTCAAGGAAAACTCATAATTCGGCAATCACCATCCAAAATTGGGAATGAATCTCCAGTATTCTTGGAAAGAATACATGGTGATATATGTGGGCCTATCCACCCACCATGCGGGCCATTTCGATATTTTATGGTATTGATTGACGCATCTAGTAGATGGTCACACGTGTGTCTATTGACAACACGAAATACGGCTTTCGCAAAATTCATTGCCCAAATAATCAGGTTGAAAGCACAATTCCCTGAATATGCCATAAAGAAAGTTAGGCTTGATAACGCTGGTGAATTCACTTCACAAGCCTTTAATAACTATTGTATGTCAATGGGAATCGATGTTGAGCATCCGGTCCCCCATGTACATACACAAAATGGCATGGCTGAATCTTTGATTAAGCGTCTTCAACTCATTGCTAGACCATTAATATTGAGAACAAAGCTCCCAATTTCTATATGGGGTCATGCTATCTTGCATGCTGCGTCACTGGTCCAGTTAAGACCAAGTGCATATAATAAACATTCCCTTTTACAATTAACATCTGGCCAGGAGCCAAATGTATCTCATCCCTGTGTTTTTGGTTGTGCGGTTTATGTTCCTATAGCCCCGCCGCAAAGAACAAAAATGGGGCCACAAAGGAGATTGGGTATATACGTTGGTTATACATCACCAAGTATAATTCGGTACCTTGAACCGCAAACTGGTGATATGTTTACAGCTCGTTTTGCCGATTGCCATTTTAATGAAGATGAATTTCCAGCGTTAGGGGGAGGAATTAAAGAGATTCCAAAAGATGTTACATGGTGCCGAAAGGGCATTCTCTTGAAGAAAGACCGTAGAGTGAAGGCGATATATGATATAGCCAGGCCAGGAAGGCCCATCTTTCGTAACAAACTTCTCGGCTCCTATTCGGTACTCACTGCACACCGTCTTTGTTGCACCTAGATCCCCCTACAAATCAACGCGAACTCGAAGTTCAGAAAATCGTACACTTACAAAACATGGCAAATCAGTTACCAGATGCGTTCACCGATACAAAAAGGGTGACAAAATCATATATACCTGCTACAAATGCTCCATCAAGAATTAACGTTCTTGAAGAACAAATTGATAGGAATATAGCAAATGAACCCAAAATTCAGTTGAAAAGGGGGAGGCCAATTGGTTTAAAAATAAAAATCCCCGGAAGAAAAATAAATTGGGAGAACAAAACGAAAAGGTTTCCGAAGAACCATATAAAGAAAAATGTCCAGAAGACATATATGAAAATGGTCCAAAAGAACCACATATAGAGAAAAGTCCTGAAGACGAAAATGACAAAGAAAAATATGAGATTTCCATTAACTATGCCCAAGACGGAAAAATATGGGATAGAAATGAAATAGAAGATAATGATGGAATTTTCTCATTCTCTGTATCCAAAGACATTGATTATGAAGTTGATGATCCAGACCCAAGGTCCGTATCAGAGTGCCAGAAAATGCCTTATTGGGAAAAATGGCAAATGGACATGAAAAATGAATTATTCTCTCTCAATAAAAGAAATATTTTTGGACCTATTGTCACTACACCTGAAGATATAAAACCGGTTGGGTACAAGTGGGTTTTTGTACGGAAAAGAAATGAGAAAAATGAGGTAACAAGATACAAAGCCCGTCTTGTTGCACAAGGATTTTCTCAAAGACCGGGAATTGATTATGAAGAAACATATTCCCCGGTTATGGATACAATTACATTCAGTTTTTTAATGAGCCTTGCGGCATCCAAAAATCTAGAAATGTACCTTATGGATGTAGTGACAACATATCTATATGGATAACTTGATAATGATATATATATGAGGATCCCAGAAGGATTAAAAATGCATGCAGCATTAAACTCAAAACCCATAGAGATATGTGCGATCAAATTACAACGATCATTTTACGGATTAAAACAATTCAGGCGCATGTGGTATAATCGCTTAAGCGAATATTTGCAAAAGAAAGGGTATGTGAATAATGCAATTTGCCCTTGCGTCTTTATTTAGAAATCCCCATCATGATTTGCTATCATTGCTGTATATGTTGATGACTTGAACATCATTGGAACTCAAAAGGAAATTGATGATGTAAGAACTCATATGAAATAAGAGTTTGAAATGAAAGATCTCGGACAGACAAAATTTTGTCTTGGACTCCAGATAGAGCACTTCCGAGATGGTGTATTTGTGCATCAATCAAATTATACCAAAAGGATATTACAACGTTTTTATATGGATAAAGCAAATCCTTTGAGTACTCCAATGGTTAATCGATCTCTCAATACTGAAAAAGATCCATTCCGATCTTGTGAAAATAACGAGGAAGAGTTAGGTCCTGAAGTACCTTATATGAGCGCTATAGGAGGACTTATGTATCTTGCAAATTGTACCCGGCCGAATATAGCATTTGCTACAAATCTACTTGCAAGATATAGTTCGTCACCTACGCGCAGACATTGGAATGAGATAAAACATATATTTCGTTATCTTCAAGAAACGATTGATTTGAGATTATTTTATCCTCGAAATTCCAAATTTGGCTTAGTTGGTTTTGCATATGCATGATATTTATCAGATCCGCATAAATCTCGGTCGCAAACTGGATATGTTTTCACCATTGGAGGAACTGCAATCTCATGGCGATCCCAAAAACAAACTTTGGTCGCCACTTCTTCAAATCATGCAGAAATTATTGCACTTCATGAGGCATGTAGAGAATGTGTATGGCTCAGATCCATGACTCAACACATTCAAGAAGCCACTGGAATAATCACCAGCAAAGAGCCAACAATCTTGTATGAAGATAACGCTGCATGCGTTGCCCAGACAAAAGAAGGCTATATCAAGAGCGACCGAACAAAACACATCCTTCCTAAATTTTTCTCTTACACTCAAGAGCTCGAGAAAAATCAAGAAGTGGATATCTGATATATTCGCTCAAGTGACAACGCAGCAGATTTATTTACCAAGGCGTTTCCTACTACAACATTCAAGAAACATATTCAAAGTATCGGAATGTGTCATCTACGTGATCTATAATGAAGATATTATATCCATCATTTCGAGGGGGAGACTGCACTCTTTTTCCCTTATCATGGTTTTTATCCCATTGGGTTTTCTATGATTATGTTTTTAACGAGGCAGTACATAATATGTTAATAGTGATGAATAATTAACGGGGAGTATTGCGAAAAAAATAATTATCCACCGCCCCACTACAAATTTCACTATAACTATTACTATTATTATATGCTTTTATTTTCCCCATAAATATGATACTCGCCCTTGTAAGTTAGAGACGAGTAAACATAAAACAGAAAAAAAATTATTCTCTCTCCACTCTCTCTGCTTCCACTCTCTCTCTCTCCCTCCACACCTTTACAAATATATACACTCATCACTTATATCCACATATAATATAATATATTTTATAACACTCATAACCTAAGCAGCACCGAGACGGGTACGAGAACATGAAACGGGTACAAGAACGGGGACATAAAACGGCAATTTTAAAATTTATGGATACGGGTACGGTATGGATATGGCATGTGTACATCAATAAAAATATAAGTATATAAGAAAATATACACATAAAAAATCACACATAAGTCTCCACATTTCAAACACAACAAAAATAAGCTATTTATTTAGCAACTCTTTTTCAAATTCCGGTTCATCTAGTGAAAGGTTTGCAAACTCCAAGAACCCCACATCTTCCAGAGAATCAAACTCATCTCCACCAACATCCTACATATTGGTCTTTTCATCTTCATATTCATTGGAATTCCTTGATAAAAGACATAGATTGTTGTGGATGTAAACCAAGTCTTCAGCACGACTTGGATTCAACTTGTTCCTCCTAAGTGAGTGAATGAATGAGTAAGTACTCCAATTGCGCTCAGAACAAGATGATGAACTAGGTTGCCCAAGCAACTTAAAAGCCAAAGTCTGGAGAAGAAGAGTTTAGGCACCAAAGTTAACAGAAACAGAAACACCAGCATTTTTTATTCCAAGCAAATGCGCTTTAACTCTAGAGTACGAGCCTTGTCGAATCTCATTACAGAAACTACACTTAAATTTCTAAGTTCCTCCTGTTGTTCCTAGTTTCTCCAATATACTAACATAACTCCATAATGGAGCTTCTTCACTTTGATTTGATCTACTATCAGAATTACTACTACCAATATTACCATCACTTTGTCCTTGAGAAGTCATAATATCATATAATCAAACTACAAAAAAATGAAAACAAAATATTAAAACATGAGCGGCAGAGAAAGTCCAAAGATGATAAGCAACCAAAGATTTTTCTATTGGTTTCAATTCTATAATATATTAGAGTAACAACATAAAAGCTCAAACTTGAAGCAGAGAAATTTTTAAAGATACCTTAGAAACTTGTCCTCATGAAGATAGAGAGTTTTGTTTTTAGGATTATTTTTTATCTTAATATTTACTTCACCGATTACATTCATTTATAAATAAAAACACCAAGTAGAAAGCAAACACGTAATTGGGAGAGTAGATTTATTGACTTGTGCGTTATTTGCGATGGAGGTGTTGATTTTGGTGGCCTACTTCTGCTTTTTTTTTTTGGAAACTATGTTTTGTTAGATGGGTACGGTTTTTTTTTTTTTTTTCTTCTATAAAGGGGACGCCATTTTTTACTTGGACAAGTCTCTGAAACGTCCCCAGATTTCAACTCCGCCGTCTCCGATAATTGCTGCCGTCCCCACCTTTCTCGAAACGTCGCGGAAACGTTTCGGCGCCGTTCCCTTGCCGCCCCATCTCGGAAATGTTTCAGAGACGTGAGACATCACCTCCAAGGCGTCCCCGTGCTTCCTAGCTCATAACCCAAAATCCATACATTATTTTCCTTATTTGACGGAGAAGCCACTATACGGCATCTTTAAACTTCTTCTCTTTGTTTCTTCTAGTTTATTTTTAAATTTTGTTCTCTAGATTATTATTTGTATGTCCATATACATTTTTTTGTTTGGCGTAAACTTTTTATTTATAAATTTTTTATTAAGTATATGATGTTAGTTGTTTTTGTGAGTTTGTAATTAGTTTACATAGATGGAAACTCATTCAAAAATAATGACAAGTTCTAATTATTTATTTTAACTGTAAGAAATTAAAAAAATTGTCGATAGTAAAACAATGACTATGAAATTTTTTAAAATAATAAATAAACGTATAGTACGTATGTAAGGTGTTATTTTGGTTTTAGTATGATATTATTTCTAATGTTTTATTTTGCCCCCAATGAAAATAATTGATAGATCCGCCACTGCTGACTGTTATACCCCTCTTCCATAAGATAGTTACCTTTTTACATTTGCTCTCTTTTTTTCTCCACTTTATCTTCAAACTCTCTCTTCTTTTCCACTTTCTTCTTCATCTCATCAATATTTTTTTCAGATTAAGAAATAAAACAAAAAAATTCTCAGATTTAATCATCAAATTGTGGGTTTTCAAAGTGTTCAACAAAATTCGCAAAAGAGGCATGCATATCCATTTAACCACATGTACCGTATACACGCGGATACGCGTGTGTTCTCTCCATGCGCATATGATATACATGTACGCAGCTATATGGATACACATGCGTTTGATCCATGTGTTCGAACCACATGTAAGTAAAATATTATAAAATGGGTATCAAAGTATAGAGAAAAAAAATAGTTTATAGTGCACAAATATTGTGATTTATGAAAATAAAATAAGCAAAAAAAATATGTGGGTATGAAGAAGAATAATAATATAAAAAAATCTAATTGTTTTGAGAATAATGAAAAATGGTATTTAGGTCATTTTATAGCCAATAAATTAACAAACATGTGCCATAAATCAGAAAGTATATGTCATTATTTCGTTATTTGTTTCAATTTTATTTGGGATTTATGATGGGATTATGTAAGACTTTTATTTGGATTTGAATGAGAAGAGTATTATTCAAGAAATGTGGTTACGGGTGATTTGAGTTAGACACTTAACATGCTTGAAGCGCCGCTTCCTTTGAGAAGCCGGGATAGGGATGTTACACATCCCTTGATGAACACCACACTCGCCAAGCCGAGTTGGGTTGGGGTTGGGCTTGGGTTTGGACCGAGTCGGGTCACTTCCCCATGTCGCCACGATAACTCTGAGCCCATTCAGCTAACAAAGATCGCAAAATACCAGCACGCCCCACTATGAAAATTAAGCCGGAATCCAAAATTCTAAACCGGTCGAGGTACATGTTTGCTGGTTCTGCCAGGTGACGAAAGTGAAAATATGACCATCATGGTGGATACACGGCATGATTTCCGAGTTTATATTTCTCGGAGATTGGCATCACTCACTCTCCCAAATCTCAATCCCAAATTCTCCGAATCAATTAGTTTCACTTTGATCTAATTTACAATTTGTATATGCGCCTGACATTTTTAGCCTATGTTCCAACTAACAGTCCACTATTCGTCTCTCTCGTTTCTGGCTGTGTTGTGTTGATTCATAAAAGAATGATTGCTTGCAAAACAAGAAAAAGTTGTAAGAACCCTAATTTGTTTTAAGCCTAATCCCAACTGTTGTGACTAAAACTCATCAAATGTGCTTACACGAAACCTTGCCTTTTTTTTCTTCTGTTTAATCAAAACTCGTGCAAACTCGAATAATCTAACCTAAATATAGCGATGTATTTACTTGGATTAATATTGGCTTAGCGAGATCTAATGAGGAAATGGACGTATCTTGTGGGCAGGTAAATGGCAATAGATACGTTCACGTAATTCATGTAAAAATAGAACTAAATAAACTTCTTGATTGGTCCACTTGCACGCATATACCTATCTATAATATACATACGTACACACACACACATGATATAGATATATATGTACGCATATTTGATTATTTATAATCCGGCATTGTCTATTCGTCGTAGAAAGAAATCAATATTAATTAGAAACGCTAAAAAAAAAAAAAAAAACTAAAAAAAATGTCATTTAATATTTGATCTTTTACCAGACAAAAATCGAATTAAAATTTCTCGAAACTATCTATCAAAAAATCTCTCCGACCAACGAAGAATAATCAAGTTTTTTTGTTTTGTTTCTTTGGTCTTTCACGAGCAAATGAAACTTACAATTAATGTTTTTTGGTGAGAAGAAAAGGAGCCAAAACACATGAAAATAAAATGTAGATATTAATTGTAGTTGTCTTTTCCTTTCGTGCAACGCCCAACCATGTATCGCTGCACGTTACGACTTCTTTTTGTTGCTGTATGTGTAAATGATCTTAACCATTGCGATTCAATAAAACTATTCCTTTGCCAAATACTAAAATCTAATAGGAGTTTTTTGACACAACCATAGACCATAACTGGAGAAGATGAGACAACATGCATGTGTTAAGAAGATGTCAAATAAAAATTCCCGAATTCGAATATCCACTTTGAAATTAAGAATATATAGGCCAAATGTTAAGAATTTAGATACACAAAAAAAAAACCCGGAAGAAGGTCCTATAAGATTGTGAATACAGAGTGGAAGGAGAAAGACTTCAATGTAATCAAATGTGGTTGTGATCTTCTAACATGTTACGGTCCGACCAACTCTCTACCCACCATTTTCTTTTTAATACCAACTTCAATTTTTATACTCCAAATTATGTCAGTGAAATGTGCAATTAACAAGAATGCTAATTTGGGAATTTAGACCAAATTATTCTGTTTCATTTAATTAGTACTTTAAAACTAATATTTCAATTCCAACTACTGACACTAATAAAGTAATAAGTAACTAACTAATGAATTAATAATAAAACACATAAAAAAACAGAGAAGAAAGTTGAAAAAAAAAAAAAAAAACAGAAGAAAAAAAAGAAAGGAAAAAGGAGGAGAAGAGGATTAGGCTGTTGACTGCTTTCACTCCTTTCTGTATAATCACAGCTCTGCAAAAGAGCTTTTTTTTTTTTTTTTTTTTCTCTAGGGTTTCTCTCTCTTCTTCTTCTTCTTCAATTTCTTCTCTGAATCGTCGCAAAAACTCCACAATGCGAGTTTTCCCCAACCCGTCCATGGCGATTCTCTCTGTTTTCCTCTCAATCCTCCTCCTCTCTCTCCCTCTTCCTTCAAGCCAAGATCTCAACGCCGACAGAGCCGCGCTTTTATCGCTTCGTTCCGCCGTCGGCGGCCGCACATTCCGGTGGGACATCAGGCAAACCACGCCGTGCAACTGGGCCGGTGTCAAATGCGAGAACAACCGAGTCACCGTCCTCCGTCTCCCCGGCGTTGCTCTCTCCGGGAAGATTCCGGAGGGTATTTTCGGTAATTTAACTCGGCTCCGTACACTCAGCCTCCGTCTCAACGCTCTCACTGGCTCCCTCCCTTTGGATCTCAGCAGCTGCTCCGATCTCCGGCACCTCTACTTGCAGGGAAACCGATTCTCCGGCGAGATACCGGATGTTTTATTCAGTCTCGGTAACCTCGTGAGGCTCAATCTCGCTGAGAACAGTTTAACCGGCGAAATCTCCTCAGGTTTTACCAATCTCACGAGGCTCAAGACTCTTTACTTGGAGGATAACCAACTCTCCGGCTCGATTCCTGACCTAGATTTACCATTGGTCCAGTTCAACGTCTCGAATAACTCGTTGAACGGATCAATACCCAGAAATCTGCAGAAATTCGAGTCCGATTCGTTTCTGCAAACTTCACTCTGCGGCAAGCCGCTCAAAATTTGCCCTAATGAAGAAACTGTACCGAGCCAGCCTACTTCCGGCGGAAACAGAACACCACCAACTGTTGATGAGACCAAGGAGAAGAAGAAAAACAATCTTTCCGGCGGAGCTATAGCCGGAATTGTAATCGGATGCGTGGTTGGTTTCGCTTTGATCGTTCTGATAATGATGGTGCTCTGCCGGAAAAAGGGCAACGAGAGATCAAGAGCCGTCGACATTTCCACAATCAAACAGCAAGAAGCCGATATTTCCGGTGATAAGCCGGCTGGGGAAGCGGCGGAGAGCGGAAACGGGTACTCGGTGACTGCCGCGGCTGCCGCGGCGATGACCGGGAACGCAAAAGCCGGTGAAGCGAACGGTCCCGCGGCGAAAAAGCTTGTATTCTTTGGTAACGCGACTAAAGTTTTCGATCTTGAAGACTTGCTGAGAGCTTCAGCGGAGGTTCTGGGGAAAGGAACGTTTGGGACTGCGTATAAGGCGGTGCTTGACGCGGTGATGGTTGTGGCGGTGAAGAGGCTGAAGGATGTGATGATGCCTGATAAAGAGTTCAGGGAGAAGATTGAGTTGGTTGGTGCAATGGATCATGAGAATTTGGTGCCATTGAGGGCTTATTACTTAAGTAGAGACGAGAAGCTTCTTGTCTATGACTTCATGCCTATGGGAAGCTTATCAGCTCTCTTACATGGTGAGTTTTTTTTTTTT
Source organism: Eutrema heterophyllum (assembly GCA_002933915.1). Lineage (NCBI taxonomy): Eukaryota > Viridiplantae > Streptophyta > Magnoliopsida > Brassicales > Brassicaceae > Eutrema > Eutrema heterophyllum. The sequence goes on from PKMM01017963.1 coordinate 442,590, forward strand.
TATCAAAACTATCAAAACTTGTGATTAGATTGTCAAATTTCTTTCCTTCATCAGTATATTTCAACGGATTGAATGGTCAATACATTTAGAATCCTGACATGGATGGTTAAGTTTTTGTGCTTAATCTCTTTGATCTTGATTCTCAATTGAATTAACATCTACATGATTGACATAGTACTTCGTATAGAAGTGGTGGGGAAAAATGTTGACATTGGATGCTTTGAGTAGCCGAAAGAAAACAATAGTGGAAAGCTACATGATTGTGTTACTTAACCATGACAGCTCCAAGAGTTTGCTCTGTTTTCTGTAGTTTCTATAATTGTCTTTTGTCTAATTACAGGAAACAGAGGAGCGGGAAGGACTCCACTAAACTGGGATGTCCGATCAAGAATTGCTCTTGGTGCAGCTCGTGGCTTAGACTACCTTCACTCACAAGGAACTTCGACCTCTCATGGCAACGTCAAATCCTCAAACATCCTCTTAACCAAGTCCCACGACGCCAAAGTCTCGGACTTTGGCTTATCCCAGCTGGTGGGAGCTTCTGCAACAACAACCCCGAACCGCGCGACGGGTTACCGTGCGCCGGAAGTAACCGACCCGAAACGCGTGTCGAGGAAGGGTGACGTGTACAGCTTCGGCGTGGTGCTCCTTGAGCTGATCACCGGTAAAGCTCCGTCGAATTCTGTGATGAACGAGGAAGGAGTGGATTTGTCGAGATGGGTTAAATCGGTGGTGAGAGATGAGTGGAGGAGAGAGGTTTTCGACTCTGAGCTGCTTAGCTTGGCGACGGAGGAAGAAGAGATGATGGCGGAGATGGTGCAGCTAGGGATTGAGTGTACGTCACAGCATCCGGACAAGAGGCCGGAGATGGCGGAAGTGGTTAGGAAGATTGAGAATTTGAGACGATCTGGTCCAGATCAAGTGGACGAAGCTGATTGATTGATTGAGTGAAAAAAAGCTGTTAATTGTTGGAATTTTAATTATTAATTTTAAGTAATTGGTTTGGGGGAAAAATCAGAAATGAGTTCTTTAAATTTTTAATTTTGATTTTGACCCCACTTTTTGTCAAAAGGAGGGGGTTTTAGTTGTAAACTCTGCTGGCATTTGCAGTTGTTTGTGTTGTGCGTGAGGATTTGGTGGTGATTGTAATTATTGTTGGCTTCTCTTTCTTTATCTTTTTATTTTATTTTCGATTTTTTATTGGTTATCCATCCTTTTGTCTCTTATGTTATACACTTATACTATCGTATATAGGTTTGAGCAAAATTTCCGGAACCGAAAAACCAAACCGGAATCGAATTGAATTAGAAGGTATTGAACTGAACCAAATTTCATAAATATTCGAATGGTTTTTCTTATAAAATATTTTGGGTACTTGAACCAGACCGAATAGAAACCTGAATAGGTATCCGAAGTATAATTATATATCTAAAAATATTATGTATATTTAAACTTGAAAGAACCAAAATACTCATAATTACAATTATAAACCGGATATATTAATTATGTTTAGAACGAAAGCACCAAAATATCAGAAATATCCAAAAATCTATAATCATATTTGTCAAAATTAAACAATTTTTACGAAATTTAACCAAACTTTATTTAAATAGAACTATTTTTTAGTTTTTATCGAATATTTATGATAAATTTTGGGTATCCGAAATCGACTCAAACCCGGCCGAAACCAAACCAAACCCGACCAAAAAAATGAAATACCCGAATGGTCTTAGATCTCTAGTACAGAAATATCCAAAACCCGAAAAAACCGAACCGAACCCGATCCGACCCAAAAACCGAATGCTAGACTTAATCATATATGTGACTTTGTAGCATAATATTTATAGTGGCAAACGCATGTTGGTCACTGTTTATGAAACAAAGTGTGTCCAGTTTGTCGAACAAATACAATTCTTTTTTGAGATTACAATATTTTGTTTGTCGTGATTTGGTTGGCCACTTTTGGAAAGCTTTTTTCTTGCAGGTTTGATGCGTTTTGTAACTTTTTGTTGTTCAAAAGGTTTGTACACATAGTTTCACCAACTAGAATAGTCATATATCCCAAAACAAAATTCGATCATTTGAATTTTGAAATGAGAAAAATTAATTTAGCTTTGACAGTGTTACTAATTTAAATAAGCGTTCAAAATTTCTTTTATGTTTGTTTTGGTTCCGTATGTTTGACTTGTTTTTGCTCATTCTGGTGAACGAAAATTATATATAATCACATTATCATACCTATAGATTTGTTTTGTAAACATGTCATACCAATATATAGGTACATGCTTTTATTATCTTTTGCTATCACACAGACCCGCATCTAATTTAGTTTTGATGGAGTGATGATATATCATAGTTTTTATCTCTTTTAAACCATGATATAAGTCTGTTTTATAGAGTTTTTCTACTATTTTGTAGTGTTTTAGAGTCTTTTACAGGTTTTAGCACGTTTGGAGCATAATTGGAGATATTGGAGCTTTTTGGAGCATTTTAGAGCAAAACAGAAATCCGTGTAGCTGAGTACCCGATATGAAGCCTCAGTATCGATCGACACTACCCTAGTATCGGTCGATACTCACTGCAGCAGGACACAAGTCGCGACTTTTATGAAGAGTTGAAGAATTGCAAAATTGCCTAGAAGACTTTATTGTTTACAATTTAGCCCAAAACGTGTTTTAAGATTATAATTAGGTTTTTAAGCCACTTTGGCTGATGACGTTCTATCAAGCTTTATTTTACTCTGGTTTTTGGGGAGACAATTCTGAACTCCTGTTTCTTATTGATTTCTTTGATGATCTATTCAATCATGTTGTTTTCATTCTCCATGTCTGAGTAGATCCACTGTTAGGTTCAGGGTTCTCATAAGGATTTTCTCTGAATGTTAGGTTAATTAGTTAATTAGGATTCACCATCTGAATTAGTTCTTCACCATAGGTTGTTCTCATAGCTAATTCTAGGTTGACGAATCTGGAACTTAGATCTTAGGATAATTGATTAGGCACGAGAGTGCGATTAATTACCTGATAGAACTTAGGGTGAGCAAAATAACTATTTGCAAAGAGATTTGGTTTAGTTGTTTTGTGAACAAATCAAACTTGAACTAAAAGCTGGTTTAGACTTTAGGATTCGCAAAGAGATTTGGAATTCTAGGATTTAGACTTAGATAGTTTTTGCAACGAGAGTTGGTTAGCTATACTTTAGTGATTTGAGTTCAAGAACCGCGCTAAATCTGAATCCTGTTAGTTAGTTAATCTACATTCATTGAATTCCTGAGAAATACCATGAGCCTATCTTTCTTCCAATCGACTTACAACACTTATAATTTACGCATTGCTTTCAACTATATCTTTTGGTTTAGTTTAATTCGAATCTATATAATCTATTGCGTGAATTCTGGAGTTCTTGTGTTCGACCCCTACATATACTACAACGACTGCTTTAGTACTTATAGGGTATTAATTTGAGCATATCAAATTTGGCGCCGTTGCCGGGGACTCAATTTCGCCATTAGATTTTAGCCGAGAATTTCGACTAAGCACGTCGGTATCGATCGATACTACCCAGTGTCGGTCGATACTCGTCGTTTTTTTTTAAAACTTTTTGGTTACTTACGTGCTTTAACTTTTGTGTTTCAGGTGTATGCCTAATCGCGAAACCAGAAGAAACAAGAGCACTCAGCTAGTTAATCTTTCACTTGAGGAACTAGCACTTTTGGAACGCACAAACATGAAAGCAAAGACGCCAGCAGAGATGAACAATCCAATAATTTTGGTTCGTGATGAGGCTGGTACTTTCAGAGACCGAGGGGGTCAATTGTGCAATGAGAGAGGGCAAAGACTTGATGGAGATGGGAACGTTATTGCCCCTCCAGCTGTTATAAATGCTGAGAACGCTGCGGTTGAGCGTGGTAGAACAATTGGTGAATGCAACAGACCTGATCAGTTCTGCGCAAATCGATCAGCGATTCGTCCTCCTGCCTTTCAGAGAAACGACTTTGAGCTGAAGCCTGCATACTACACTCTTGTGGGTCAGCACACTTTTCATGGTCTTTCTAATGAGCACCCCATGGATCATATTGAGAAGTTCGAGGATTTGGTCTCTAGCATCAAATGCAATGGAGTGTCCTACGACTACCTGTTCTGTAAGCTTTTCCCATACTCTCTTAGTGGGGATGCTTCTTATTGGCTCAAGCAATTACCAGCTAAGTCATTGACTACGTGGGATGAGACTAAGACTGCGTTCATGAATAACTTCTATGACGATGCGAGATCAGAAGAGTTTATGAACAAGATTTCCCAGTTTTCTCAGGGAACGACTGAGGCTTTCAATGCTGCTTGGGCGAGATTCAGATCGTATCAGAGGGATTGTCCACATCATGGGTACACTATGGTCCAATTGCTAAGTTTCTTTTTCAGAGGGATTGACTGGAGGTACCAGATGGCATTGGACTCTGCGAGCAATGAAAACTTCTTTACCAAATATCATGATGATGCTTACCAGCTGATTGAGAATTTTGCGTCTAGCAATAGCACCAAGAGTGCTGACATGGAGCGTAGGAAGCTAGCTGGTGGTATGGAAGGTTCACAGATTGCTGAGGTGCATGCGAAGCTGGATTCGGTGCATAATTTGTTGATGGGCAAGCAGCATAAGGCTGTTCACTTTGCTGATGATGTCGAGGTTTTCAATGATGATGAGGTAGAGGATGTTAACTACATTGGTGGTTCTGGTTTTCAGGGCCAGATGAATCAATACAACAACCAAAACTTCAACAACAACTTTCAGCAAGGAGGGTTCAAATCTGATTTCACGCCCTCGGGTTTTGGAGCGAATACCTTTACCCAGAAACCAATGAAAAACAGCGATTACACAAGGAACTATGGGAGTTCGTTTTATCAATCTCCATCGCCCAAGACTCCTGAAAGCAAGGTTGAATCTATGCTTGAACAGCTTCTTCAGGGACAGCAGAAGATGACAGTAGACTTTAATGGGAAGATGGATGCTCTGTACACAGATCTGAATGGGAAAATCGAAGCTCTCAACATTCATCAGAAGATGCTGGAAACTCAGGTCGCTCAAACTGCAGCAGCTGTCAAGGGAAAGATGGTTCATGCACCTAATGAGCACGTCAATACAATCACCTTAAGAAGTGATGAAGAGGTCGATCCAGGAGTGAAAATTGGCCTAACTGCAGGAAATTTCGTCGATCTTGACGATGAGGATTCATAAATTCCTAGGGTATCGACCGACACCAGCCAGTGTCGATCGACACCAGTCCAGACACATGCCCGAATCGTTTCCAATCCACGAGTATTGATCGACACCCCCCTGTGTCGACCGATACGGAGACCAAGATCCAGAAGCCTTGTATCGATAGACACCAATCTGGTATCGATCGATACCATTCCAGTATCGATCGACACCCCTCGCAGACTGAGCCAGAAACTGTGAAAACACCCAAGATTGTCGAGGAACGTGTCTACAAACCTAAAGTGCCATATCCTATACCACCTAGACATCTCAGACAACCAATTACTGCGGAGAAATTGCTCGCTTTTGAGAAGATGATTAGGAGGATTCCCCACACTATGTCTTTTGAAGAAGCTTTTGAAAACCGCCCTTTGGAGTGTTACTTCCAAAACTGCAGAGAAACTGGGGAAGAGATTAAGGTACTCTTCATCAAGGCCAGAAGTACACCACCTCCACTGAAGCAACTGACTAAGAGGGAAAACCCAAGAATATTCTCAGTTCCATGCTCTATCTCTGGAGTTAAATTCAAATAGTCTACCGTTGACTCGGGGGGCTGGAGTAAATGTCATGTCAAGGGAAATTGCAGAGAGATTGGGAGCTGATATTCGTCCGCCCAAGACATCCCTCACATACGCAACTGTTCCACCTCACTTCCGCACGGTACAATCCCTGATTTGATGGTCACAGTAGGAGATTGTCTGGTTCCTACTGATTTTCAAGTTGTGGAGATAAGTGCAAGATCTACTACGCAGTTGATTCTTGGAAGACCGTTCATGGCTACGGTTGGTGCCATTATAGACACACCCAGCAAGAAAATCTCGTTCTCATACATTGACAAGGAGGTGTACTACGAAGCCATTCATACTAGAGGAACTCCCACACGTGTCTCTTGCATCGATGTTGTCACAGGAGAGACGTTGGTAGTTGATAATCGGGAAGAGTCTTCTAACGAGCCTAATACCATAGACGTTCTAGATAGTCCTTCTGTCATCACCAAGAAAGACGTCAAAACAGCTAAGGCAAAGAAGAAGGTGAAGAGCAAAGAAGTAAAAGGTGCTCCCTCTATGACTTTAATCCCTCAGAAGTGTGATGAGGACTCGATTGAGTACAAGGTGAAGTGCAAAGGAACCTCAAAACCATTCTCCAAGGCTAGAGTCATTCTTACTCCGGAGCTGAAAGAGAAAGGAAATAAGGTTATATAGAGCATATTGAGTAGAACTCAGAGTCTGCAAGTATCTAGCTGTGGAACTTGCATGGGAGTAAGCTCTCAACCTCGCTCCGACTGATCACCTGAGCAAAGTCAAGCTCATGACGTTAAACAAGCGCTTGGTGGGAGGCAACCCACTGGTGAGTCTGTACATAAATTTTTTATTTTCGTTTTTTAATTTTTGTTTTTGTTTTTGTCTTGTGTTTCACGTGCAGCAGATTCAGAAGAGCAGTATCGATCGACACCCACCCGGTATCGATCGACACCATCCACGCGACAAAGGAGCAGAAACTTGCTACGAGTATCGATCGATACCAGTGCTGTATCGGTCGACACTCATCACCATCTCTGGTAACTTCTTCGCTTTTCACCAATCCACTCAGCTCTTCTGATTTCTTTTACCAACTCTAAACTAGAAAACATTGGGGACAATGTTGTTTAAGTCTGGGGGAGGTAGTTGCTGACAACGTGTTTGTTTTTCTTAGAGTCAGTCGTTTTTGTGTCAAATTTGTTTTATTGAATCAAAATTTTGTTGGAGATTATGATCTTGTTCTTGACTCTTTTGTTCTTACTTTGCTTCTAAGTGTCCACTGTTACAGAATCAGTTACAGATCGACTAATGAAAAATCCAAAGGCTAACCAGTTAACTAGAAGACACATATGTTTCCAGCAGAGTTCTTTTAAAGCCCGAGCCAAATTTTTGCACTTCATCGATGTGGTTAGTATTCACAGAGTTTGATTCCTCATTCATATCTGACAAAGGAACCCATGTGTTTAAAAGTGACAGTATCTCTCTCCCCTATTATAAGTTAATAAATAAGTGTATGAAAAGATGAGATGATTTTCTCCTAAGTAGAGGGTTAGGAATGTTTCCAGCGATCCCATTATTCTACTTGGTGAGGAATGATCACACAAAAGTTGGAAGCGAGGCTAGGATTTTCCTATGATGCCATTATTCGCCTACACCCTTTGATACATTGAGAAGGAAGAACCGGGGATTCAGTGGCAAACACCATCAATACTCGCGTCTCATACCTTGATGTGTATATGCGAATCTAAAAAAAAAAAAAAAAAAGAAGAGAATATGATAAGAAATAAGTCTGGGGGAGAGAAAGTGATACAAAAAGTGTGAAATTGGGTGGTTCTTTGTCATGATATTGTATGGGAAAGAATCTAGAAGGTTCTTGGTATTAATCACAGCGATGAAACTGGCGATGATGGGTTTAATTGAATGAAGCTGCGAAATAATGTGTGTAGTCTGGGGAAGCTGCGAATGCCTAAGGAGAAGTACATGGTGGTTAGTCTTGGAACTGGTTAGGTGACATTAGGGTGCTTGGGAAAAGGGTCATTGCAATGTTTCATGAACAGGTGAGTCTCCGTGTTTTCAAACCTCTTTCTCTGGTTTAGTCTTCTATTTGCTTGAGGGCAAGCAAATGCTAAGTCTGGGGGAGTTGATATATCATGGTTTTTACCCATTTTAAGCCATGATATAAGTCCGTTTTATAGAGTCTTTCTATTATTTTGTAGTGTTTTAGAGTCTTTTACAGGTTTTAGCACGTTTGGAGCATAATTGGAGATATTTGAGATTTTTGGAGCATTTTGGAGCAAAGCAGAAGTTCATGTGGCTGAGTACCTGATATGAAGCCTCAGTATCGATCGACACTACCCTAGTATCGGTCGATACTCACTGCAGCAGGACACAAGTCGCGAATTTTATGAAGAGTTGAAGAATTGCAAAATTGCCCAGAAGACTTTATTATTTATAATTTAGTCCAAAACGTGTTTTAAGATTATAATTAGGTTTTTAAGCCACTTTGGCTGATGACGTTCTAATCAGCTTTATTTTACTCTGGTTTTTGGGGAGACAATTCTGAACTCCTGTTTCTTATTGATTTCTTTGATGATCTATTCAATCATGTTGTTTTCATTCTCCATGTCTGAGTAGATCCACTGTTAGGTTCAGGGTTCTCATAAGGATTTTCTCTGAATGTTAGGTTAATTAGGATTCACCATCTGAATTAGTTCTTCACCATAGGTTGTTCTCATAGCTAATTCTAGGTTGACGAATCTGGAACTTAGATCTTAGGATAATTGATTAGGCACGAGAGTGCGATTAATTACCTGATAGAACTTAGGGTGAGCAAAATAACTATTTGCAAAAAGATTTGGTTTAGTTGTTTTGTGAACAAATCAAACTTGAACTAAAAGCTGGTTTAGACTTTAGGATTCGCAAAGAGATTTGGAATTCTAGGATTTAGACTTAGATAGTTTTTGCAACGAGAGTTGGTTAGCTATACTTTAGTGATTTGAGTTCAAGAACCGCGCTAAATCTGAATCCTGTTAGTTAGTTAATCTACATTGATTGAATTCCTGAGAAATACCCTGAGCCTATCTTTCTTCCAATCGACTTACAACACTTATAATTTACGCATTGCTTTCAACTATATCTTTTGGTTTAGCTTAATTCGAATCTATATAATCTATTGCGTGAATTCTGGAGTTCTTGTGTTCGACCCCTACATATACTACAACGACTGCTTTAGTATTTGGTATTAATTTGAGCACATCAAGTAACAGCTAAATTATACCAAAAACAAACACTACATGATTTATAAAAATGAATGAATACCTAATTTGATACCGTATGTTTGACATGTAGTATTAGACAAACTCTTTAATATTTTGTTGATGAACCCATTTTGAATAATTTGTCTTTTTTCCCACAAACCCCACTATGATTTTTGGCTACCAAACATTGTCAGCTTTATGAGTTAAGCATTTAATGCATAAGGTTTAAATAGGTGGGAATGGGTGCAACTGCAACAGTACTCGGGCTGCTATAATTGGTATGATCTCTTTTAGAGAGGTCCCAAAGGTATACATACACATGATAGGGAGGGACCATAAAGAGCCATATGGTTTCAAGTTTGATGCTTTGACAGAGAGAGAGAAGGAGAAAAAGGACATCGAGAGTGATGATTCTAGTCTAACATGGGTTTATGAAAGTGTTTGATGTGGATGCTAAAATCTACACCTAAGTTTTTGTAAGAGATCAAAGATGATTTGAGGATTAGATTCTCTTAATGAGTCTAAGAGACTTGAATCGATGAGTTGGATTTTATTGATAGATCGGAAATACAAGAAAATCTAAAAAGAGATGTGAATTGTGAGTAATAGCGAGTTCGAAGAGCGTACAAGTGGTTATGTTAAAAGTTGTCAATTCTCTAATCTTTGTCTTTCTTTTATAATCGTCTCATCCATTCCTTGTATCTCGGACTCACAGTTCTTTACTTGACTCCTTGGATCTAGGGATTGCTTTGGTAAGTTGAAGATATATATGTTGACTCGTTGGCTCGTCATAGCTAGTACTCTGTTCGATGCTCGTCGTCTTTGTTCTCGAAGCAGGAGCTCGTAACTCGTTTGAGCATCGCGGATGCTTAATTGATTTGGGCTTCACTCTCAGCTTAGCATCTACCGCATTGATTAATACCTAACATTTTGGTTTGAAAATGGAATCTCTCATTCAGAATTTATGAACAGACTTGGAAGAGACAAATTGCGAAACAGTAAAAAACATTGGGATTATCTTTCACTCAGTTTACTTAGACACAGCATTTCACAACCTCTCTTTGAAGGTGGAACGCCAAAGCCTGAATGAAACCATGTCCATATCTATTAACCACAAATCTAAAAAAAATATCAATCTGCAAAACACTAATAACCATTTTCCCTTCTTCTTCTCCTCTCTTTTTCTTTCTGTCTCTGCAGATCATGTAACATCGATGCATCAGAAAGACTAAAACTCAAAACAAAAATTAGCTTTGTTATGGATACCACAAATTTATTAGCGATGAGTAAACGATGACTTACATGTACAGAATAGCAACTAACATTAATTTGTTTTTCTTCGATGCAAACTTGGTTGGGTTCCATCTTTCTGACCTTTGGACATCACATCATAGTTGATATATGCCAGCTGCGAGAGATTCTTCATACCGTAAAAAGAGCAAGTCAGAATGCTATATAACTGGTTCTCTCATATGCACCACTTCAAATGGTTAAAGCTCAATGACTCAAAATTATTTTCTATAACGGGACAAATAAAAAGCCAAGTCTTGACTTGAATTGGGTGGAGGCAGAGTACACAAATTCATAAACTACCAATCTATAGTCGAAGGATTTAGCAAGTCCATAAAGCTAACATCCTATGTAAAGATATCAATCCTGAAAATGAAACTTGCAAGGGAACTTCTACAACTGTATAAAACTAAATAATCGTATACTTGGATGACAAGGGATATTAGGAGGAAAGTATACAGTACCTTGAACGAGAAATTATCGAATGGATTATTTTCAGACACGCTAGTTTTCAACTCCGCAGGTCCGCCACGGTCATCAACCTGCACACCATCATTGATCCAATTCAGGGACATTACACATCTAAATTTTAACGCCAGTATTTCTGAGGAGGAAAGAGAGTGGATCAGCAGAGATTACCCCCTCGTTGTGATCATTGCTCAAGCAACCACTGCTGCCAGTGTCACTAGAATTTTCATTCTCATTGGTTGGAAAACATTGCTCATCCGAAAAGTTACACGGGTAGCGACTTTGGAAGTAACTTGTGTCAAGAGCATCTTCTGAATCCGGCACAAATGCAGCCTAGAAAAAACAAGCATTAAAAATGCAAAAAAAAGAAAAAAGCTTATGAATTTAAAAGCAAAAGATAAATGAATTCACCTTCTGCTCTGCTAGAGTGTGCCAGTTTATGTCTTTAAAGAAGATGTGCTGCTTGACCTGTGTCATGATATTTGTTTCATCACTACACAACACTCTACAAAAAAACTGGAATCAGTCATCCAAGAAAAAGAAAATCAATGTCACCTCAGCCGCCCCTCTAGCTCCAAGTCTCCGATGAGGATCTTCCGTTAATAACCTTGATAAAGCACATGACACAATGTTACAGAAAATAATACTCTTGTCTTCTTCTCAATTCGGTTATTAGCTGATCTTGAACCAAGCATGATTAGGGCATTTACTTGGATCCTTATGGGAACATACATATAGTCATAACTCAAGCAAAACATGAGAAGAAAAGGGTTGCTTACAACAGATCTGCCTACAAATTTTGAAAGGGCTATTTTCACTACGCATATGATTGGACGGAGAGAAAAATCACTTACCGATCTATTAAATCATGGGCTTCATGGCTCATATTCTCTGGAACACTAGGCCATGGTATATTACGGTTGAGAATATTGTCAAATATTTGCTAAAACCCAACAAAGAAGATGCAGATCCAATATCAGGGAGTTGGAGTGAAACGGGTAGCAACATATGAAGATGTTAAATGAAAATGTTAGATAGTTAAGAGGCTAATACAACACGAATATGGCATTCAATGACCAGCCAAAGTTAGAACATCAGTTTCTAGAACCTTGAGAAACCTCTATTTCCTCTATCAAAACTATTTACAAGAACGATGCAATATCTAGTCACTGACCTGAGGATGACTAGCATTAAAGGGCGGAATCCCCACAATGAATTCAAACAAAATGATGCCAACAGACCACCAATCCGCAGTTGCACCTGAACAGTTATGGAAGTATATCAATTTTGATTTGGTATGTGATAAATAGAATTGAATATCTGAAGCTTTTGTCAGACAGGCAGCAGAGCAACAATTTGGTATGAATCTGAATGGCCTAACTTAGCTTATACACTATATATATTCAAGCTTTCTACTTACACCACCAGATAAGTAGAACTGTTATCAACTTGATATACCACTAATTTTGTTATTCAGATATACAATCTCAAACCAAGACCAATCATTTTAATCTCAACCCAGCACCAATTTCTACTCAAAAGTAAGATTTGGAATAATAGAGACAAGCCAACAACAAGATTAGAAGGAAGTGTGTGTGCACCATGTCCTGTCCCCAGAAGAATTTCTGGTGCCAAGTAGTCAGGAGTGCCCACCGCAGACCGCTTATCTCGCCTTTCAAGCTGATGCTCCGATGTTGGCAATTTTGGTTTCTCCTCAACAAGCAGAGACGTTCCACTGAAAACTGGACCAGAGAGATCATCGGTGCTGTTGATGAGACCAACTTTTGAGAGACCAAAATCTGTCAACTGCTCAGATGAAACAAAAAGGTACCATAAGGTCTACAGGGAAGCATGGTTCTGATATATATATATATCCATGTATTATATTTACAATCTCATAAATGCAGAGGCTAATTCTCTGTGTGAGTTTTATGAGATTCAGATAACAAAAGACTATAATCTCCAGAGCATCACATTGTATGACATCAACTAAACATTCAGAAGGCCTGATAATATTCAATATAAGTTCCCAAATGGTTATTACCTTAACATGACCATCATGTGCAATCAACAAATTGTCAGGTTTCAAATCACGATGCACAACACCCTCAGAGTGTAAATATTCCAAAGCAAGGACCTGACATGGATAATCGACACCGAGTCACAACAACTTGATAAAATTCTCTTGTTATTATGACATGATCTGTGAGAGTATTACACACTTACAACTTCGGCAATGTATACACGGGCATTAGTTTCATCCAAGCAACCTAATTTTCCCAACATGGAATAAAAATCCCCTCCATTCAGGTATTCCATCACAAGATACAGGTTCTCGCGAGAAGTAAAAGAATAGAAGAATCGAACCTGGTCAAAAAGAAGGTTACATTAGAAATAACGGAATCTCTACAGAGAAAAAAAAAATATGCTTTAAAAGTTAGAGCAGTTCACCACAAAGGGATTGCGGACGTTGATCAAAATATCTCGTTCAGCAAGTATACTTTCAACAGCATTCTTGCGGATCATATCTGCCTTCTTCAGAACCTATGGAGTATGACAGCCCCCAGAAAAAAGATTTAGAAAAACAGTTTGACGGATTTTGCCAGCCTAACTGTACAGACATAATCTTTCACAAGAGTAATAGAAGCAAAACAAACTGAAATTAAGAATACCTTAATTGCAAATAGGTCTCCTGTTGTTATCTTTCTAGCCAAAAAAACTCGCCCAAAAGCTCCCCTACTAATTTCTTTTATCCGCTCGAAATCATCTATGGATATGCGGTCCCGCAGATGTACTGGGCTGGTCCTCAAGCTGCGAACAACGTCATCCTCTAAAGGAACATCTTCATCAATTACAGAGCTTGATAGGTCCACTTTTTCATCATCCAGAAGCTCGCACAGCTGAAGATACTTTTCCCTACATAATAAACAAAAATATTCTTTCAATATTTGCCTCAACTGACAAGGTAATAATTCTGGAGACCAGAATTCATTTCCCAGAATACTTGCATTGCAAGCAAAGACAGCACGGGGAGAGATCCAAAAATATATTTACGACAAAGTAGTACCAGGAACTCACTGTATCAACTTTTCTATGCGTGTCCCAAAAGTTTCTACTGTAAGCGCATCAAACTTTCTGTGGTCTATGACAACCCTCAAGTCTTCAAGACAAGAAAGTAAGAGCTGAATGGATTGATCATCTGGAATGGCATTTGCTGCGCTTCTTGCAATGTCAGCAAGTTCAATCATCTGCATAATCAGTTGTCCAGGTTGTTATTCGTCAGTGCGCATATTCAATAACAAAAGACTAGGAAGATATGAACATAGAGCAGAACCATCACATACCTGTGGAATATCATCCTGGTCATGGAATGTACCCTTGCCTCCTAATAACAATTCAATTGGATCGCGTCTAGGGGTTGGAATAGGGGATCTAGGAGTCATGCTACCGGCAGATGAAGTAGTCGTGCCTTGATCAGACTTGGGACCAAAACGAGTTCTGCATGACATTGAAGTTAAACATCTCATATCATCCATGAAAGCTGAATTATCAGCCTCCGGAAAACAGTCAAGCATGTCCTCCGACCCTCTTCGCGAGCAGTCACTTAGCTTTGGGGAGAGAACATCAGATTCTCCGGTCAAGCTCGCGTTAGATATTTTCATACCATCTGGGCTTTCTGCTGCTGCTTGGATATCCTTCTGTATGAAGGTCTCTGTTATTTTTTCAAGAGTTACAGCAACTGCCACAAGCCGCTCATCAACACTCACACCGTTTTGGTCATATTTATCAGCCAATGCACAGATTCTAGAGTGATCTTCCACGTGGGTGGTGGGAACATCCTCCTCGCATATACGACAAATAATTGAACTTTCCTCAGAAATACATGACTGTTCCCCCCAATAACCCCAAGATATATTGTGCCGATGCTTGGACAAATGTTCATGAGACAATTTTGCGGGAGGACAGTCTGGCGGCTTAGCAACAGCCATATCATCACTCGTAGCTACTCGATTTTTAACCACCTTTGGAGATTCAACTTTGCTATCATTCTGCTCTTTTGATACAGCAGATTCTTTTACACCCTTCGACGCTGGAGATGGAAGTCTTTTCCACGAAGACATTCTATCGATTTTTGCAGGCAATTCAGAATCCTTTGAAGTTTCATTGTACGGAGAAGAGAGAGGAGATGGACGATCAACAAAGTCCTCCTTCCAACTCAAACCACGCTGCTCCTGACTATAAGCTTTCTTGGTGGATGGTACCTTTAAGGCCTTAGCAGCAGTTGAACCCCTCATGTCCCTAACTTCTCCATTTGGGACTCTTTTATCGGCAGAATGCAAGACTCTTGACTGACGTAGTTGTACGACCTCTTCCTCCTGCCCCCAACTTTCCTTATGAAACTGAAGTAATCTGGTACATCTGGTAAGGATAAACAGCATCCGAGTGTGAAGCTGCTTGAGCACGCCCGGGTGAAGCTCCTGACGTCTATCATCTAAGTCTTGAACTATGCCCTCACATTGAAGCCAGAACTCTCCTGAAGTAGCCTTAACACATTTCTGTGCCAAAATTAACAAGTCTTCAACTGTAACCTGCAACTCAGGATGACTTTCTCCATTTTTATCAAGAAATTCCGCCAGGTCCCCACCAAATACTATAAGGTCCAAATTTACATCTTCCTTTGCTTTATCAAATTTGGTCCGAATTAGATTCAAGATTTCCTGCATAAGACAGATGATGAGAGCATGCAGTGAACACATTTCAAATGAATTAATAAAGAGACAGGAGCCTCAAGACTACCTCCAAGTTATTTGACCTACGAGGCTTCCATAATGGAAAAGGCCGTACACCTTTCGAGTTCAACTCATGAGAAAAGCTCTTGATGTCACCAGAAAACCTCTTCCTTGGAGCACTGGTCATGCGAAGTAAGGCTTGATAACGAGGGGATTCTGACTCTTCTGGATTTTCCAATTCATATGAATTCTACAAAGATTGACGTCAAGTCACAAATTTCACTTAGAACTGATATATACACAACACAAACTTTTTGTTTTTGTTTTTTTTTCTTCTTATGATGGTAAGGACTAAGGAGAAAGGAATACCTCTGATGTGCCAAATTCTGAGCTTCCTACTTTGAATTGACCTGCTTAGTTAACATCAAAATCAAACTTGAGAAGCAATAACTGAATCATCAACGGGTGCATGAAACTTGCAGAATCAGGCAAGAAAAGTCGCAATATCATCCAACAACATGATCAAGAGAATTTTGGGCATACCAGTTCCCGATGCCGGCATTGCGGGGATGTTGCTTCTTAGCGGTCCAGTACCAACATTCGCTTCCTTCTTCGTACTGCCACTACCCGAGCCAGAGTCCCAACGGGTACCCAACTTCGGCAAGTCGTAACACGGCACAACCGGAACTACTTTATCATTCCCAAAACTGAAAAAACTTTCCTGCGGCAACGGCCCGGACCTCGTCTTGATTCGATTCAAACCCAGGGACGAGGCCAGGATAGGCGTTTCAGCAGTTGGTTTCTTCGCCTCAGAACCGAAAGACGACAAGTTCGATTTGCCGGGACTAGGAGAGTGAACTTGATCGGACGAGGCCTCTTTGCCCTTTGATGAACCATCCTTCTTCTTTAAACCATCTTTAACTCCGGCGAAGGCAGAAACGGGGCTGGGATTAGGGCTTCGGGTTTCCTCTTTGGAATTGGATTTTGATTTCTTCTTTTCGGATCCGATCGGAGAGTTTGAGCCAACAGATCGCGGACTGTTAGAGCTATCGGAAGATCCCGATTTCTTCGAGGAGAAGAAGAGCTTCTTCTTGAACACCATATCTGATTCCCAAAACAAACGCCCTACGACACAATTCCAAACACCATCTCCATTTCAGAAACAAAGATGAAGAATAAGAAGAGGACGTAACTGTACAAGTGGGAAGCAAAATCTTTTTAAAAGCCTAAAACGAAGAAAGAAAGGGGAAAAGTTAGTCAAACCTGTTAAAGACGAAACCTTGACTATATGATTAACGTTAATGACTTTCAACGACGGAGGATTAAGGACTAAGGACTTCATTTTCTTATTTATATGCATAAATGTAGATGAGTAGAGTAGATAAGATTGACTACTATCAACAGATTTTCTAGAGGATTTATTCAGCAAATGAATTAAATGTGACTTGAACACTTATAATTTGTTGGCAAAAAAATAGAAATAAAGTTATAATTTTGAATTTTTGACTAATATTAGAAGATTTTGAGCGCAATTTGCGCGCGTATTTTTGTTTCTAATGTCAACAAATTTATAAATTTTAAATATAAATTGAAGGTACAAAAATTATATAAATAGTGTCGCGCGTATTTTTATAAATTTAGTTAGAGAAAATTATCTACAATAACTTACTTATGACTTATTTTCTTCTATAATACCAAAAGTACTCTTATAATAAATTTAATTTAATTAATTTATTGTTTCTAATTATATTGAAAAATATTAAAATTATTTTCTAGAGGATTTATTCAGCAAATGAATTAATTTTAGACTTATTATTACCGTTGATAATATAAATATATTCACATCACGCTATATAAATATTAGCGTTATTTTTCTTATAAATCTTTTATTTTCAAAACAAATTAAATAATTTTATTAAAATAATATTATTTAAATTATGGTATTAATAGACTCACATATAGTCTAGTGATTTATACTAATGTCGTTACATCACACATTCATTTGTTTAGTTTTCTTCGGCGTATGAAATATGTGGAAGTAAGTTTTTAAAAAATTTAAGAACAAATTATATACATAAAGACCTAAAAACAGTCTAGAAATCCAAACTAGAGACACCTTATGCTCATGCAAGTCTTTAGCTAGTTTGGACCGTTTGCAATACACTTATTAGTTCATATATCATGTATTGTATTTAAATTTGTTTGTGTAAATCATTTAGTTTCTTATCGAAGAAGTTTGAATTATTTTTGTTTGATTACAATTTTATTTTTGCCAACAATATATATTATACGGGTTTAAATATAAGTGGTAATACATCACAATACTAATACAAACTACTAATCTATATATCCTGATCAATTACACTATTGTTATAAATTATTTAATTAATGTGTGATTTCTTAATATTTGTTATTTAATTCTAGACTATTCCTTTTCTAAAATAGAAAGACTTATGTCTTGAAACCTTTTGTCAACAACATATATTATATGTGAGTTTGAATTCTAGTGATAATATATCCACGACACTAGTTATAACAAACCACTAATCTACATTTCCTAGCCAATCACAACATTTTTTTGGTGATAAATTAGTTTTTTTTCAAAAAATTAATAAATGCTTTTTTAGACTAATTCAATTTTTAGATTAGAATGGACATCAGTAAAAAGAAATAGAAAGGACATATGTCAAAATCGAGCTGCAGATTGTTTAGTAAAAGAGACTTTGCAATCATATCTATTTGTCTTTCATCGTTATGTACCCAGATGTATTGCTGCTACTATCCTCCACGGGGATTTCCTCAGTTTCTAACAAAAAGCAGCTGTTAAAAAAGAAGAAAAGGACATATGTCATAAAAGGTATGTGGCATGATTTAATATTCTGAACAGTTTTAGATAAATTACTATAGATTTCTAACCATTTGTTCAATTAAATATGTGTGAACTGATATTTCCCTTTTTGAGGAAAAATAGTTAATGAAAGTTTAAGAAAATTATTGTCATTAATTATACTTTTTGTGAAATTCATTTATAATCATGTTTATTTTAGATTAAATATATATTTGATGTACTAAAAAAAAAAAGGACATATCACATATGTCATAGAAGGTGTGTGGCATGATAAATTACTATAGGTTCTAACTATTTGTTCAATTAAATATGTGTGGACTGATATTTCACTTTTTGAAAAAAAATAGTTAATGAAAGTTTTGGAAAATTATTATCATTAATTGTACTTTTTGTGAAATTAATTTATAATCATGTTTATTTAGACGACCTAGGTGAGAGTACTTTTATGGTTTTCATTTAAGAGACACAATACCCTCAAATCAATAGCCGTATGAAAATAATCCACATATATGAAAAAATGAAGCTTACATGGAATTTCTATACAAAAAAAACACAGACAACTAGCCAAACTTATCTTGGTAATGCATTTCACAAAAAGATGTTGAGAATGGATACGAGAGAGGAACTTGAATTGTGAACACCAATGGAAATTTCAATGTTCCTCAGGTCTCCACTACCGTTGGGGAAAGCTATTAAAGATGTGAGTGGACGTTTTTCCGTAGCTCTTTGAGATCTGAGAAATAATGAAGTTTATATTAGAAAAAACAAACAAAACACATCAAGTAAATATATCACATCTTACCTTTTTTAAGACGAGTCATAACAGCAAATGACATATGTTTAGGGTTCTTTTCCAGCAGCTCGATATATGCAAATAAATGGTCTTGATGATGATATCAGTCTTTTAACCATTGTCCAGTTATGTCCAAAAGAGCAAACCTTCAATGTTTTTCAGTTTTTCAATGTTCATCTTACCGTTGGGGAAAGCAGCTGAAGATTGTGTGGACATTTCTTCTATAGCTTATTGAGATCTGAGAAATAATAAAATTTATTATACATGGGTCGTGCATAAAAAGTGCAAACAAAACACATCAATTCAGTAAAACACATCAATTTAGGACGATGATATGGTGCCATGGAGATGTTACGTTCGTCAAAAGAAGAAGAAAAGTGGAGCTGAGGTGGCTGTGAGGAATGCTGAGCTGGACATTTGAATTGTTGATTTTCTGAATTTACATTTCATTGTAAAAGTCCTTAAGTATAAAAGGATCATGAGTAGCTTTTATCTTTTAATTCATTGGTTGTTAGACTTGTGGACTTGATCTCTGGGTGTAGAGATTTAAGGGAGATCGTCTTCAAGCTTATACGCTTGAGCGTGTATCTTTGATTTCATATCAATAAAGGAGCAGATTCTTATCAAATTGGTGCCGATGAGCGATCTGGAGCGAACAATCACCAAGCCCAACCATTGACGATGAAGGATCAAACACATAGACGGATATCGGCTCAATGGTGCCGGAAATTACGACGGGGACTCCGATTACGATGGAATCGCTCGCGCTGACGGTGATGGAGTATAAATATGAGCAACTGAAGAGCGAAGCCTTAACGAGAGCGATGATGGCGGAGATGTCAAAACAGATAAATCACATGGATTCGAGGCTTTCATAAGTTTACGATTGGATGCGGCGTGACTCCGCAACCTCACCGGTAGTCATGGATTTTTCAAATCCGACTTATAAGAAGAATGCGAATCAGGTACATCTTTCAAACTCGAAACCATGCCTTATTCGTAAGCATGAGGAATCTAGACATAGAAATTCGAATGTTAGTAGTCGGGATAGTACGTTGAAGCGTGTGGAGCTTCCAATATTTGATGGTGAAGATTCATATAGTTGGATTGCCTTAGCTGAACGTTTTTTCCGAATCGAAGGGTATACAGAAGAATATAAGTTGGATATCGTTTCAGTCAGCTTGGTCGGAGATGTATTGAGCTGGTTTAACAGTGAAACTCATCGCAAACCGTTCGAAGATTGGAAGGATTTTAAAAACAGGTTGATTGCGAGGTTTAGTAGAGAGAAGTTGAGAGATCCGAGTCAACCGTTCTTCAACATCAAACAAAGTGGTTCTGTGGCAGAGTATATTCATCTGTTTGAAGATTTATCACCTCAAGTGTATGGTATTACTGACAAACAACGAGAGGGGATCTTCATGAACGGATTATCACCGGAGATGCGAGAAGTGGTGAATATGTGTAAGCCAGTAGATCTTCCAGATATGATATCCTCTGCGTATCAAATGGAGACAAGTTGCTTGTACAGTGTGGTGAAGAGAGAAATGCAACAAAACACTAAGTATTCGACTCATGTGCAATCCAAATCTTATTCAAGCCAAGCTGTGCCACCTTGGAAGATGAAACAAATCACTATTGGTCCTACTCATAATCAGAATAGATTACTATTGGCAAGACCACAAGTCAGATCACATAGAATAAGAGATTGGGCCTTTGTTTCAAGTGTGATGACAATTGGTCAAGGACACTTCGTTGTCCAAACCAGACCTTACAAGTTCTAACAGTTGTTAATGGTTTTGAAGTGGAAATTTTGGATCAGAATCTAGTTAAAGTGGATGAAGATTATCACGTGGAAGAGCCAGAGTTAATGGAGTTATTCTTGAACTCTTTCTTATGGATAAATTCTCCTACTACCACTAAGATGAAAGGAACTGTCAAGAAGGACCAAGTGATAATTATGCTAGACAGTGGTGCCATGCATAATTTCATCACTCCGGATATAGTCAAGAGGACTCATTTGAGAACATTGGTGAATCCTAATTTGGAGATCATGTTAGGGACTTGAGTTTCAGTTCAAGGGACATGAATTTGTAGAAATGTGCAATTGATGCTGTGGGGATTGACATTTACTACGGATTTTATTGTCTTAGAACTCGGAAATACTGACATTATACTGGGAGTTCAGTGGTTACGTACATTGGGAAAATGTCAGATTGATTGGGATATACATGAATTCTCCTTCATGTATCAGGGGAAGCAAGTTACACTGACAGAAGATCCATCTTTACATACACCTAAACTGTTTTTGAAGTACTTGAAACCTGAGTTTGGAATGAAGAAGCAAGGAGTTTCACTGGCATTGGGGAATACACAGCTTTCAAAACAACAAGATCCTGTTTTAGCTCCACCAATTGCTGCAGTTTTGGACAAGTATGAGCATGTTTTTCAACCACCATCAGGATTACCACCGTTACGGGGACGAGAACATGCCATTAACTTGTTGCCAGGGACGGGGCCAATCAGTTTCAGACCCTACAAGTATCCTCATACACACACAGAAGCTATGGAAAAGTTAGTGCAAGAAATGCTTGATGATGGGTTAATTAGAAGAAGCCACAGTCCTTACTCTAGTCCAGTGTTGTTAGTGAAGAAGAAGGACAAATCATGGCGCTTCTGTGTGGACTATAGAGCTCTAAACAGAGCTATTGTACCTGACAAATACCCAATTCCGATGATTGATCAGTTACTGGATGAATTGCACGGAGCCAAGCTGTTTTATAAGCTAGATTTAAGATCTGGATATCATCAGATTCGTATGGAGGAACGAGATATCGGGAAAACTGCTTTTAGGACTCATGACAGTCATTATGAGTTCCTAGTTATGCCCTTTAGGCTAACGAATGCTCTTGCAACCTTCCAAGCACTAATGAATGAAGTGTTTAAAGAGTTTATGAGAAAGTTTGTTCTGATATTTTTTGATGATATTCTGATATATAGCTCAAATATCTCGGATCATGTCAAACAACTAGAGCTGGTATTGGATGTCTTTGTGGAACATAAACTATTTGCCAATAAGAAGAAATGTTCTTTTGGCCAGGAGACATTGGAGTATCTCGGTCACATTATTTCTTCAAAAGAAGTTTCTACAGATCCGCAAAAAATTGCTGCAGTGGAGAAGTGGCCAAATCCTAGAACAGTGAAGGAACTACGGGGATTTCTGGGACTTACTGGCTACTACAGACGTTTTGTTCAAGGTTATGGATCGCTGGCTAAACCACTGACAGAGTTACTCAAGAATGAACAATTTGATTGGACAGAAGAAGCTCAATTGGCATTTGATAGACTCAAGTGTGCTATGACTTCTACACCTGTTTTGGCCTTACCAGATTTCACTCAAGTATTCATTGTTGAGTCGGATGCCTCTGGATACGGTTTTGGAGCAGTATGATGCAAGGAAAACATCCTTTTGCTTACTTTAGTCATAGACTAACTGATAAGGAACAACTCAAGCCAATCTATGAGAGAAAGTTGATGGCAATAGTGCTGTCTATTCAAAAGTGGAGACACTATCTTCTTGGCCATAGGTTTGTAGTGAGAACAGATCAGCAAAGTTTGAAATACTTGCTAGAACAAAGAGAGGTAACCTTGGATTATCAGAGATGGTTGACCAGAATTATGGGATATGATTTCGATATAGAGTATAAAGTGGGGTCTGAGAACAAAGTGGCATATGGCCTCTCACGCATTGTTAAACCTACTACTCTACTGCTCTTATCATTGACTATCCCAACCACTCTACAACTACATGATCTGTTTAAGGAGGTTGATGAGAATGAAGAGGTTCAAGAGGTGATACGAAAGCTTGAAGATGGAGAAACAGTTAAGCCACGATATACAGTGATTGATGGAAGATTATTTTACAATAGACGTCTGGTACTTCCTCATGATTCTGTTTATATTCAGTTAATTCTACAGGAATATCATGGCAGTTTGTTGGGTGGGCACTCTGGTGTTTTGAAGACCTTAAAGAGGATTCAGAACAACTTTTATTGGAGGAAGATGAGACAGTGTGTGCAGAAGTATGTCTCAGAGTGTTCAATCTGTCAAACTCATAAATATTCCACTCTTTCACCAGCTGGCTTGTTGCAACCGATAGAGTTACGAGTGCAGATATGGGAAGACATATCCATGGATTTCATTGAAGGACTTCCTAAACCCCATGGAGTTAATGTCATATTAGTAGTGGTTGACAGGCTAAGTAAATACAGCCACTTAATTGGCTTAAAACATCCTTTTACAGCCTTTGAAGTAGCCCATAAGTTCATTCAAGAGGTTATTCGTCTTCATGGCTACCCTAAGTCCATAATCTCGGATCGTGACAAAATCTTTTTGAGCAGCTTCTGGAAAGAGTGTTTCAAAGCATCAGGTACGAAGTTGAGATTCAGTACTGCTTTTCATCCTCAGTCTGATGGACAAACAGAGGTTCTGAATTGATGCTTAGAGACTTATCTTAGATGTTTTGCCTCTCAACATCCTAAGACATGGGCTAAGTATCTGTCATGGGCAGAATTATGGTACAATTTTTCTTTCCATACATCTATTCAGTGAACTCCATTCAAGATGGTATATGGTCGTGAACCTCCTGCATTATTGTCATATGAAGTGGGTTCTACAAATAACTTTGAGTTGGAAACTATGTTGAAGGACAAAGACTCAATGTTGGCTGAAGTTAAGCAACATTTGATTAAAGCTCAAAGTGCTATGAAGAATAATGCAGATAAAAAGAGAAGGGACTTGGAGTTTGAGGTTGGAACAATGGTTTATCTGCAACTAAGGCCTTATCGTCAATAGTCAGTGAGCAGGCGCCTCTATCAGAAACTTGTTGCTCGTTATTATGGGCCATATGAGGTGTTGGATCGCATCGGGAAGGTTGCTTACAGATTGAGGCTTCCACAAGAGTCTTGGATCCACCCAGTTTTTCACATATCTCAGTTAAAACCAGTTGTTGGCCAAGGACATGTGGTTAATCCTCTTCCTCCTTCTGTTACGATTGATGATGAGTTAGTCATTGAACCAGAGAACTTGCTGGATACACGCTATGACTCAGAAGGACATCTAGAAGTCTTGGTTTAATGGAAAGGCCTTCATACTCATGAAAATTCTTGGCTAAGGATTCGTGACTTGAAGCACCAGTTTCCAAATTTTGCGCTTGAGGACAAGCTCGTGCTTAAGAAAGGGGGTATTGATATGGTGCCATGGAGATGTTACGTTCGTCAAAAGAAGAAGAAAAGCGAAGCTGAGGTGGCTGTGAGGAATGCTGAGCTGGACAGTTGAATTGTTGACTTTCTGAATTTACATTTCATTGTAAAGGTCCTTAAGTATAAAAGGATCAAGAGTAGCTTTTATCTTTTAACTCATTGGTTGTTAGACTCGTGGACTTGATCTCTGGGTGTAGAGATTGAAGGGAGATTGATATGATCTCCCTAGACCGGCACTTGAAGGATGGCAAGAGGATAGGCTTTGCTTCCTTGAAACCGTGAGGCATCTAAGAACAAAGAGCGTGGAGTGAAGAGTCACACGAAGGCTGCGGGATTCCTTCGATATACAAGTGATCCGTCAAAGATATGACACACTTCTAGGATCGATTTTTTTGACTAGCAGATATGACACACTACTAATCAGTTTTGATCAAGGATGTGACTCACCAAGATCGATTTTTGCTCCTAAGAACAAGAGAGTTTTCACTCAGATTTTTAATAAAAAGTTTGATTAATTTCTTACAATGTTTTACAATCATATTTATAGGCATTCTAAACTTAACTATAGGCAAGAAGTAACTCAGGTTGAGTTACTGAATCTAAGCATAAAATACAGAGAATAAGACACACACTTTGCAAAGGTCAAAAGAAAACACTCAAAACAGCTTCTAGAAGAGGTGGTGGACGGAATGAACAGTGGCGTCGGCTACAGTGCACGTTTTTGGAACTGTTCCAAATAGTTCCAAGCTTCTAGAATAGCTGCTGGTCTTGCATTGGGTTTGGTCTCACAAAATCACAAGACAAAACAGAGTTGGGCCATGGACTTGGTTATAGGATTTTTATGGGTTTTATTTGGGCTGTATTCTTCATAAAATAGATAAGGAACAGTTTTGGGCATGAGAACAGTTTTGGGCTGCTGTGCAGTGTAAATGATTTTTGTGGCTTTGTTTTTGGGCTTGTATGCAAACCATAATGGTTTGGACATGCTGATTGAGCCCAACAGCTCTAACTGGATCGGTTTGGACTTGCTGGTCGAGTCCTACAGTTCCAACGGGTCTGATCCATGTAACTTGTTGAACTAGTCCGTTTAAGGCTTCTTTGAGTCTCTTGGTTTTGGATCGGGTCATGGGACCAAGCGGCACCAGCAATGCCTCCTCGGGTTCAAGCTCTCCTTCTTCAGCTATCAGCTCGTTCGTTGGTTCGTTGACAGCTTCAAACTCCGGTTCAAGCTTTTCTCCTTTGACACCATCCATGATCACATCAGAGATCGTCTTCAAGCTTATACGCTTGGGCGTGTATCTTTGATTTCATATCAATAAAAGAGAAGATTCTTATGAGACGAGTCATAGCCGTAGATGATATTTGTTTAGGATTCTTTTCCACAAGCTCGATGATTTTCTTGGACTCAAGAATACTCTCTTGAAATGGAGAAAAAAAATCAAAAAGAGAAAACGGACGAAAGAAACCTAAATATTCAATTAACGAGCTTATTTACTGGTAAAATTGCAAAAATAATGGATAGATTAGCGAACAAATCCCTTTAATTTCATTAGCGCAATGTTTGTGTCAATTAAACAGAAAACATCAAAGCCCAAGTATTTGATCTATGAGCACAAATTAAAATTAGATACCAATAAATTAGTCTCGTAATATTGGTTTCAGTTCCAATAATGATGTACTATCTCTATCTCTATCTTTTATGTAAGATGTTTTAAGATTTTAATTTAGTTTTATTTAATTTTCTCAAATATCAATGCAAATATTAAATTTCTTAATCCAACAATAGTTATATAGTTTTGGTCAAAGAAATCTAAATGCCCAATATTATCATCGGCAATATTATCAACAAAATATTTTAAAGTCAAAACATTATTTAATGTTGTCGTCACTCATTAGTAATGTGAAACAAAAATTCCCTCATAGTCTCCGATAAGTCGTATCGTGTTAAGCCTATTTCAAACGTTCTTGTCGGATTATCTTCACCATCCGTGTCGGTGGTATGGCCTCCTCGCCATTGTTTGAAAAACATATCGAAGAGCAAATAGATGTATACGATATTGATTGGAATAAAACTATTTTTTTATCTATGTGGACTTCCCCCATCCGGTTTCGAGTCGCTTTGGCCACCCAGCTGCGTTATTAAAGCCAAGTCTTAGGCTTCCGTGAAAAGGATGATGAGCCAAAAGGGGATTAGTCTGGGCTTCTCCATGGGCCTGAGATTACTACTGGATTTCAAAAAAAAAAAAAAACTGTTTTATTGTTTCTTCATTGATTATGGAAAATTTATATCAAATTGTTTTTCTCTTAAATTCTGTAATATGATACTTATTCGATTATATTAAGAAATTTGAAGTTGACCGAACGATGGAAAGTGGGTATTTGTTTATTTTTTGCGTTCGTTTTTTTCTTTTTTTGCTAAAGTTTTTGTGCCTTTGTTTGCATTGTTTTCAATTTGTATATCAAATGATTTGTTTGCATTGTTTTCAATTTGTATATCAAAGGAAGAAAATATGATTTTTAATTTCAATTGAATTAGATGGTGTGCCCATGTGCTTATGCTGATTAGAAAAATACATTAGAATGAAGACTTTAATCAAACCTCGCTAGTCGTCATAGATTATTCACCGGATCAAGATTCTTGGAGAAGACAAAGATAAAACTTTTGGAGGAGACAAGATGGTGACAAAACTCTTTTCTAAAACTTTAACGAGGTTGATCTCTCATAGTCACAGGTCTTCTACTAGTAATCTCTCTGCTGCTCCATTATTGCATCCTGCTCCAAAAACTTCCACCTCTCTTGAGACTCAATCGATTTCTTCTGCTACACCACCTGCAAGTATCTTCGCGCTTGCTCCCTCATATCTAATTTATGATTAAGCTCTAAATCTTGGTGATATATATGAATGAAGATGGATTTAAAAAAAAAAATGTTTTGCAGAGAAGAAAATAGGGTCAACGCTGTTATGGTTCTTGGGTGGATTGGTTACATACGGTGTGGCGGATTGGCAGAAGATCAGACAGCGAGAAGAGGTTCTTAATTTCTCACTATTAATCTATTTCTGAATCCATGAAAAATATATTACCTTCAAATTTTGTTGTCTCAATGGCAACTTTTTGTTTTTTTTTTGTAAATATAATCAGGATTTTTTTCCTAACAAGAAGTTAATTTCTTAATAACAGTATAGAAATATGTTCACCTCGATCTCCTAATCCCGGAGATTTCCTAACAGAATGTGAAACTACGTTCTTCTACAGAATTTGTTCCAACTCTTTGTTACAAAGATAATGAAACAGCTGGATTTCAGACAACTATGCTTACAAATGGAACCAATGAAGCTGATGAATGCAGTGAAGAATGTTGATAAATTAGGATTTCGACGGGTAGTGTGTAAAGGCGTTTTCGACAAGCAAAGATCGATCTATGTGGGTCCAAAGCCTAGGTCCATGTCCAAAGGGTCTGAAAATGGCTTCTATGTCATTACACCTCTCTTGCCAATCCCTGATGAACCAAATAGGTGATTTCTTTTCTCTACTTCACGTGCAAACCAATTTATACACATTAGTCTTTGTGATCTTGATACCATATTGATGCAAGTTCACTATAATATCTTCTTATTAATGTGTTTCGTGGGCGTATAGATACCACATCTGGATGCAAATGATGTAGTGTTGTTCGGTTATGTTAATGTTGATATAAAAATGTATGTAAATTTTCTTACAAACAAACAAAATTGCACCCACATATAACGTTCATATGCAAAAAATTGTTTTACAAACGAACTTATGGATGATGGATTTAGATGATCATGCCGTGATGCGTCTAGATGATAATATATATGGATGTTATTTTCGGATACAAACCTTTATCAAACAAAACAAAAACAAAAAATTATTCCGATAAAAAACGAAACTAACTGATTTTTCATCTCCTTTTTTGTCACAAGCATGAAGTCTCCTATTCTAGTAAATCGCGGATGGGTTCCTTCGGATTGGAAAGAAGAGTCTCTAGAATCCATAAAAACCGATGGTTTTGTTGCTGCAAAAGAGATGAGAAAAGCTAATAAACTACTCTACTCTCAACAAAACCCGTTGTTGAAGTTCTTGTATAAGTTTACCAAGTCAGTGATCGCTGAGGTTGGTTAGTCTTTGTTGCTGTTGGAGATGGGCTTAGCACCTCCAGTTTAGCTAGGCACATCTCAACAAATAAGGTCCACACGGTCAGAACCTAGCCAAAAGTCAACATATTTGACCAGGGAGGGCCCACCGAGCTCACGCCGACAGCCCGCCGATCCTGCGCGGAGAGCAGGGGATGGACGACACGTGGAGGGTAGCTCGTGAATAGTGCCCTACCTACGTAGCAGTTCGACATCGAGCCCATTATGACCTGCCCGCCGCAGAAACCGGGGCGCATACCTCGAGGTACCTTACCCGTAAAAGGCGCTAGAAGCACCACGTCACCCCGAAAATACGGGAGGCAACTGTACAGCCCCTGCTATAAATACTCCTTGGCGGGTATTTATGAGGGGGCGCCCCGAACTCTCTCCTACATATATTGTTCTCTCTCATCACTTGTAACTCTCTTTACGGGATCTCGAAAGGAATACGGTTCCCGACATGTTCATCACCTTCTCCCGACCTACCTTTTGTGATCCCGACCTGTTCATCACCTTAGTTGAACCCGTTCTAATTACGGAAATCTCACCCCCTTTCACATAACAATACTTAAATCTCCTCAGTGATCTTATGGATCAACAATTGGCGCTTCAGAGAGGGGATTAAGAGATTTTCTATACGCAAAGAACGGACTCAACAACAAATTCAATGATGGGCCCACCAACTTTGAAAGCACTACCGCCGCCTCCGACGGTCGATCAGCCGCCATCAGGACAAGCTACCCCGGCTCAAGCCTTGATTCACGAAAAAGCTCCTCAAGGTCAGCCCCTCGTGGCTCCTTGCCAACAGCCAACTCCGCCCGCAGCACCAGAATCCACCCCGCTCAGCAGCTCCGTCACCCAAAACGCGCCCCAGTTACCGAAAGACCAGCTCGCTCTATCCGCCGTAATACACACCTTGCTTGCCAAAATGGACGAGTTAACACGCGCTACCAACCATCGATTCGCCGAGCTCGCAGCCCGTAGTGACCGACCAGGCAATCTCGGATCCCCCGCTGCTCAAATCTGAGAACCGACTTCTCGAGCGGGAATCCTGCACCTCCAAAGGAACCTATTTGGAGAGTCGCCATCAGAGTCAGGAGTAACCCGACAATTCGCCCCCACGAGAGACGGCTCCCCGGGCGACAGAGATGCCGAACTCGAGGCCATGAAAGAAATGATTCGCGCGATGACCTCCAAAGTCCATCAAACCACCAGCTCGGCCCCAAAAATAGACCGCGTCTTAAGAGAAACACAGAATACGCCGTTCACTCGTCGAATTGCGTCCATCCCGTTCAGACATTTCGGCAAACTCAAGCTCCCACCATACGCGGGCAGCACAGATCCAACCCAGCATCTAACGGCTTTCACCATCGCCATGGGGCGCGCCCATTTCACCCAAGGAGAACGTGAAGCCGGCTACTGCCAACTTTTCGTGGAAAATCTTACCGGCCCCGCCCTGACATGGTTCTCCAGGCTGGATACGCATTCCATCGATAACTTAGGGGATCTCTCTACCGCCTTCCTCAAACATTACTCCATGTTCATCAAGCAGTCCGCATCCAGCGCCGACCTCTGGGCCCTCCACCAAGGAGCGAAGGAGTCGCTCAAATCTTTCATCGAGCGCTTCAAGGCGACCGCCTCGCAAAGCAATGTGACAGACGAATCCGCACTCCCCGCCCTGAGGAACGGTCTCTGGATTGAATCGGTATTCAAGGACGAGATAACGCTCAATAGGCCGCGCTCACTAGAGGACGCCTTGCACCGCGCCGGGCTCTATATCGAGCTCGAAGAGGAAAAAGCAGCGTTCTCAAAAAGACATACCGCGCAAAAGGCTCCGACCCAGAAGGAGAAATCCCAGGACGGATATCAGGAGCCTCGGCAGCATTACGACGACGAGTATCACGTCAATAAAGGCAAGCGAACCACCACATTCCTCGTCAACGAACTACCGGCCGTATTCCACATGCATGACCCCGCTCGATTCTCCGATCCCGAGCCAAAAATGCCATGGAACAAATGGGCGCGCGAACTCAATCAAAAGGGCAAGCAGTCCGACGAATCAAAAGCCAAAGAGCCACGAGCAGAAGAGCAACAAGACAAGACAGCCTTCTGCGAATTCCACCAGAGAAAAGGGCACCCCACCTCGCATTGCCGCAAACTCCAAGAAGCCTTCCTAGACCAATACCAGAAAGGAAAGATCTGTGTGCCCGAGCAGTTGCTCCCGCGAACACGGGATGGCAATCGACAACAGCAGCAAGACAGACGAGGTCGTGAGGACAACCGATCCATGACCGACAACCGCGGCCGAAACGATGACCGTCGTCACCGATCTCCCTCTCGAAACCGGGAAGAAGCAAGGTCCCCTCCCCCAGCGCGAACGACAGTCGGAATGATCATGGGAGGACTCCTATCGTGCAACGACTCGGTGCGGTCTATCAAACTACACGAGAGAATGACCGACGCCTCCCTAAACTGGAACTCCGGTTCTGACAAAAGCGCGCAAGACACAAGCGGAAAAGGGGTCATCTTCACCGAAGCCGATGCTGCCGGGGTCCATCAACCTCACAACGACCCCCTTGTCGTACATATCCGCGTAGCCGACTGCGATGTCAACCGGGTCCTCGTCGACACAGGCAGCTCGGTCGACCTTATCTTCAAGGATACCCTGGCCAGAATGAACCTGCAAGGGG
Source organism: Eutrema heterophyllum (assembly GCA_002933915.1). Taxonomy (NCBI): domain Eukaryota; kingdom Viridiplantae; phylum Streptophyta; class Magnoliopsida; order Brassicales; family Brassicaceae; genus Eutrema; species Eutrema heterophyllum. Next base: position 473,843 of record PKMM01017963.1, read on the forward strand.
CCGAAATCAAACCAGCCGTCACCCCGCTGACCGGTTTCGCCGGGGAGACCACCATGGGAATCAGCACCATCGATCTACCGGTCTATGTAGGTCGGGTCACTAAAATTGTCAAGTTTCACTAAAAGAAAACAGTCAATTACCAACGAAATTTTACGACGATTTTAAATCGATGTAAATTTACAATGACATTACGACGGAATTACGACGAATTATGTATTCGTTGTAAATTCGTCGTAAAAATGTGTCGTCGTAATATCGTCGTAATTTGATGACGACATTACGACGATTATACGACGATTTTGAAATTCGTCGTAAACTCGATGTAAAATTACGATGACATTACGACGAATATTACTTTCGCAAATTACGTTGTAAAATCGATGTAATTTTACATCAATATTACAACGATCAGAATTCGATGTAAATTATCGACGAGTAGACGTCGATTGTTTCCAGTTAGGTAGAACATGTTTTTAATAGGTTCACCTAATCTATTTACATCAAAAATATACGTCGTAAATCCGATGCAAATCCGTTGTAATTTTGAAAAATTTCTATAAATACATTCGTGATTCAAACGTAAATTTCAAAACAAAAAAACAAATACTAATAAAAAAAAAACACACGATAAAATTTTTTTTATAAAATGTCTATATACGATCTACGGAGATGGATGTATACGCAAAAGGATTCGGAGGGAGCGTTGACGAACGAATTCAAAGAGGGGCTTGAAATATTCATGTATCAGGCCGGAAATATGCAAACAACCCTGGAAAGCGGTAAGATGTTCTGTCCTTGTCGTAAATGCAAGAATACGAGATATGTTTTTATCGAGACGGTGTGGAAGCATTTACTAAATAGAGGTTTTATGCCGCAATATTATGTTTGGTATCAACATGGAGAGGGTTTTGAAAGAAATCAAGCTGATCATAGTAGTAATTATCAAGGTCATGTAGATTTTGATGAATCAAATCATCATGGTACTAGTAGTTATCATCATCATGGTCAATATGATCAAGGTCAAGATCATGATAGGATGCATGACATGGTTACTGATGCATTTCATGAAACAAATGCTGATAATAGTGTTGAGGAACCCAACGTAGATGCGAAGCGATTTTATGATATTCTAGGCGCTGCAAATCAGCCACTTTACGATGGATGTAGAGAAGGTCAGTCTAAATTGTCGTTAGCAGCTAGGATGATGACAATTAAAACTGATCATAACTTAACTGAGGTTTGCATGGATGATTGGACTGATCTTATTAAAGAGTATTTGCTAGAGGATAATTTAGCTGCTGAAACATACTACGAGATACAAAAGTTGGTGTTTAGTCTTGGGTTGCCTTATGAGATGATAGATGTATGTGTTGAAAATTGTATGCTTTTTTGGAAAGATGACGATAAGCTGCAGGAATGTCGATTTTGCCAAAAACCGAGATTTAGGCCGCAAACTTCTGGGCGTAGTAAGATACCGTACCAACGGATGTGGTATCTTCCTATAAGTGATAGGTTGAAACGATTGTATCAATCTGAAAGGACAGCTGCATCGATGAGGTGGCATGCAGAACATTCACAGAGAGAAGGAGAAGTGACTCACCCGTCAGATGCAAAAGCTTGGAAACACTTTAACACGGTACACCCAGACTTTGCTAAATCTAAGCGAAATGTTTATCTTGGTCTTTGCACTGATGGATTTAGTCCATTCGGTATGTCTGGTAGGCAATATTCTTTGTGGCCAGTTATCGTAACGCCTTATAACCTTCCCCCAGATATGTGCATGCAAAGGGACTTTCTATTCCTGAATATTTTAGTCCATGGTCCCAATCATCCAAAGAGGTCCCTTGATGTGTTTTTGCAGCCTCTCATAAATGAGTTGAAACATTTGTGGTATACAGGAGCTCGTACATATGACTGTTCGAGGAAATTTTTTTTTACGATGCGTGCGGTGCTTATGTGGACAATAAGCGACTTCCCTGCATACGGAATGCTATCAGGTTGAATAACGCATGGGAGGTTATCTTGTCCTTATTGCCTCGATCGGAAAGATGCGTTTCAGCTGAAACATGGTCGAAAAACATGCTGGTTTGACTGTCACCGCCGGTTTCTACCAATCAACCATCCATATCGGAGAAACAAGCGGTTGTTTAGAACTTAGCTTGTTTTACATAAGTTCTTTACTCATTGTATAAAAATATTACCCGTATCAGAAAAATCAATTCCTTTATATACATCATCCATGTTTCGAATAAACTTATAAGAAGGAACGCTATACATTATTATGTAAGATAAGGAAATTTTCTATATATTAGATTCAATCGTCGTTAGGCGTAGTATGTCCCCGGGTAGGCAGGATTACCCTTCTGGAAGGTGAGGTCCTCAAACATGCGGGGAGTCACCACCATATCGCATTCCCACCCAAGAGTCAGCATCACAACCATGCCTTGAATTATGGATGGACAGATCTGGGAAAAGGCCAACCCCCGCCTCTTGCAATACACAACGAACAGGTCGGGAAGGGGGAGACGCAGCCCGCATTTTGTGAAGAAGCTCTCACACAAGCAGACGAAACCTTCTGGAGGATTCCATTGACGCTCCTCCGGCCCGGGAATACGGAGCTCGGCGGATCTAGGGAAGCCACACTTAGACGCCAAACTCGCAAGAGTCTCCGGGGTGCTCCAGGTCGGTGAGCCTCCCTGATCATCAGAAGCCGGAGGGGGTTTCGGGACCTTAGGTTTTCGAACCCTTCTAGTTCGTCCACCTCCTCGGCCACCCTGTTCGGTGCCGCGACCACCGGAGGAACATCCTCCACCTATTGATCTCCCTTGGCGAGCCTCCGAAATCAACGGAGCAGATCTCGAAGTCGACGGAATAGACTGCGCCTCGGCTTCATTACCACGACACGGAGAAGGGGTACGCTCCGAACCGTCGTTCGGCGAAGAACTTCCCATCGGCGAATCACCACTGTCAGAAAGAGATGCCGATTCACCATTAGATTCGGCCCTAATCCTTCGAAACATCGACACCATCACGCAAAACAAGAGAAAAGCTTCCGATAACCTGACCCGGAATCTCGAAGAACCTTAAGAGATTGCACAAACAAAAAAATTTTCACAAGAAAGAAGGAGGTTACCTTGATGAATCTATGCGCAGAAGAGTAAATGAAGGAAGAAAGGAGGAAGAAGGTTCAAATAGGAGAAGGGGGAGAAAGGGAAGCGACGGCTCAACACGTAGAAAAAGGGCACGATTTCCAAAAAACCCTAATGATGGCGTCGCTTCGACATCCACGTGCAGAAAGAGGAAACCGCTTAGAAAAACGCAAAACGACTCACACTCCCACACGTGGCCAGTACGCGCGGACATTCCCCGGTCTTGGCGGGAAGCCCAACACGTGTAATCGGTTACTCCCGCCTAGACGAACCCCAACAGTCAACCCTAGAATCTTGGAAACCGATCTGAGATGCGCCGAGCTGACGGAAAATCAATTTCGATGCACTCACCACGCCTCCTGACACCGAATTGGGGGGGGCAATTGTTGGAGGTGGGCTTAGCACCCCCAGTTTAGCTAGGCCCATCTCAGCAAATAAGGCCCACTCGGTCAGAGCCCAGCCAAAAGTCAACATATTTGACCAGGGAGGGCCCACCGAGCTTGCGTCGACAGCCCGCCGATCCTGCGCGGAGAGCAGGGGATGGATGACACGTGGAGGGTAGCTCGTGAATAGTGCCCTACCTACGTAGCAGTTCGACATCGAGCCCATTATGACCTGCCCGCCGCAGAAACCGGAGCGCATATCTCGAGGTACCTTACCCGTAAAAGGCGTTGGAAGCACCACGTCACCCCGAAAATACGGGAGGCAACTGTACAGCCCCTGCTATAAATACTCCTTAGCGGGTATTTATGAGGGGGCGCCCCGAACTCTCTCCTACATATATTGTTCTCTCTCATCACTTTGTAACTCTCTTTTGTAACTCTCTTTACGGGATCTCGAAAGGAATACGGTTCCCGACCTGTTCATCACCTTTTCCCGACCTACCTTTTGTGATCCCGACCTGTTCATCACCTTAGTTGAACTCGTTCTAATTACGGAAATCTCACCCCCTTTTCACATAACAATACTTAAATCTCCTCAGTGATCTTCTGGATCAACAGTCGCATAAACCTTAAAGGTGCTCAATATATGTATCAAATTCCATAGATAAGTTTTGTGGAAATATTATGGCCATGCAGGAGCAAGTCTCTAGGGTTATGCATGTGGAAGTGGTTGGTGTGGTTAGAAAAAGTGAGATTCCAGGCATATTTGTTCTACCAAATGATCCAAGTTCGGGTAAGTGGTTCTTCGTTGACGTTCCTGAATTGGCTCAAGCCATGGGATTTGGTGGGAACACGATCTATATAGAGAAGACCAACAGAGATGAAAATACCCCTTACCCAGTCCCGAGAGACGATGAGAACTTGATTCGTAGTAACGGTGTACCAATGGACAATTACTTTTACGCATTTCTATGGTCATATTTAAGATCATATATATCGAGTTATTGTTATTTTTGTTTCTATGGCAATGACAATGAATTAATGAGAGAGATTGTGTGTTTGTTTTGATAAGCAGGTATTGTCTCTCCGTGGCTTGCTTTTCCAAGTCAAGAACGAGTTTCATGCGAAGATAGCACCTACTGATTGCATTAGTATGCATGATGTTATCAGCCAAAATTGATTCTAAATGTTTTTCCGTATTCTTAATACTTAGCTTTGATTTTTATTTATTTTCCACTAAGTTGATTTTTTGTTTGTTTTTGGGTGTGTTTATGTTCATAACAAAACTTGGAGTCGAGGGTATCAGAATGTCATATTGAAGGAGATAACAAAACTTGGAGTCGAGGTTATCAGAATGTTGACATTTTGAAATTTGCATTGCATAATTAAGTAAGAAAGATTAAAATTTGGCGAGGAAAGTTATAGGAATCACAAGTCAACTGGATCTCTAGAAGTGAAAAGAAAACGGCATGAATGATTATCTAAAGAAGAGCTTCCAACAAGTCGTCAATTTAATTTTCATTTCTATGTATATTATACAACTCCTCCATGAAGAATATTTTGGGCAATTTTAATCATAAGCAGTTGTTAAAAAAAAAAACTCATTTTTCTGACAATTCTTCTTTGCTTTTTTTTTTTTTTCCATAATTACTTTAAATTCAAATGACTTACGACTAAATTATATTTTCAAATAATTAATTAGAAAATTCAGTTATATCATTTGAAGAACGGTTTTCCAAAGAAAAAAGAGTACATGTTATTGTTTTTTTTTTATTTTAAAAAGGGTGTTAATCGTTCTCAATATTTCATTATTTTGTATCGTTAAAAAATAGTGATGTTGACTATCAGATTTTGACTCAATGGTACTCGCCATCTCTTCCTTCCTGATAAGAAAAAGACTTGGGATTTCGGATGATTTGTTCATGGATGGAGGCAACAAGAACAAGACGGGAAAATGTCAAAATCAATCCGAACTAAATTCAGTATGCCGAAAAAAATTCAAATTAAAATACGGTGTATTTTACTACCTATCATACCAGAAAATTCAAACGACACGAACGGGGTCTAACTGTTTTTGGTTCTTCCTTTTGTCACTAGTATGAAGTCACCTATCTAGTAAATCGCGGATGGGTTCCTTTGGGTTGGGAAGAAACGTCTGTAGAATCTGATGTTGTTGTTGCTTCTGTGGATGAGTCGAGAAAAGCTAATAAACTACTCTCCTCTCAACAAAATCCCTTGTTAAAGTTCTGGTATAAATTTAACAACCCAATGATTGCTGAGGTTGGTATTCATTTCATAAACTTAAAATTTACTAAATCTTTTATTGCATATATATCAAATTTCATAGATAAGTTTTATGGAAATGTCTTAGCAGGAGCAGGTCTCTAGGGCTATACATGTGGAAGTGGTTGGTGTAGTTAGGAAAAGTGAGATTCCAGGCATGTATTCTGTAGTAAATCATCCAAGTTCGCTTGCGTGGTTCTTCCTTGATGTTCCTAAACTAGCTCAAGCCATGGGATTTGGTGAGGATACGATCTATGTAGAGAAGACCCACAAAGATATGGATGAAAGTGGACCTTATCCAGTCCCTAGAGACGTTGAGGACTTGATCCGTAGTAAAAATGTACCACTGGACCTGCACGGTAACACAATTTTCTGGTAATTAACAACATAACTTCGACTTATTGCACTAATTACTGATTTTTTGTTTGTTTGGGGGTTTTATGGTGGTGTGCATGATTGTTCCGATGTGCAGGAACACGATCTCTATGGCTTGCTTTGCGAAGTCGACTTCGATTATTCTGCAAAAAAATGGATGTCATCCACTGATTACTTTTAAGCCAATAGAGATGGTGTTCCTGTATCTATTTACGTTTCTTGTTGTTATATCCTGGAAATTGTACGGTCTTCGTAGCTTATTTTGCATAATAGACACTATTGGTGTTGGGTGTGTCACTAAACTCGACCCAGGGCAAAAAGATTCAGTTCGAGGAGAGGATATGGACCACTCGGAGATCGATGAGAAGATTTGGACCTTGAACTTGTTTACATAACAAAAGGGGCCCAAGAAAAGGAGAAGAATAGAGGGGACAATTTCATTCCGGAAAAAAAATTTATATTTAAATTTAATCAATTTTTCTGTATTCATCCATTAGAAACATATCACATCTAGTTCCTCATTTGTACTCTTCACTTCCATTTTATCAGTAACACATCAGTTTTTTTACAATGATAGATCGTTTGGTTTATAAAACGGAGATCTAGATCCCAACTCTTTAACACCCAAAACGAAATTTTAAGTGTAGATCTTGCCTCCACATTTTGACACCGATTGTAGAGAATTGTAGTTTTCTTAAACTCAATCCAAATTAAACCTATGTCTGTAAATTAACACTAAACATACCTTGTTCGAATACGTTACAACATCTCCTGAAGAAGTTAATTTTAAATACTTCGTAAATAAAAACGTTTGGGGAAGAATATTACATAAATCTACTTTAACACTAAAAACCAATAATGTTATATGAAAAATGAAATTAAAACACCAATCAACATTACATACAAGACCAAATGCCAGATTGTTATAATAGATGTTTATTTCAGATTTAAGAGGACCATATAATTTAGGTTTAGATAACATTTAAATTGGTGTAATTTTTTTTTTTTCGTTTGTAAAAAAAAATCATAATATTTCTGAAACCCTCAAAAATATAATTTTGATTTAAATTAAAATAAGACTACATGCTCGGATCTGCTACAGCAAGTAGTGTAGCTATTTACTTCTACAAGATTTTTGAGTACGAGAGTTCAGTTCCTGTAAAAAATTGAAAGAAATGTCCAATGGATTCGTTGAAAAAAAGAAGATGAGAAGACTATACATGTTGTGAATCTTGGGCGATCAGATCTGTACGTACCGTTCATAGATTTTGAGAAAAAAAAGAGTTAGGTCCTGTTCGTTAGCACGAGTAGAACGAGAAAACAACATGAGAAAGAGAGAAATGGCTAACCCACTAGGGAACCGTGATCTCCTAGCTGATCCACATGTTGGTGGAGACGATCAGATGGAGTATGATGAGGAAAAAAATCTCATAAACTCTCTTCTTCACGCTCGCGATGGTGTCGTCGATCAAGACGCTGTCATTGACCCTGCTGTCGCTGCTACTGCTGCTCAGAGACAGGCCGATGCAAATGGTGCTCAAAGACAAGCTGCTGCAGCTCAACTCGGACAGGTGCAAGCTCGAAATGCTGCAAACCAGCGTGCACTACCCCAGAGGAATGTTCGACAACCTCCTATACGCCAAACAATTGGTGCTGTCGACACTCCTCATGCGTTCTATCAAGACAGGGCTGCTATTCGCCCACCGCCTATTCAGAGGCAGAACTTTGAGATCAAATCTCAGATCATCTCTCTTAGAAACTTACCAATTCTGTAGAACACCGCAATGACCCTCCAACTTAGTAATCCACATATTGCCAAACCAACTCCAGATCGAACCACCATGTACTTCTTCGCAAGAATCGCAGCTTTCCCAGATTCACTCCACAATCTCACAGAATAGTCCAAAAGCCATCATCGATGGGTCTCACCGAAAAGTCATAGTGCCAAGAACTTGGTGGTTCGATCTTTGAGAACATGATTGACATTGGCGTAGTGAGCTCAGCGTCTTATCTTCATATGATTGAAGCCATTGCAAAGTGTGCACCTGGATTTGTTGCTCCTTCCCCTCTATCTCTCAAGACTGAATCGTTGGAAAATAAAAAATCTGAATTCAGTTTAGAGTTGAAACACAGTAAACTTAAGTGGGAGAAGACATGATGTACCCTCATCGTAGAGGGATGGACAGATCACAAAGCACAAGCTTTTATCAATTTCTTTGTCGCATCACATACTTAAGAAAGAAGGCTCTAAACGGTGATGTAACCTTACAAGGTAGTTTATTACTAGACTAACTCTTAGGGAAGGAGGCCTTACTATACTAACATTAGAATGTTAGTGAATGTCATTTATATCTATATGTTATATTATATTACGAGAATGCCATTATGTATTTATTTTTGATTTTTTTTTTGTTGAAAAAACTGATTAATGAAATAAAAGAATGGAAAAAAAAGAAAACATAAAATTTGGTTTACAAAAAAAAACGGGGCTCTCGACAAAGGCGATATAGGCGACGTTTGGGGCGACTTTCGATTCCGACCCGATTCCGGCGACAAGTGAGGCATTTCCGGTAAGTCTCTTCATCCTCTGGCTTCATTTTACTTTTCTCCTTTCTTCCACAAAGTTTCCGAGAGGCTTCACTCTCGACGAAGTTGGGTTATGGCGAGGAGAGGGACTTTGGGGAGGCGAGTCGAGGGGTCCGGGGAATCATCTGCCACCGTGTCGGCAATGAATGGGGAGATGCGGCGGTTGGCGGCGGCGGAAAACCTAATTTCACTACTTTTTATGGCGGCGGCGAGAAACCTAACCCTAGTTTTTTTTGTTGCATATAACTTGTTTAATATGTGGTTCCGGTCTACTGAACGAGATTCCGGTGAGAGCAAATGATTTTCCGGTGAGGAATGTTAAATGTTGTATTTATTTGGTTGTAGAGTTTGTAACGCGTGATGGTAGATTATTTGAAAAACGATATGTGGTTTGGTGGTTTTGGTAGATTTATAATTGTTGGTGGTAAATTAGTTTTAATACTAGTAGACTTATTCTTTCTTCTTCTTCGATAGGTACATGGCTTCTTCTCTGGCCATATTACCGCCATCTGAAAATTCCGGTAATGGTTCTGAAATTTGAGATGAGAAATAAGTTGTTCATGATGGTAGAGTTATATTAATGATTTGATGGTATAATTGTTTGTTAATGATTGTAGTTATCATTTTATATGATTGTAGATTTGTTAGTCACATATTTGAACTTTGTATATCAATGATGGCATTTGTTTGCTCTTTTTTGACAAGTTATGGGCTTCGCGACAGTGGACAGGTCTCCGAAAAGATTGCCGACTTTGTTTCGGTGTCTTTTTCAATGGGTATAATTGATGGTAGATTTGTTTATGAATTTATGGTAGGTTTATTTATCGAAAAGATGGTATAACATATTGGGAAAAAATTTCTTCTTCTCGACTGATTTATGGGCTTCGCGATGGCGAGCGAGTATGCAGTGAGATTACCGGCATCGTTCTGACGTGTTTTTCTACCGATTGTAGCTAGATTTATTTTTGAAATGATGGTAGATTTAGTATTGAATTGATAGTAGATCTATATTTTTGTATTTGTACAAATGATAATTGAATTTTAGGTGATGGTAACTTTGTTTTCAAATTATAATTGTTGCAAAACGCTGAGTCATGTGTCAAATATTTCATCTTTTTTACCATATTTGCTATCATTTAGGTTCACTTTCTTAATTTCACTTTGCATAATATGTATAACCAAAATGAGTGAGATTTTAACCAAAAACACATGACTCAAGTCATTTGACATTGTATTGTTCAATGTTTAGTGTAATTTGAGTTAAGTGTACAAAAATAAACACAAATAAGAACCAAAAGACCCTAAATTAAAAGATAGTTATTACACAAAACAAAACCAAAAGGGGGTGCAACAATAGTAGCAATCCATGACCAAAATCTTGGAGGAGAGAAATGAGGAAACTCTTTTCTAAAACATTAACAAGGTTGATCGATCAAAGTCACAGTCACGGGTCTTTTACTACTAGCAATCTCTTTGCTGCTCCATTATTGCTTCCGGCTCCAAAAACCTCCACCTCTATTGAGATCCAAACGATTTCTTCGGTACCTACAAGTATTTCGCTCGTGCTCTCTCTTATCTAATCTATGATTAAGCTCTGATATATATATATATANTCATGAAGATGGAATTTTTGTTATTTTCTTATTGATAACAAAACTTTTGCAAGTTGAAAATCAATTGCTCAAACATGTTCATGTCATTGCAATACTTAAGGATCGAATCTACAGGGAAACAAGAACGACACACTAGGAATATATGACACTATCCAATCTAAGCAGTGATTCGGTTTTGGTTTTATATTGGACAAATCGAAACATATAAAATCTAGAAACTTTAAACGAGAATTGCTATTACGGTTTTAAAACGATATTAAAAACGAATCCAAGGGTGAAGTATATGATTTGCGGGTAACCTTAAAGGTTCACAATGATGCCAATATACTCAAATAATGCTAATCCTTAGACTATGATCATGAAACGAGATTAATCCAATTCCTCTGAATTAGCCACTTTGCAAATTACTAAACCAAGAACAAATTTCCATTTGTGATTTAGTAACTTTCAAGCATTAAAAACAAGATTATTTAATCAACAAACATCTTAGACAACTATTTCCATATGCTAAGAATGTAAGTCCCTTGATTAGTTCATTGGAGAATTTCATCGAACACCTTCCGGACAAGAAATTCTCTATGATCTAAATCAACTTGATCATGGTCAAAATAGCATTAAAAACACTAAACAAGGAAGGATCAATAATAATCTAGGCCCTAACATCATTGATTCACTCTAAAATTACCTAAATCTACTTCACCCAAGAATTCTAGAAAACTACTCACTCATGGCCAAACAACAATAATAAACCATAGAAATGAAAGACATAGATGAAATAAGATAGAAAGTAGAAGAAGATTTAATAAAACTTCACTAGATCATCAAAGGTTTGCAAATCTTCTTGAAAGAAGTGAAGAACAAGGTCTGTGCTTTTGTTTTTGGTCTCCGTAAAAGTCCCCTCTATTATTACAGCAATAAGAGTGTATTTAAGAGCATAAAAATCGGACTCGGGTCAACAGCCTAAAAAATCAGGGAATAAGTGAAGTCTGCCCACTTATATTGTGAAGTCTGGCCATTGTATTGTGAAGTCTGGCCACTTATATTGTGAAGTCTGGCCACTCGTATCTGTCATAACTCTTGAACCACACCTCGGAATGACTTGAAACTACCTCCAAACAAAATCTAACTCAATTATCTACGACTTTCATGAAGATCGCCGAAGCTAAATCCACATGGAAATCCTTCATATGAGTCGATTTTTAAAGCTCTTCGGATGACCTCTGCATTTTCCTTTAAGCTCCAAGCGTCTCTTTTGATCCAAGCTACTCCAAGTCACTCCTAAACACCTGAGAAAAGCTCCATCAAGCCAAAAACGACACAAAACTCTTTAGGACTTCTAAAATACAAATCAATACCAAATGAGACTCAAATGCATGAAAAGATCCTAAAAATATACAAAGTGTGATTAAAAACTATGAAAACAAAGTTTTAAAAAGATGTAAAATATGGTGTTATCACTTCTGTTTCAATTGAGAGACATAACTAACCTTTTAGTTGTTCTGCAGACTGCAATCCCACAGTTGACTTAATCTTTTGTTTTTTTCTTTCCCAAATCTTTTATGGTGGTTCATATAACTTGCGAAGACATATCTTCTGAAAAGGTAACACGATTTCCCGTAATCAATATACATTACAGTCCCTAACTAGCTTTGAATATTGGAAGCTTTTCAATCAAAGAAATAAGTTTCACATATAGATAGGCTGAAGTTTTTTTTTTTTTTTTGATTTCAAAGAAGTTCGGGGCCCGTAGGCCCATACATCCCCGAGGCGGGGCCCAAACCATTCATTACTCTCCTTCAGAAATTAGACTCCTCCCAACGTGGATCGAACTCAGGACCGGTCGGGCACATACCCAAACCAAACCACTGAGCCAACACCGTTTGTAAGAAAGCCACTAATCTGGTCCCAGCAGATGTTAATGATTCTAAGTCTGATTTATAAAAATACTCAATTTTACAAGCCTTTCGTGCAATGATTCCTTCGTGGCAAGTTAATGTGTCGTTATAAGAATGGCAGACGTAAAATCACCCCAACAAGATTTTTTTTTTTTTTTTTTGCTAAATGGTAAATATCATATAAAATTAAGGTTTATGATATACAAAAGAGCAGAGCCTAAGGATTAGATACCTTGGAAAAAATAAAATAAAAAACAAGTTAGCAAAAAAATGAGCAAGATTTAGTGAGCCTCATTCCAAACATAGCTGCATGAGCTTATCGCAGTGTTTTCGATGTCTCCTAGACAAAATGATGTTGCGGATATCTCTGTCTAGAAGCTTGAAGATAGTTGACGGCGGTAACGAGTGTCGATTATGCAAAACGTTGTTCCGTTGTTTCCACAAGTGGAATATCGTTGCTTAGACCACTATCTTCCTCAGAATTGATGGTGCACTTCCGGAGCTCTGTCCTTCCCATTCAAGGAGATTCATCCAATACTGGAAACTAGGCTGAGTTGGTGTGAGCCTTCTCAAAACCCGATCCCATATCTGAGAACTATATTCACAAGCTAAAAGAAAATGATCTCTTGATTCCTCCGCTAAAGAACACAAACAGCAAGACGTTTGAACCAGCAATCCCCAAGAAGCTAGTCTAGCTCTAGTTGGCAGTCTATCCATATTTGCAATCCACATAGTAAACGCATGTTTTGGAACAGATTGTTCAAACCAAACAACATCTGCCCAATTCTTAACGGGTGCCCTCGGCCTCAGAACATTCCAAGTTCTTTTGGCCGAGAATCCCTGGCAAATTTTACCCTCCACAACCCAAGTTCTTTTGTTTCCAAGATTTTATTTGCATGGAAACAAATTTCAAATTTAATATTTACTGTAAATATTTAAGCAGTAGTGCAAAAACTTTAACGAAAAAACTGTGTGTTCATGAAATAGAAATTTACTAAAACGGTATAACATCTCCTGAAGAATTAATTTTAAATATTTCGTAAATTAAAAAAAAAAACGTTTAGGGAAGAATATTACATAAATCGACTTTAACACTAAAAACCAATAATGAGTATTTTCTTCGCTTGGAACACGCGAGGGTTCAATAAACCTCGCAAACACGACTAGCTCGGAGCTAGATAAAGGCACCTGCCTTCGGTTGTTTTGTGGAAACTCGAGTACAAGAATCTCTATCTACATCAATCATGGAGCATGTTATGCTGGGATGGTCATATTTATCGACTATGACTGCCATAGATTGGGTCGAATCTGGATTGGTTGGTCTTTGGAAGTGGAAATGATTTTGATTCTGAAAAGTTTGCAAAAAATCACATGCTCTGTTACATTGATTAGCACGGGTGAAAAATTTCTGGTCTCCTTTGTGTATGCCTCAAACTTTGCAAAGGAGAGGAGAATCCTATGGGCAGAGCTATGCAACATCCATCAAACGCTGTAACAAATCACTATGCAGTGGATTATCTTAGGAGACTTCAATGAAATTTTATCCTCGCATGAGCACTCTCGATGCCTAGACTACATCATTGATCTCGCTGGTATGAGAGATTTTCAAAATACAGTGGCATATTGTGAAGTATCGGATATTGCATATACATGTTCTATCTATACTTGGATTAACAACCAAGAATTGAACCCAGTGGGGAAACGACTGGATTGAGCCTTAATAAATGCGGAGTGGCTAACTAAATATCCATTTGGTTTTGCATCGTTTGAGGCAGGAGGAATCTCAGATCATTCTAGATGCGTCGTCCATCTTTCTAGTGCAAGTGCGTCTCACCGTAAGCCTTTTCGATTCTTTAACTTCATGACCAAACACGATTTATTTCATGCTACGGTGGAGCGGAGCTGGTCATCTACAACGCAACTCTACCACTCAAGAATGGCCCTATCCATGTTCCACAAAAAGCTACAAAATCTGAAGCGTTGGTTGTGTGAACTAAATAAATCAAAATGTGGTAATCTACCGGTGCATACCAAAGAGGCTTACGATCTGTTCAGTGTGGCCCAAAATAGAGCCTTGGATGATCCGTCTCCGTCAAATATGGAATATGTAGCTCTTGCATCAGAAAAATGGAACAAGTTGGCGGCGTTGGAGGAGCAATTTTTCAAACAGAAATCGAGAATCAAATGGCTTTCTTGTGGAGATCAAAACACACCTTATTTCCATCAGGTTTCTAAGGCTAGAGCAGCTTATAACTCGTTCAGAAAACTGATTCTTGAATCGGGAGAAGAAATCACTAAACCAGAAAACATAAAAAATGAAGCAGCATAGTACTTCAGCAAGAATCGTCAGATTATGAGAAAGTTTCAGCAGATTTTCTAGCTTCAACTCTCAGTTACCGCTGCCCGGATAAAATGTGTGCACTGCTGGTCACACCTTTCACAAAGGAGGATATCAAAAATACTCTCTTCTCAAAGCCTTCAGACAAGTCTTCTGGCCCTGATGGCTACACAAAAGATTTTTATATCGCAGCCTGGGATATAATTGGGCAAGATGTCACGACCGCAGTGGAATCATTCTTCATCTTTGGTTTCATGCCTCGATCGATAAATGCTACTCTTCTAGCGCTTATTCCGAAACGCCAAGACGGATCTTGCAACACAATAAAGGACTTCAGGCCCGTGGCTTGTTGCAACATGGTGTATAAGGTCATCTCTAAACTCCTTGCAAATAGGTTGAAGCTAACTTTGTCGGGTTTCAATGAGCTAAACCAGAGCGCGTTCGTTAAAGGTCATCTCCTCTTGGAAAACGTTTTGCTGGCTACAGAGATTGTAAAAGACTATCACAAAGACTCTATAGATCCTCGAAGCGCAATCAAATTTGACATTTCAAAAGTTTTTGACACAGTGCAGTGGACATTCATCATGGAGATATTTCGAGCAATGGAATTTCCGGAGATATTTATTAAATGGATATACTTGTGCATTTCTACAGCCTCATTTTCAGTTGTGGTGAAGGGAAAACTTGAAGGTTTCTTTGAGAGTAAACGTGGCATAGGACATGGGTTTTCTCTCTCTCCTTACTAGTTTGTAATGGTGCAAAACGTGCTCTCTAAACTTATAAACAGTGCTGCAGAAAATGGAAGAATTGGAACTCACGCTCGGTGTAATCAAGTCAGAGTAACCCACCTAAGTTTTGCGGACGACATTTTGGTATTCACATATGGATCTCCCAGCTCTTTAAGAGAAACAATTCGTGTCTTTGATGATTTTCGAAGAATGTCAGGACTACATATAAACAAGGCAAAATCGACTTTGTTTATAGGAGGAAGAGATGTCCAAAACATTAGAGGGACAGCTAATGACTTGGGAATTCCGGTTGAATCTCTACCAATTCGCTACCTCGGTCTACCTTTAACGACAAACTCAATGACTTCTCATGACTATGCTCCCCTGGTTGACAAAATTCGCTCAAAAATGCTATCATGGACAAGTAGGAAGTTATCATACGCAGGGCGTCTTCAACTGATTTCAGCGGTAATTACAAGTATCTCTAATTTTGGTGTTCGGTTTTCCGCCTTTCACGACGGTGTTTTGATGAAATCGAAAAGATGTGCAGTGAATTTCGTTGGACAGGAAACCCAAATAGATCTACGGGAGCAAAGATAGCTTGAGCAGATTTATGCAGGCCAAAAGATGAGGGAGGGCTTGGAATTTGTCGACTAAAAGATGTTTCTCGAGTATTCTCTCTGAGCCTACTTTGGAGATTTTTTTGCGTTGTCAGACTCTCTATGGGTTGCGTGGACAAAGCAGAAATGGGAGTTTCTGGCTAGCACCGGGCTCAACAATTGGATCATGGATTTGGAGAAAGCTTTTAAAATATCAGGATACAGCGGCAAAATTCTTAAAAGGAGAGGTTCGTGATGGACACTCTCTCTCTTTTTGGTATGACGATTGGCTACCTCTGGGTCGTATAATAGAGAAAAGTGGTTTGAATGGTCCAAGAATATTTGGAATCCCGATTACAGCATCAGTGGCTGAAGCTTTTGGTCCTAATAGATGGCGTATTCGTCGAACTAGGATTTGCAGTCTTGAGCCTTTAATTGCACAAATACGATTGCATCAGGGTCCTCTTTCATGCAGCGGACAAGATATATTTCTATGGAAGCACATTGATACGGTTCACCGCACGCATTTCTCGACGTCCCATACATGGGATCTAATCCGCACGCATAACCCGAAGGTCCCATGGTCGAAACTGATATGGTTTAGCCAATCGATTCCAAGGTGTGGCTTTATCTCTTGGCTAGCGGTGCATAACAGACTTTCTACAGGTGATCGAATGAGACGATGGGGAGCTAACCAACCTTGTGTCTTATGTGGAGAACGGGAGGAGACAAGGGATCATTTGTTCTTCGCGTGCCCGTATTCTTATACGGTATGGTGCGAGGTGGTGGGGAAGCTTCTACGAAATAGACAAAACCCGGATTGGAGTGAGACGGTTATTCGTCTAACCACACAAGGAGGGGATCATCTTTAACTAATTATGAAACGGCTCTGTTTTCAAGTGTCAATATACGCGATTTGGAGAGAACGAAACTTGCGTATCCATCACACAAACTACAACAGGGTGAGTCAGCTGGTTCACTTTGACAAGCTAATCCGCAACATAATTACTTCTTTGAACTACACCTCAAATCCAAGAATTCGCGACCTTTTTCAATGTTGGTTTGGAAGATTTTAAGCTTCGAGAAAAACATATCTCTGTTCTGTTGTTTAGTGTTGTGTTTCATTTTTTAATGCTCCTTTTGAAAACTCTAATATTGTAATTTACTTTTTCAGAGATGAATAAATTTAACATTTCGTCAAAAAAAAAACATTATACACAAGACTAAATGCCATATTGTTATAATAGATGTTATTTTAAGACGACCATTTTAGAAAACATTTAAATTGGAGTATTTTTTTTTCTTTTGTAAAAGAAAATCATAATATTTCTGAAACCCTCAAAAATATGATTTTGATTTTGAAATTAAAAATTGACAATACATGTTCGGATCTGCTAGTGTAGCTACTTCTACAAGATTTTTGAGGGCGAGTTTTTGATTCCACATTTTTACCAAGTTTCGTTAGTTCAACTGGAAAAGTAACAAGGGAAAAACCTAGAAGTCACAGGATCGAGTGACGCTTGGGACGGGACCAGAGCCGGCTCTGAGTTTTAAGGGGCCGTAAGCTAAAGAAAAAATAGGCCATTTTATCATAATTTTTTTAAACTTAAAAAAGAAGTCATGATTCATGAATGTGTTAAACAAAAGCTATAAAACAAAACCAATCACTCGATGTCTCGATCATATAAAAACGAAATTTATGGAGAAAAATAAGAAGTAAGAAATTAAAAATCGACATACCAGGAGGAAGAAACAAAAGAAGGCCAGAGACTGAGAGAAGATAAAGTCGATGGTGTCGTCATCGTAAAACCGTGTCGGAGAAGACGGTGATTAGAATTTAAGAATTTAGATTTTAATTAGGAATTCTTTTCGTTATATTAGTTGTTTAACTGTATTGCCTTGGTTTATAATTATATTAGTTTATATTGGTTTTTTTACCCAAAAAAAAAAATTTATATTGGTTTATGTTGGTTTACGTTTTTATTGGAAAAAAAAACAAAACAAAACCAGAATCGAACTCATTAACATGCAATGCTAAACATCTATACTTTATCACTAGCCTAAGAAGTTTTTTGAGAATTTGAGGGACAAAATTTTTATATAAAAACGAGGACCGCAAGCCCATGCTTGCTTTGTTTGGGCTCAGAGCCGGCCCTAGACGTGACCATATAAAATGCTATGGTCCTAGGTATGAGGGATGTAATTAAAAAAAAAAAAGATTCTACATTTTTGTGAAAAATTAATAGAAATGTCCAATGGATTCGTTGAAAAAAAAGAAAGAGAGAAGACTATACATGTTGTGAATGTTATAAAACATTTCCATCAACATATGAAAATGATTTAATAAGATGGTTTGTCACGTGACTTGGTTTGAGTAAAAAAAATATTTTAGTATTATCGTGATAAACGAGGGAACAATGTACAGAAAGACGTCTTTAACAAAAATAAAGAAAGACGAAGTTCAAAAATAAAAAAGCAAGACGCGTTGGGTCGTTAACAAAAAAAAAATAAACAAAAATAAAGAAAGACGAAGTTCAAAAATAAAAAAGCAAGACGCGTTGGGTCATTAACAAAAAAAAAAAAAAAAACATAAAGAAAGACGTAGATCTTAACCAGAAGACTAATAAAACGAAGGGACTCTTTGAAGCAAAAAACGAAGACTGATCTATCTTGAGGCCACAAGATTAAACAAACTTGTTGGAGACAGAAATGAAGAAACTCTTTTCTAAAACGTTTACGAGGTTGATCACTCAAAGTCACAGTCACGGGTCCTCTACTACTTGCAATGTCCCTGCTCCTCCATCATTGCTTCCGGCTCCACAAATTTCCACCTCTCTTGAGATCCAAACGATTTCTTCGGTTACACCACCTACAAGTATTTCACTCGCGCTCTCTCTCTCATCTAATCTATGATTAAGCTCTGAATCTTGGTGATATATATATATTCATGAAGATGGAATTTTGTTATTTTAAAAATGTTTTGCAGAGAAGAAAGGAGGGTCATCGTCGTTATGGTTCTTTTTTGGACTGATTGCCTATGGTCTCGCGGAGACGTCTAAGCTCTTTCAAACAGAAATAGTCTGTGATTTTCATTATATATTAGCCGATTCTATATATGTGTGTGTGTGTGTGTTTTTTTTTTAAATATATATATTTGAGTTGAATCTATAATCTTATATATAATTAATTTGTTCCAACTCTTTGTTTCAAGTACAAGTACCATCTGAAGGTCAGACAAGAATGCTTGGAAATGGAACCAAGTAAGCTGAATGCAACGAAAGATGTGGATGCGTTAGGATTTAGACGGGTTGTATGCAAAGGCGTTTTCGATAAGCAAAGATCGATCTATGTGGGTCCAAAGCCTAGAACCATGGCTAAAGGGTCTGAAAATGGCTTCTATGTCATTACACCTCTCTTGCCAATCCCTAATGAACCAAATAGGTGAGGGCGTTTCTCTCTTTCATATGCAAACCAAATTAAAGTCCTTTTGATCTCGATATCATCTTGATGTGAATCTCTTGTTGCTTGTGTATTAAAGAGTTGTTTGTTTATGTGTTTGGATGCAATATTATTGGAGATAATTTGAGGAAGAAGATATGTATCTTGCGGACAAATAATGTGGACCATCAAAGCCTGACTATAAAGTGAAATCCGTGAAATTCAGAGGAAAAATTATCCCACAATCATTAGTGCGCAATATGCATATCTTATCTTGCTTACCAAATTATCTCCAATTAATAAACATCTAGACTACAATGCAAATCCTTGCAGATTTTGTGCGTTTCTTCATTTTGATTTTGATTCTAAGTGCATCTAGATTTTCTTACAAACTCACTTACAAATAAGGTTGCATTCAAATGCAAAACTTATTTGAGAAAGGACACAAACGGGGTCTAACTGTTTTTGGTTCTTCCTTTTGTCACTAGTATGAAGTCCCCTATTCTAGTAAATCGCGGATGGGTTCCTTTGGATTGGGAAGAAACGTCTCTAGAATCTGATGTTGTTGTTGCTTCTGTGGATGAGTCGAGAAAAGCTAATAAACTACTCTCCTCTCAACAAAATCCCTTGTCAAAGTTCTTGTATAAATTTAACAACCCAATGATTGCTGAGGTTGGTATTCATTTCATAAACTTAAAATTTACTAAATCTTTTATTGCATATATATCAAATTTCATAGATAAGTTTTATGGAAATGTCTTAGCAGGAGCAGGTCTCTAGGGCTATACATGTGGAAGTGGTTGGTATAGTTAGGAAAAGTGAGATTCCAGGCATGTATTCTGTAGTAAATCATCCAAGTTCGCTTGCGTGGTTCTTCCTTGATGTTCCTAAACTAGCTCAAGCCATGGGATTTGGTGAGGATACGATCTATGTAGAGAAGACCCACAAAGATATGGATGAACCTTATCCAGACCCCAGAGACGTTGAGGACTTGATCCGTAGTAAAAATGTACCACTGGACCTGCACGTTTACACGGTTTTCTGGTAATTAACAACATAACTTCGACTTATTGCTCTAATTACTGATTTTTTTTGTTTGTTTATGGTGGTGTGCGTGATTTTTCCGATGTGCAGTCACTGGGGCTCTTTGGCTTGCTTTGCGAAGTCGAATTCGATTTTTATGCAAAAATATATAAAAGGTGCTCCTATAATTGGTTTCACGCCAATACAATATCTATTTATGTTTCTTGTTTTTATATCTTGGAAAATATACGGTCTTCGTGACTTATTTTGCATAATAGACACTATTGGTGTTGGGTGTGTCACTAAACTCGACCCAGCCCAAAAAGATCAAGTCAAAAATAGCATAGATTCAGTTCGAGGAGAGGATATGGACCACTCGGAGATCGAGATCGAGGAGAAGATCTGGACCTCATTTCTTCTATCTAGGGAATGACGGGAACGAATAAGAATAGGGGAGAATTTCATTCCTAACAAGAACACTTTTATATATAATCAATTTTTATGTATTCATCTGTTAGAAACATATCACATCTAGTTCCTCATTTGTACTTATCACTTAGATTTATTAGTAAGACATCAGTTTTTATACAATGATAGATTGTTTGGTTTATACAACGGAGATCTAGATCCCAATTCTTTGAAACCCTAAACGAATTTTAAGTGTAGATCTTAACCACAATAATTGAATCGACAAGCGTATGTCAATGCCAATATGTCTTTTGTAAACAATATTAACACTAAACATACCTTGTTCGAATAAGCATATATGTAATACGCCATATGGCTGACGTGGTATGGATATCAAACTATTAACCTCTAATTTCCTTATAATTCCAAACACACAAAGATATGCATACAACGATATCCATCATCCATCTTGCATAATCCTCTTCCAAAACATCTAAGATAGTAGCCGATAGTTTCATAATCCATATGTTCACATACTACCAACTATTCGTTCATATCCATCATCGATTATGTTCACACACTACAATCCATACCACTTCATCGATACATGACCATCCATCATACAAAACCCATCATATCCAAATATTATCCATCTCATCATCTAAATACATTATCCTCGCTTGACATTTCAAGTTATGCCACAAGTTTATTTCCTTACTAACTAATGTTTCCTGATAAATTTCTCAACCATTCGGAACCTAAAGAAAACAAAAACAAAAAAGAGTAAGAAACGATCTCAACTACAAAAGAGAGCCGTGAGAAGTACTGCGGCTCGTTCCTCTTCCCCAAATTTCCTCCATAGCCTCTTCTACTAACCCTTTTCGCACTCTTCTTGTTACTGCTACAGTAATTCTCAGATTCTGTCTCTTATTTTTTTGACCAATTTTTACTGTATTAATTTTTTTTGGGATTTTTGTTTTTTAGTATAAAAATAAACCGAAAATAACGTAGACATTAAACCCGGTTGGACCTGGTTTTGGACTCTAAACCGAAATCCGATTGGGAAACAAAACCCGATCTGTACCAAATGAAACCCAGATAAAACCGGGAACTAGCGAAACCCTAAAACGACACAAAAGGACATAGAGGACCGCCGGCGTTCATGCCCCTTCGGGCATATGACCTCCGCCGGACACAGCATCAGATCAGAAGACCTCTGCCGCGAGCTTTCCATCAGCAACCGAAGACCGGAACGGAACAGGACCACCGTCGAAAAACTGCGGTGGAACAAGATCACCAGATTCTGTCTTGAAGATCATGTTCTTGACATTTCCTAGTTCCTTCCTTCGATCTTGACATTTCGATTGTGAAGACCTACATTGTTATTATATTTTGGCTCTTGATCCTATTATCCTCTTGTCTGATCCTAAGAACTGGTTGCTTCTTTTTCCTGCTCTCGATCCCACATGCATTGCAGCCGTACCTTGCATGTATCAAAAAGGCAATTGCCCTAAGCCACCAAATTTTTTTCTAATTTTAAGGGCCACATTTTTTTTATAAATTATATATCTTTAACCAAATATATAAGATACATATACTAGAAGACACAACTACAATAAAGGTATTAGATGTTTAAAATTATATTTTGTTTTTAAAAACTATAATAGTATTACAATAAATAAAACTATAAATCAAAATACATATTTAAACAAAATAAAACAACAATATATTATATAAATCGCCTTAGGCTTCTATAAGGCACGGCACGGCACTGCATTGCACAATGACTGCAAAAAGTAAAAACCATCAAGCAGGTCTAAAGTTGAAGTTCATCAAGTAGAGACATAATTTGGAACGAATTACTCCCATTAATTATATATACAACTACATTATGGAACGAATTACTCCCATTAATTATATATACAACTACATTAGGATTCGTATATATGCATGATTATAATTTAATATTTTATAATCCGTGAAAAATATTAAAAACGAAAAAAAAAAATTTAAATCATCCGTGAAAAAAAATAATATACAGATTTAGAAAAAAAGTTCTGATGAATTTTTATTATATAAAGTTGAAGGTTTTAAAGTTGCTAAGTTTTTGACACGTGTCAAGACAACCCATCAGATTCTAACATGTGTAAAATATTATTTTTTAAAATTTACTAAATTTATAATCGATTCATTAAAATGTAAAGTTACTAAAAAAAGGAAAACAATAAAATGTAAATTTATCTTAAAAGTCAAAGTTAATAAGAAAAGGAAAAACAGGAAAACTTAAAAATTTAAAATCGATAAATAAAAACAAGAAAACATAACAATTTAATATATAATTTGAATAAAGAATTTGGTGGAACATATGCAGTAAATAGTTTTGAAAATGATTATTATACTTTTGATTTTTTTGGTATGTAATTGACATACTATCTAATTTTTTTAATTTTAATTTAATGAAGTAAAGCAATTCAAAAACAATAGAATTGATAAACTACATTTTATATGTTAAAAGAAAAGCCAAAAATTGTATTTAGTAAAATAAGTTCTCTCAGTTTGGTTAAAAATATAATTTTTTTTTTTGCTATATAATATCATAATGTTTTTAAATTTTAAGTGTTTAATGTTTTAAATATGGGATAATAATTAAAAACAATGTAAATAAGCCGTGTTTTTATTTATTCTTGCAGGGAAGGACATCAGGTTGATTCATGAAAGGCATGGCGGCCAGATGTTTTATTGAAAATATCGCGCACGTGCAAAAAGACAAAAACACCCTTAACTATTTTGTTTATTTCCTTTTTTATTCTTTCTTTCTCCAATCATTCGTATTCTCCCTTCTTCCTCTCTCTTCTCTCTCGGCATCAGCCATGGCGGTTTCTATCTTTATCCCTCCAAAACCTCCTTTCTTTTACCCTATCTAGAAACCCCTCTCTCGATTCCGCCTTCTTGTCTCCTGTAAACGCTTCGCCTCGACGTTTCTTCATCGCCGGTGTATGTGATCCGGTTTCCGAGGAGCCAGACTTTTCTAAATTTTCCCGGTTTTTATGGCAATTGTGACGGGAGATCGGTATGTTGAGAAGCTACAGAAGTTTTTAGAGGATGAAGCCGAGTCGCTTCTGGAAAAAACCATAGTTCTCAAGCTTAACCCAGCTGGTCTTCACTATGTTCATCTCCGCCTTGAGTCGCTCCGTGAACTCGAGCGCATGCTCTCTGGTGCTCCTGTTGACTACCTCCGCGCTTACGTTTCCGACCTCGGTGACTACCGCGCTCTGGAGCAGCTCCGTCGTATCCTCCGGATCCTCACTTCACTTAAGGTCGTTTCCACGCTTCCTTCGCCGTCTCGTGATCCGACGCCGTTATCTCTTATTCCCTTTGGTAGTCTTAAGGTTTTGGAGCTTCGTGGGTGTGATTTGTCCACTTCTCCGGCCAAGGGCTTGCTCCAGCTCCGCCACACCTTGGAAAAGATCATCTGCCATAATTCCACCGTCAGTTTTCATTCCTACTTTTTTTTAATTCCGTTGGCTTTAGGTTGATAGAGAAATTGAACACTTATAGTATACTTGAAGGGACAATGAGCAGTTGAAGGTTTCCATGTTATTTCTTCCATGGAGTTTTACAGGACGCAAAGATTAAATAATGTATTGTTACCATTTCGATATAGGATGCGTTGCGGCATGTGTTCGCCAGTAGGATTGCGGAGATAACGAATTCGCAGGAGTGGAATAAGTTGGCTGTCATATCATGTGCTTGTAACCGGCTTGTGCTCATGGATGAGTCCTTGCAGCTTCTGCCGGCTGCTGAGTCGCTTGATCTGAGTCGAAACAAGTTTGCAAAGGTGGATAATCTTAGGAAATGCACCAAACTGAAGCACCTTGATCTGGGTTTCAATCATCTTAGAACAGTCTCTCACTTGAGTCAGGTGGGAAACTTCAGGCTTCAGCATATTCATGCATAGGTTTCATTTGATCAAAAGTTACCGTTGTACCCGCTTTTGCCCTTGAAGTTCTTATTGTCATTTGAACTGTCTAGCTTGTCTCCATAGTTTGATAAATATGATGGTTTAATTTTGAAAACATGTATTCTGGTTTCACCCTTGGGACCCATATACCAATGTTTTTGGACAACGCAGGTACCCTGTCATCTTGTAAAACTTGTTTTGAGGAACAACGCTCTAACTACGTTGCGTGGGATTGAGAACTTGAAGTCACTCGAAGGCCTTGATGTTTCCTACAATATTATTTCAAACTTTTCAGAACTGGAGTTCCTTTGGAGTCTTTCACTACTGAAAGAATTGTGGCTGGAAGGAAATCCAGTGTGTTGTGCTCGATGGTACAGGGCACATGTCTTCAGCTACATTGCTCTTCCAGATGATGTAAGTTTTTTTTTATTCTTGTTATGAAGATCCTGGAATCTTGTCGAGAAGACAGAAATTGAGCTGTGTCAGCTTGTAATGCTTCTTGTGTTGTATGGCTTTTCAGCTGAAGCTAGATGGCAAAAAGATAGGAATTAGAGAATTTTGGAAGAGGCAAATCATTGTAGCCCATAGGCAAAGTGAGCCTGCCAGCTACGGATTCTATAATCCAGCTAGAGAAGAAGGTAATGAAGAAGGAAACTGTAATAGAAAAACGGTAAGCAACCGCAAGTTCATTTACAATATACTTACACACATATCTATTATATTCTCTTGCTTGTAGCGACTCTTTTTCCTGCGTGATAGTGTTTTCAGAAAAAAATAAGGAAAGAAAAAGTAATTCAAGCCAATTAACTGGGCATTGTGGTGTGACTTTCTGAATTCATGCGACATATCTGTTTCCATAAGGCACATGTCGCATTCAGCTTCTCTATTTGTGCTTTTCAGTATCTTGGCTTGTTTTGTTTGATATATAATTATTGAAAGCTTATGATTCTGTTTTAACCTTTAACAGAAAAAGATCTGCCTTGTCGCTTCTATTGATAGCACCTACTTGAATTCTGACGAAGAGTCAGTTTCAAGTGATCACGAGAACAAAGAGAATGTAAAGTATAATCAAGAGGCCGATATATTTGGTCTTATAAGGAAAGTTGAAAACATGAAGAAAGAACGGTCTGTTCTGTGGTTGCGCGAGTTCAAGGAGTGGATGGATCATTCATCAGAGGATTTTGCAGATGTCAGTAAAGACAGCAATATGGAAAAGAAGGACTATAAAAAGACTAGTCAAATCCCAAGGAAGCATGGTGGAACACCAAGATATGCGTCCAAGTCTCTACGAGCTTCAAGAGATAAGGGCTATAGGAAAAGTTTAGAATGCAATGGGACATATGTGGATCATAAAAACGGTATGGATGATATGAAGTACGTTGAAGGTAACAAGACACAGGAGATAATTGATGACATCTCTTCATTAGAACCTAGAAGTACAGATCAAAATCAGAAGTATCAGGAATATTTAGATGATGAGAAGGAATCTGTGTCAGTTGAACCAAACAACCTGATTTCTACAGCACCTGCCATGGAGAAGTTAGCTGAAAATGGAAATATGTCAACATTGGATATAAGCCAGGATATGATGGGGTCATTTTCATCATCAACATATCCTGGGCCACCCCCTCATTATCAGAAAGATGTCTTATATCGACGTCATAACTTGGTGGAAGAAATCTTGCAGCTTTCTGCAGATTCTTATTCAGTAGCATCATCTGATAGCACAAGCAGCTGCAGTGAAGATGATAACTATGATTCTGAGTCTGAGTATTCGAATCATGAAGACGGTCGGTTGACAGATCTTCTTAATGTGAACAGACTAGGGGAGGAGGTTCCGGAAAGTGAACCAAAAGTAACAAGCTCTCTTGATTCTCAACCGAAGAATGGTAGCATAATAAAAACCCTGAGGACTGATGAATCGATGAAGGAGAATACCACTAACTTTCTTTCGGAATCGCATAATGGTGAACTTGATTCTGGTGTTAATCAGATTCACCATTTGGTTGATACAAGGAAAAGCAAAAGGAAGCCTATAAAAAGATTTGTTTCCTTTGAGAAAGAGATAAGTTCTAATACTAATGGAGTGACATCTCTCAGGAGTGATGCAGATATTTGTTTTTTTGGTGAAGAGGGGTGTATTTCTAATCATTTGCAGGAAAGTTCCCTGTCAACTGTTTGTAGTAGTAGTAATAGCAGTATTAGATATTTGGGGACTGAAAGAACACATGAAGGAAAAGGCGATTTGGTAGAGGAATATTTTTCAGCAAAACTGTCAGAAGCCAGTTCTCAAGAAACTTGTAGGACTTACATGAGTTGTGATCTTATACTACAGAAAGGGTCCACGTACGAGCAACGGTGAGTTTTTGTTCCATTTGCATGGTTGTAGATAATAGTTAAAGGATAGTGATGTGAGTCCCTTTCAATAGGTTTATACATTAGTTTTGATATTTGATTCCTGATTTGTCATCCTTTTCTGGTATGTCTAGGCTTTCTTAATATTCAATCGAACTGATAGCATTAGATTTAGATGCTTTGGACTTCCTTAAAGTGGATGAAGTCTGAAATTTTTTACATGAATTTCGGTTTTTTTTTATATAACTGCATAGCTAGTTGAGAAGCAACATCATATCAGGATGCTATCTATTCTCGTCCATGACAATTTTCTGAAATACAGGGAAGTAGTGTTGCTGCTGAGTAGCCTAGAGAAGCTGTACGTGCTACACGTGGGTGTGTCTACTGATTATCAAGGTTAGGCTAATCAGCTGTCTTCCTCTGCTTATCACGTCATAAGTTTTGCTGATGCTGAGTTCTTAACGGCCATGGGTCTCTGTAGGGAGGACCTTAAGCGTACTGTGTTCCCATGGAATCAACGACTTACAAGATATTTCAGTTGGACTAGGACTTCAGCTTGTGAGGTTAGTCTTTCTCTGGTTCGGCTTTGTAGATTTGATTTCATGTCTATATCCCTAAACTTTTCTCTTTACGTCTGGGTAGGCTACGTTTTTGGGAGGATGCAGAATACATTTTTGTAACGAAGTGCATTGAGAAAACAACAGAATTACTCAATATCATACACGTTTTTGATCCTCAGGCTACAGAATTCAAATGTCCTCTGCAAAGGTAAGCTATTAACTTCCAACCCAGATTCGGCTCTGTAAATTTTTGCTGTCATAATTTTTTCTTCCATGTTAATGGCAGTCTGGAGAATATTCAGGTGGACTTGTTTGAGAAAGAACTATGTGGATGTCTAAAGCTGAGTATATTCCAGTACAATGTTCTCCGTTTTCAGAGCAGCACTGTTGGAGGTATCTCTCTTTTGTGACTATAGTATCCTAGATTGATAAAAACTGGTTCACTTGAATTTCCATCATCTCCCCTGAAACCACACGTGAAAGTAGACTTGGAAGTGTATATTCTATCGATAATTCTGCAAACCTGTGGTTAGGCCAAATCAATTACTCATGCTCGCATCAGCTACCCGGAGTATAGGATTCATATTAACAATCATGTCCCCTTCATTTTATACTGTGGTTTTTATTACATGACATCGAGAACGCTACCAGGGAAAATCCTTTGGGTCCCTTGTTTCACTTAAATGTTCCGAAAAAGTGCACTCTGCATCATGAACCATGAAGCAGCACAGTTTCGTTAGTACAGCTACTGTCTTATTTATGTTTACTGCGTCAAAAACCTCCAATACAAGCTATCACTGATTATATACTAAGATTTTTGTTTATTTTGGGCTGAACAGAAGTGTCGTGGCTTTGGCGGTCACTATTTGTGGCTGGTGGGTGTCTGTTTATCTGCAATGAGGACTTCACACAACTTTGTTCTCGAACATCATATTCCTCTTCTGCTCCATATTTCTTGCTTGACTCGTGCTGCTCCATTTCTGATATATCTGAGATGGTAATAAGCTTTTTCATTCTTCTTCCCCTTTTGCTCGCACTTCACCGAGATGAGATGTTAACTTTCATGTACAAACTTGAATATTGTCCTTGTCCAGATCGTTGAATCGCAAGGCAGGATTGTGTCATTGAAGATCAAAGAGAACATAAGAGCGGATTCAGTTACATGGCAGCTAGAGTGGTGCAGCACTGAGAATGCACTCAAGTTTGTGTCTTTGCTCAAAGCTCTTCACCCTGATTCGCCACAATGGCCGTTGGCTGTAAGATACAGGAGATAAGCCTTCGTTTGCCCTTTTTTGTTTGTTTTTACCGGTCACTTTCTCTATGTAGTTATGTAGATAACACACGTACATTGTTCATATTCATTTGATTCAATTTGTTTATGGGTAAAATCATCTCTCTAATCTCTTGTTGTGTGTTTTGTGCCCTTCTTTCCTTTTTTAAAAAACATAGTAGATTTAATTTGGAGTCTACATAGTCGTAACAAAAACATTGGAGGAGGGGGAATAAAATCGAAACAAATGGTATTTTGTACACGCAGACATGGTTTTAAAACGCTTAAATTAGGCAGACAGAGCAAGCTAAGAGGCAGAGGACTCTGATTCCAAGTGAAACATGTGGATAGACTTTTTGGTTATTGGGTATAACACAAACAGTAAAACATGTATTGACTTGATGCGTTAGCTAGTTCGTTAGCAGCTGAACTGATCTCGCTTTGTTCGGACAAGTTCCAGCGGTAATCTCTCCAGTGCCATCTGAAAAAAATCTCACATGAATCGTTTACCATATGATCCAAATCATAAGTGAAGAAAAAAAGAAAGAAAGAAAGAATGATTGTTTGATTCTCTCTCACCCATAGTCTTGGAGCCGTTGGATCAGATTTCGGTTGTGCTTTTGCTAGCTTTGACTTGAAACTTATGGCGATGCATACCTTAAACTCCACTGAGAAGGGGCTGTTCCACAAAAACGTATCGGATGACGATGATCATGGCCGGCCCAGTAGTTTATAGTATAAACCAATTAGTCATTTGTTTCAATCAACCGCCTAAATATTTGGTTTGGAAAATGTTAACCAAAGAAACTTACCCTGCGAAAACGGACGGACACATCAGAAGCCGAGGAAGTAAAACGTAAATTGGTAGAGTCATGTTACGGCACACATCTCCATCTGCAATCTGAACATGAGACGAGAAGAAGAACGGTCTTAATCTCTTAGCAAGCATTTTGATATTACAATTGTTGCATAAACAAACTGAAAAATGGTCATAGTTAACCTGTGTAGACTGAATTAGAGAGGTCTCGGTAATAATTCTCTCCCCTACAATTATTGACTCGACCCGGAGTAGGTGAATGTCGATAGAAGTAATAGGAACTGAAGATGCTTCCACTTTTAACTCGCCACTGAGTGGATCCTGCAAAGAGCATTGAGTGGCTATTTTTCCCGTCACTCGGAAACCACCTTGTGAGATCAATAGTCCTATTAGTTCTCTCATTAATAGATCAGGAGAAGGGCGAAAATCTCCAAATTGGTGTCAAGATGTTGGAAGAACAAACCTGTTTTAATCTCGGGAAGTAACGGATGTCTCTGAGTGTCTTGAGTGATGTAGAAGATGACCATTTCTGGAGGAATTGGCCGCTCAGGAAGATCAACTTTAACCAAACAAAAAAAAAACGAGAAGAAAACATCACAAACAATTCAAA
Organism: Eutrema heterophyllum; assembly: GCA_002933915.1. Classification (NCBI taxonomy): domain Eukaryota; kingdom Viridiplantae; phylum Streptophyta; class Magnoliopsida; order Brassicales; family Brassicaceae; genus Eutrema; species Eutrema heterophyllum. The sequence goes on from PKMM01017963.1 coordinate 504,234, forward strand.
TTTGTCCCACAAACATCGATGAAGCCAAGGAAAACGTACCTCTACCGCTCTCGATTATAAACTCCATTGTTGCAGATAAAGGTTTGTGCAAGTACCCTCGCGGTATATCTGCAGTTAGTAGATACTGTCACAGATTTTTGCATCAATATTTTTTTTTTTCCAATTCTCATATGAACACTCTAAATCCTTTTCAAACAATGATCAAATTACTGACTTGGATGTTGATATTTGTTCCATGAAATGTCTCATAGAACTTTTCTACAACGCTTTCTCCATCTTCCTTCAGATTTACAGAGAATGGTATCTGCAGCAACAAACACAACCATACAGCTCAAGTTTCAATATCTTGAGCTTACTACATTTCTCAATGGGACATTGTCTATTTACCTCTGTAGTTCCGGGAGCGAATTTACCAGAAGATCTGATTTCGTTTGTCTTTTTGCTGTGGCCATGTCCAAGAAACGAAGTATGAACTTCGAAGTTTTTGCTTAAGCTCATCGAGAAATCAATTCAAAAAAATCCAAAAGAAACTAAGACCCAAACAGAGAAACAATGCTTACACGATTTGAATGGGTTTGATGACACCATAGAAGGATTCTATAACTCCAGCTGATCCTCCACGAACCTAAGAACAGTCGGAGGAGGAAGAGATTTAAATTCGAAACTGATTTTCCACGAATTGAAACGAAGGCTCAATCGAGAATCTGAAACCTGTAAATTGACCGATCCGTTGACGGATAAACGTACTCCTTGGTGGGAAATCGAAGTAGGAGAGTTTATCACAATTTTTCCTTCCACTGGTTCCTGATCAAAATTGAAAACCGGAGATTTTTAAAATTCGCTCTTCCTCGTTAAGTATCGTTAATCATAAGAAAGAGATTCGAGACATACGGAAGAGCGATAGATACGGTTTGATCGAGAAAGTTTGACATTCACCGTCGTCGCCATTGAAGCACCGAACTGAGCTGCCGCAGCAGCAGCGGCTTTGTTGGTTATTCAACGGCGGAATAAGTGAGACGGCAAGAAGTTCTCTCTGTCAGAAGACAAACAGCATGGTGTGTATCTCCACGTGGGACTTTTCTAAAGACGAAATGTTGATTAAACGACAAGCGGTTAGTGTTTAAAAGTTGGAAACAGCATGAAGTGTAGTTTCAATTAAATATGCAAAAATCACCAGAGGAGACGTTAAACAGAGTAGTAGTACACTTTTTGTGTCCTGTCACAGAGATGATTTTCAGAGAGAAAGCTTAAACCCTAATTTCAGAGATGGTGGTGATGAAGAAAGGGGAGCTAGTGTGGGTGAGCATAAACTTTTCAGATACATGGATTCCGGGTCGGATTCTGGATCCATCGGAACCGTTTGGAATTCTGGTTTCCTTCTTCGACCTAATGGAACCGCGATACGTTCCAAATCCTTGTCTCCGAAGCTTCGAGCGCGATTTCGGAACTCTGATCTCAGATTCATGGAGGTTCCGACGCTTTGTGAACCGAGCTCTGCGAGCCCAGTTTTGGAATATATCGTTTGGGCTATGGTGTTCTTGCCAGCCGCCGATTGATTCGCCGGACTTGTACAGAGAAAACTCTCTCCCTTGGTTTCCTCTCACTTCGGATTCGGCTCTAGGTTTTGTTCGAAATATGGCCATTTCGCTACGGGTGCCTCTCCGGAGATTAGCTGAGACCAACAGTTCGACCGCTCAAATCCTTAGTTTTCGGCGATTCACTGTTGATTTTAAGCGCTCCGAATCTGTATATGAAGAAATTAGAGAAAGTAAGTGTGAAATTCTGCTTTTCTTGTTCTTGTGCTATGCTCAGTTTAATTAGGAAAGAAAACCCATTTGGTGTTCTTTATATGCTTTAGAACTGCTCAAGGAGATTATTGATACTGTTTCGTTCGATTAGTTTTAGAGTAACTTAGAGAAGCCAAATTTGAGTGTTGATCTATTTGCCTTGTTCACACTAGACCATGGCGAAGTATTGGTACAGAGATGTTGCTGTAATTTGTATTCTCAAATAATTATGTCAATTTGTGTACAGGTGCAAAGCTAATGGATCGCTCAGAAGAACCAGATTGGTGTCTTAATCCCTCCAACAAGATGGACTGCATCGATCTGGTTTCTATGTTTCCTGCAGACATGGAAAACAGTAGAGATTTGAGTCTAAGAGATCAATCGCCGAAGGATATACCTTGTTGTTCTTCTCCTTCTTCCGAGCAGCCTGTTGATAAAGTAGTTCGGATTTGCACATGGAGTACGAGGAACCCTCTAACCAACTCTGATTCTAGCATTATGAAAGCTTGTGTAACCATGGCTCCAACAGCTGACCATGAGGATGATGGTCACCCGTCAAAGAACAGAGAACGCTGTCAAGTTGAGCAGAGTATCTGCTTACTGAATTCAGAACCTCCTATTGAAGATATAATAGAGGAAGACACCACTTCCGTTGCTGTCCCAAGAGCCGCTGTATCAGATGCGCATCCTGATGTTATGATTGAAAGTAATGATGACATCATTGGTTCGGATGATGGAACTGTGACATCCGCAAAACAATTGTCACCCTTGCTTGATGCGAGTAACGACAAGGCTTTTCTGGCAAAGCCTGTTTCTTTTGTTGTTCTGGAAGCCTGCAAGAATCTAGCTCGTTCAGTGAAAGAAACATATGCTAACCCAAGAAGCAAGCTTGATAGCCCTATGATCAGTGCCAATACCTTGGATGAGGAATTGTCAGATAGGAATAATTTCAATGGAACACATGGAAACTGCTCTGACGATGCATTGGACTCCCATATTGTGGAGGGAGGGCAAGATTTGCTACATATTACCGGCTCTTCAAACAAAGAATTCAGTTCTGATGATGTAGGCATTGCACCCGCAGAAGAATTACAAGATTTGGAAGCTGCAACAACTGTTAAAAACCAGACAAGAGCAGTTGATGATGTCAAATCAATTGGGGTCAAAAGGAAAGCGAGTCGAGACAGAGCATCTGCAGGTAACTCCAAGAGAAAGAAGAAAGCAGGCCAACAATCTATTTCTACTGATAAACCCCTGAATCTACACCTGATGAAAGATATGCGTCTTGCTGATCCAAAATGTTTGCGAATGAAGTTTTTGAGTAGACATGGGAATCTCCCATCCAAATCAGAATTGTTCAAGAGATTCAGCGTGTTTGGGAAAATAGATGCTTCAAGAACTGATGTAAACCCAGGGGAAAGCTCTGCGAAAGTAGTATTTCTGCAAAGCATAGATGCAGTGACGGCCTATCAATTTGCAAGGAGCAAAAAGTTTAAGCTAGGACGGTCTAAGGTGATGTATCGGCTCGACGCCTTTGAGAAAGGCAATGAAGTAAACAAAGTTCCTGTGACTCAGAAGGACAACGAAGTAAACAAAGTTCCTGTGACTCAGAAGCCTCAAAAGTCTGTTCCATCACCAAGATCGTGTCTCAAGAAACATGGTTCAGTAGAAAAAGAAGAGGGAAGAAGTAAGATGAAGGTGAAATTTCAAATGGAGACCAACTGATGAAGACCATCATCTCAATAGTTGTGTGCATAGCTTATGTCTCTCTCATGGAAATCCCCGTGTAAAGTAGCTAAGGTCTATTACCTAACGTAGAATTTGCAGGTTTTTTTTGCACTGAGGCTTGTATAATCTTGGCTTGTTTCGTATTAGAGATGACATAGTTTGCACATAAATATATAAAAAATATAGCTTTGATGCGACTATCGACTAGGTTTCCAGTTTTCTGCTTTAAATTATTCTTTTATGTTTAGAAAATTGGGAACTCAACGAAGAAGTAGAAAGAACAAGTTGAAAGGAAGTAGCAAGCTGTGAATCTGGCAAGTCTAAAAGCAAAAGTTTACATTGCCAAAAGCAAAAGTTTACAGTAAGGCGGGTCGCTTCCATGTATGGTCTTCTTGATGGTTATTGGATTCACTAGGGCGTTTGCACTCGCATTTCTTGCAAACAGTGTTTCTCCTATAGTTCAAGAAGTCGCATCTGCAGAATATCACACATAAAGACAAGGGAAGAAGAGTGTTTGGTTAAGGATATGAAAATAACAAATTAGTAAACTACAGATCGGGAAAGAGAAACGCACGAGGGACATTCCCATTCTCCAGGCTCCAGTTGCCTCTTGGGACGTCGTTCCCGACACTGTTTACACTGTTTGTTGCTAGAAAAGTTCATGAATCCACACCTGAAAATATACAAAAAGTGGTATGATCAATACAAGAGCAATCAATCAAACACAAAAGCACTTTAAAAGATAAGATTTTTAAAGCTTCCAGTCTTTAGCAGACAGATCATAAACACAAAGAGATAGACGCAAAGAAGATAGTCTAGACTCTAGAGGCAGGTAAGGGAAACTAACCCAGAGCAATTCCAGTCTCCTTTTTTCATTTCAACATTCTCCATTGAATTTCTCTTTGGTCCCTTTGCTTTGCATTTCAGACAGCTCTGGTTTCTTGAGAAGTTTGAGAAATTGCACCTGTGGAATCAGCAAGGAATAACCAATGAGGGTATGGCATAAAAGTCTAATACTTTTGATTCAGAGATTAAAAAAAACGGGTAATTGTCAGATTTAGACTTACTCAGGGCATAACCAGTCTCCTTCCTTGACAACAGCAGCAACAGATCGTCTGTCAGCGACTTCATTGCACTCTCGGCATCTTTCATTTCTGGCAAAGTTTAAAAAGTCGCATCTGTAGAGGACCACAGAGGCAGAAAACACACAAAAACTAAGTCAAAAATCAACAGCAAAAACACTAATCTCTCAAAGAAATGTTTTAAACCTCTTCATCCAAAGCAGCCGACAACATTATTGGATAGATCTTCAAGATTCAATAAATCTTTGCAACCTCAGATAGGAAACTAATATTTGATTAAAAAGGTATGAAAGGGTTTGTCCAGTTTCTCTAGACGCATGAAAAAGCTAAACTCATTCGCAAAATCACTTACTTAGGACAAGCCCAATCTGCATTGTAATGAGACCAAACACGTTGAGAAGGCTCATCGTTCCTCGATTTAAAAACCCTCTCCTTCGGAGGCAAAGATTCCTTGGAAGCAGGTTTTGGCAAGACAGGGTTTAGAGGCTTCTCACTGAACTCAACCAACTCTAAAAGAAGTCTTCTTGCAGACTCATGAACAAGCTCTCTACCTGGTGGAATCTCTCCTCGAGAGATAACAACCGAATCAAGCGCATTGAACAATAGTAAACGCATAACATCAACGGTTCGAGCATCAGCTTCTGAGTCCTTAAGTATCACATAAGCTCTATCACACGAGCCACGAAGCTCACAAGAACCACAAACCTAAATCAAAAGAAACATTTCTTATGGTTAAGATCTCTGTTTCAAGGTTTTAACAATCCTTAGCTAATGCAACAACATGTGTACATACATCTCCTTCGTCTAATCGAACATGAGCTCGAATCCTTTTGGAGGAGTTCACAGTTTTTCGAAAGAGATTAGGGCATCCACGCTCCACGAGAGCTTGTATATCTCCCGATGATAAGGATCTGCATAAGAAGAAGAGCAATAACATCAGTAATATGAAAATTGAAGATGAGAAATTTCAGAATTTATACCTGAGGATGTCGTATCGATCGCGAGCGAAGCTGAGACAAGCATCCTTGACTACGTTCATTTCTTGGTAAACCGTATCATCTTCGATGTCTTTGGTGAAATATCCCTTCGTCTTCAAGCGATCTACGAAGTTTATCCACTCTGGCCATGGATGTGGAGACGGAGACGGAGAGGGAAAATCTGAATCCACGGTGGATGCTGCGGCGGTGCCGGCTTCACTGGAGAAGCATCGGAAGCGAAGAGAAACAGAGGGAAAACGATTGAAAAAGATTGGAAACGAGGATTTTTGAGGTCGGAAAATTGAATTTCCGACTAAGAAGATTCTGGAAGACGACATTTTTCTTCTCTCCGGTAAGATCTCACCAGAGAGTGAGGTTTTAGGAGGGGTTTTGGCCGGCGAATGAGTGGATAAAAGAGAAGGCTTGCGAGTTTCAATTATTTGCACTTTGGCCACCTATTTATATAAGGTCTTCTTTTGTTACCCATTTAGTTAAAACTTTGCAGTTTCACACCTGAAATAACCACATGCCTCTATTTTTTTTCTCTCTCATTTACACTAACCATAGTCCATATACATAAATATTCATCATCTCCAATAATAAAGTATTCGCTCTCATCATAAACCTAAATTGTTTTTTAAAAAGTGAAAAAAATGAGAGACACATCATATTCATCATCTCCGATAACAAAAGAAGACTTTATATCATCACATCATATTCGAAAGAAAACCAAGAACAAGAAGCACATCATATTCATCATCTCCGATAATAAAGTATTCGCTCTCATCATATACCTAAATTGTTTTTAAAGAAGTGAAAAAATGAGATCTTAAAACCGAGGAACATAGCTTTCATAGTCTCATTGATAACACCCACGCCAAATTCATAATCTCTCATTGTGTCTCGTATTACATCTTCTCAAATCATTAACAGGTTTTGTAGTTTCTTGTCTCATAAGTTAACTTTCTCTTGTAGAAGTGCGACATATGCAAAGTAGCTCAGGAAGATCCGAAAGATTAAGAGTTGAATTCAGATGGTAACTTGGAGATGAAATCGGTGAAGATGGAAATGAGAGTAACCACCCTCCAGTGAGACAACAAGTTACAATAAACTCTAGAGTTGGAAGTGGTTCTCTGATTGTAACATGAACAGCTTTGGCAGAAGATGTAGATGTTGTTGCCTTGGCACCATATGTAGTTTTTGTCTCTTTTGAACAGAGGGCCCATGTTTAATTCATGAAGAGGTTGAAGTATCTTTCGGTTTAGGTCCAGGTCCATCGTTTGGAGGTCTTTTGTTGGCTTTATAACCCTCCACCATTGGCTCATTCTGTATCATGCCGGTGGAACATGAGAGACAATAAAGGGATTCTATTCCACATTGGAATATGTATAGTGCCAAGTTTTGCTCCATAATCTCTGAGTTTGTCAGACGTAAAGAAAACCGGTTCATGTGGAGGAAACTCTTCAACCTGTAAGCTCATCATGGGGTTTGCGGCCCACCTGAGATTGGCACCCCTAATCTTCGAGTAAACAAGTGGGAGGTGTAGTGAAGAATAAAAAGTCACACTTTTTCGTCGAATTGATGCGGAAGATTGTTGTTTGATGTCATGGAAGAGTATTGAATATGTCTCATGTTTGGAGATTGGGAACTCCAATCTCAAGCCATCTGCATTTATTAAAAAGACATGCAACAAACCATCTGCATGTCACTCAAATCCACAAAACCACCTCTGTAGTGGAAAGCCAACATCTCACCATCTAGGAAATTTGAAACCAAAGGCTATGCGGTGGTATTTGAAATCAGTTTGTACTGATGAGTTGGTGTAGTAAAAAACAACCAATCATCATATTCTCCAAGATTAGTGTTGGGGAAGACATTTTGCTCATATGGTCAGAGATAGCCCGGGATACAATCTCATCAACCATGTGCTTGGAGATTTATTGGTTTAGATAGTTTAGTAAAGTATGACGATTGATTAAAATTTTTTGTTCAAATTTTGTGCACGAACAATTTTCTTTCCTTGATTTCATCATTTCACTACAAGAAAATAGGCATAATGCAACAAAAAAAAATTGTTGCAATATGCCAAGATATTTGTTGCACATACGTCGCCAATTTTGCAATGAATTAATTTCTTACTATATTTGTCGTATTAATGCAACGATATTTCACTGCAAATTTGTCGTATGATTGCGACATATTTTGCAACTATTATAATTGCAAATTATTGCTACAAAACACGTATAGCAAATGTTATTGCAGATTTGCAATGAAATTATTTCTTGCTATATTTGTCTAATTCACACAACAAAAAATTAAAGTAAATTTGTGGTAAGTTACAACGTTCCTTTGCAACTCTAAATTTTTTTTAATCTTTGCTACGTAAAATTGTATACCAAATATTGTTACAAAGTTTTTATACTTGCATTGCAAATATTGTTACAAATTTGCAAGGATTATTTTTAAACTTGCATTGCAAACATTGTCACGTCATTATAATATTTTATTATAATATTGCAAAAATGAATAAAAAGAACCAATTTCATTAAATAATCAAATTTCGCAAAATCTAACAATGCATAAACTCGAAAATAGTAAAAAAAAAAAACTAACGATAAAAAAAACCAAATACGCTAATAGAAATTTAGAAATTTAAACTAATACTAAAACATCCAACTAAACACTTAGTTGTTCACACCACTCAATAGCAAAGCTGGACAAAGGAATGCTATCATTTTCTCCGGGCCTTCAAACTTGCTAAGCCTTTCTTTGATATCAACATTCTCGGAATGAAAAGTTAAAGCAAAAACTAAAGTTAATACTAAATGCAAAAATGTTATAGAAGAAAATGAAAAGTAAAGTGAATCCAACAAGTAATTATGTTATCTCTGAAAAAGTGTTAACTTAGAAGAACAAATGTGAACTGAGTTATTAAACGTACACAGAGTTTGTATATATATACAAGAACAATAAAATCTGATCGTATCTGTGATATGGGATAAACTCATCTATTTAGTAGGATATTCTCTACAAAAGTGAGGTAAAATAAAAACAAGCGGAAACACGAAAAATTTAGCAAATTTTATATAAACTAAATAACTATTATATGTAGAAAATCACCTTAATTATTTTTGTTTTGTTTTTTTATACCAAGTTATCATTTTCCAGCTGTTACAAACTAGTTAAGCAATCCATTATCGACTAAATTCAATTTTAAAAAACACGTGTACCTAACATAATCTTAAGAAAAGGAAAAAAAACTTAAGAAATAGATTCAAGAATATGAAGCGGTGAGTCAACTCAATTGGAAAAAGAGAGAAGACAAGAGTTTGTTGATTCGTGTGTTTCACACCTTTTTTTTTATTTGTTTGCGTGTTTTTTTTTTGTTAAAAAGCTTATAATTATCATGTTGTTAAGATAAAAGAACGTTACATATTTATCTTAGAATAAGTTTTCTTTCAATTAATTTTTTTTAATCCATTTGTGTATCAAAGAATATTTTAAACGAGATAACTGAATCAAGCTATCAATTATCAATTATAAACTGAACGTAATTTTTATCATATTTTTAGCGATATAGAAATTTCTATACCAAATCAACTGAATTCAGTTCTAGCTTGAATTCTTTTGCAAAAATCATAAACTCCATAAATCAATTCTAGTTATGAATGTGATAAGTATAATTTTTGTTAAGTTAACTAAAATTATATTCAAATTTTGTATAAAAAATAAATGTTGCAAAAGAGTTATTGAAATATTGCAAATATAGTGACAAAAGTGTCACATGGTTTGTCACGTAATTTTATTATAATCTTTTTGCAAAAAATCATGACTCATTATTGTTGAATATTTCTTGCAAATTAGTAATAAAAATTTGTAACAAACACTTTTGTTGTGGTTTAGCAAGGAACTTGTAAGAAAATTACGACATGTATTAATCATTGCCAAAAAATTGCAAAATTTGTTGCAAAATTTTAACGAAAACTATCGTTGCAAAAGTTATGTTGCAATATGACTATTTTCTTGTAGTGTTTTAAATCTCAGGGCCGGCTCTGTCCATGGTAGTATATTGAAAACGTCGGTTTTTTGAACTTGTTTTTCTTCTAGCGGAATTGAGAATCGTGAGAATCGTTTTAGGTTTGCGGTTCGGTTTGCGGCTTTCGCATGTACTTCTTTGATTTTGCTTCGTCGAGTCGAATCAACCAACAATGGCGATGATTAGGAATAGTTTTGGGCCAAAGTTGTGAGCTTTTTCGGAATTGAAAATTAGTGTTTAGGGTTTGCAGTTCTCTTGGGCCTCTACAATTCTATTTCTCTTTTTCTTGGGCCTAAACCCAAAGTTGTGACTTTCGCTATTTCTTTCTTTCTGCAGCCGATGACAGCAGCGGCAATCCTCTTACAATACTCCGGCAACGAAAGAATTCCCTCGCTTTTTCCGATCAAGCAGATACTATCGGGAGAGATGCGCTCACCTCGGCTGCACACTGGCAGCTTCTGAGTATGGTTATTGCTGTGTAGGCCACATGGACTCAACATGTTTTCCTTCCCAATTTGCTTTTCATTACTGGAACAGATTCGATTCATGGACTCGAAGGACAGAGAGAGGCTTTGCTCAATAATTCTCTTCAACAGGCAGAGGCTTTCAATCTGGAGTTCCCACTATTGAGTGTGGTGATATCTTCAGCACACTACCATGGTATCAAAACCTCTTCTGCAACACCGATCTAGGAGAAACGATGACTGGTTATTTGTTACAACAAAGCCTTTTCCACGCCAACGGAATGTGAGAGGCAATACAAGCAGAGTCCATTGCCTTCAAAGAGGTAGAGTACCCACTGTTGATCCTAAAGGATCACTGAGGAGATTCGAGTATTGATATATGAAAGAGGGCGTCATTTCCGTAATTAGAACGAATTCAACTCATATTCTGGACAGGTCGGGTGACAAAAGATAGGTCGGGGGAAGACGATGAACAGGTCGGTGACCGGTTTTATAGAGAGAGTTATCAAAGAGTTAGAAGTGATGAGAGAGAATCATCTATTTCTCAGAGAGCTCGGGGGTCCCCTTCATAAGTGCATGCTAAGAGGTATTTATAGCATGGACGGTGCAGTTGTTTCCCGTAATTCCGGGGTGACGTGGCGATGGGAGCGCCTTTTACGGGTAAGGTACATCGAGATACGCGCCCCGGTTTCTGCGGTGGGTAGGTTATGATGGGCTTGATGTTGACTACGTGGGTGGGGCACCGTTCACGATCTGCCTTCCACGTGTCGTCAATCCCCAGCTCTCTGCGCAATGATTGGCGGGCTGTCGGCTCGAGCTCGGTGGGCCACCCTTGGTCAAATTGTTGACTTTTAGCTGGGCTTTGACCGAGTGAGCCTTATTTGCTGAGATGGGTCTGGCTAAACTAAGGGTGCTAAGCCCACCTCCAACACCCACTCCTTGCTTCTAGACAACAACTGAGCATCACTAACAAGGCAACCGATGCAGTTTGAATATTGAATGAAGTCAACAAAACTTCTTCCTCTGCATTCGCTTCCATGCGCAAGGATCTCTGAGGGCTTTGGAGCCATTTCATGTTGCTATTCCCCATCACTTTGTGCAGATTACATCTGGATGTGAGGTCAACAAATCTCAGCAGATGACCTCTACTTGCAAGCTCGATGCCATAGTGGAACTTGAAGAAGTCGACTGAAATGGGTTTTTGTTGATGAAAGAACATAGACAGTAGTGAAAGCAGTTACATACATGAATCTACATGGGGTCCTTACATCATGAAATGATATTGGAATAGAGTGTGAAGCACAGCCTATATCATAGCTCACAATTGGTATAGCCCTCACGTAGTATATTGCTTTTTGTCGTTTGACTTTTTACTTGAAAAACAGAGTTTGTGGTAAATGGCTCTTTGTGTCTTGAATCTTCTTGTCTCTCACATTTAAAAATATAAATGCTTTGTGTGGTGCTGCTATTACTATTGATCTAATTGCTTTTTTCTTGGTGTGGTGCTGCTATTATTGATCTAATTGCTTTTTTCTGTGTGGTGCTGCTTTCTAGAAAGTCTTCGACATATTAGTTTACTATTGATTTAAGCCTTGAAATATTATACTATTGACCTAATTGCTTTTTTGGCTCTACGATTTAACAAGACACTGGCTCCATGTTTGTTCTCACGTGCACGTCATTGAAACATTGTTATTAGTGTCGTGAAAGAGATAATCTTAAGTAGTATATCTCAATCTTGATTATGTACAACAAAAGAGAAAGAGAAGAGGATTCTTACTAATTTTTAATTTTAGTTGAGTAGACCGAATACCTAAAAAATCCGAAAATAGTTAGCCCAACAAAGAAAAAATCAACTGACTGTTTATCTCCATCTACAGATTTTATGACACCATTTTCTGTATGCGTCAAGGAGTGAAACATAGATCTCGCGAGGAAATTTTTAAGGGTTTTGAACTCTATGAGTAGGGAAGTTAGAGGTCCCAAACTTGAACCCGATCAAGTTAAGAACATAACCGAGAACACCAAGCTTTATAAACCCGTTTAAAGCCAAAAACAGAACAAGAACACAACACTTTTCTTTTGGGTAGTTATTATGACTATCTCTATTTAGTTTTTTTCATTTCCTTAAATAGGGAAATTGGAATCATTCCATTCTTACAAAGCTGGAAGCAAATACATAGTGGAATAATTGACAAAGTGGAATGAAACGTGATGTAGTTTCTATTACATCAAGTCATTAACTCTACAAAACAATTTGCCATAGCTACAAAATTTTAAGTCTTTAAGAAATGACGATCTAAAACTATACATTATTTTTTTGGAAAACTTTGGGTTCGTCTTTTGATTAGCCGTCAAAAAGTATTCAAACAAAGAGATCCCCGAGTGCTTGAACCAGCAAACTCGGAGCTTGGTCAGAAGAGACCATCCATCGCTTACGATCTTATTATTTACTTCATCAAACGTAACAATAGAACATCTTAAAACAATAAATATTAACGTGTATATAGAGATTGGTTTGAGGGCTCTGGAATGTCCGGTTGATAAGGTTAATTATGATGTGAATCGGTTTGGTTATTTGTGGTTTAGATGTGTTGTTGACTATACATGATTGTAACAACTCTTTGAATCATTAATAAGAAATTCTGAGTTCATGAAATTCTTATTGAATATAAGAATATATATTGTATTTTTTTGTGTTATTTCATATGATGATGAGAATTACACCGCTATATATAGTAGAGTTACATAATCATATAATAAATGAAAAAAATCATAAAAAGATATCATAGAGAATAATTATAGAGAGTAATAATAGGGATCTTGATAGATGATTATCCTTAATATTCTCCCTCAAACTCATGGCGGAGATGCGGTGAAGACGGAAACAATGGTTTGAGATTGAATCTTTGACAAATTTGATTAAGGAAGAAGAAGCATTGCGCTTGAACCATGCGGTTAGACGGATTTACCGTGATGGAAACATCTCAAAAAACATGTATGTGGAGGCTGAAGGAAGCATATAGGTTAGGAGAAGTCATTATCGACTTAAACAAATGATTAACTTGGCTTAAAAAGAAAAAAAAAAAAACAAATACAAAAACGGACCTGGTCTTTAGATCATTGTAGCTCATATTCAGAGGTTCATGATAGACTTGAATAATGGAAGAACTTTGGCCTAAAAGAAAAAAAAACAAGAAACGGAACCGATCGTTAGATCATTGTGGCTCTGATACCATATTGAATATAAGAATATTGTATTGTGTTGTGTTATATATTTCATATGATAAGAATTACAGAGCTATATATAGTAGAGCTACAAAATTATATAATAAATGAGAGAATAATAGAAAGAAATCATAGAGAATAATTGTAGGGAGTAATCATAGGGATCTAGATAGTTATCCTTGATAATTTTCTCTCTCTCTACGATGAAGATCGCGTATCATAGCATTCTCCGCTCCAATTTCTCTGATTCTTCGTCATTTTTCGCTCAGATTCTTATAATTTCTTTAGTTTTCACCGATCATTTCTCGATTCAAATCCAAATTTGTGTTTCGATTGAACCTAGAAGCTTCTGAATCACTTCTGTGAATTTCATTCTTTAGTTCATCTTCACATCTGAGCTTCGATCGTCTTCAATGGTGAAACAAGGAAGGAAAATGCGTGGTCGAGTATCTTCTCCGGAGCAAACGCCGATTACAATTCATCTTCTTGAAGATGACATCGCGATGACTCCACATCCGGGATTCACGACTAATCGCGGCCGATCTTATTCAATTTCTACAAAATTGGAATCATTTGACAATGTTCATAATCATTTCTTTCTTCACTCCGAATATCATCCAGGTCTGTCTATCATTACTCATATTCTTGATGTAATAAATTACAACAACTGGTCGATTGCTATGCGAATGAGTTTAGATGCGAAGAATAAACTTAGCTTCGTTGACGGATTTCTTCCTAGGCCAGATATTGATGATAATTTGTTTAAGATGTGGAGTAGATGTAATAGTATGGTCAAGGCTTGGTTATTGAATGTGGTGAACAAAGAGTGATACGATTCGACTAAGGACCGCTTGCTCTAGGTACGGTGATGATCGGATAATCCTTGACTTCGAAGGATCCACGAAGAAAGATGCTAAGGCGTGGACGATTAATCCGAAAATCCTTAGGCCCAATCCTACTATGAACACTTGGAAACGAGGCGGTGGAATCCGAAACTTGAAGATCCGTGATTAAGGATGTTAGAGCGTGAGAAATGATTCTCGAAACTCTCTAATCCCCTTAATACAAGAAGAATCGGACAAGATCGAATCAAACGAAGATTACGTCAAAGAGGGATGAAGAACTCTTTGATAAATTGAAAATTTCTCTAAGTAACCCTTAAGAGAAAACAAATGAAAAGAGAGAAGGAGTTGTAAAACTCGAAAATTGATTATAAAAATGAGAAGTGTCTTGTTACAATGATAGAAGAGGGTTTATATAGGAGAAGAAGTGACATTAACCACTCTCCTCGGGAAAGACAAAGGCCTTGCATGAAAAGGGCATGCAAAGACATGCAAAAATACATAATTTAAATAAATAAAAAGAAAAGAAAAAAATTCAAATTCGAAATTGAAGAGGGAAAAAGATAAAGGAAATGTGATCGCCATAAGTCTTCATAAACGGGATACGCCCGCGGGATTTTCTCTCGGCAACGATCGTTAGTGGTGTAAGCCGGTTGCCTCGTTAAAACCTCTTGACGGAAAACCCAGTGGGACAAAACCGTCAACAGGAAAAAGAGTACAACGCAACTCACACAACGATCGCACCTCAAGAAAAATCCGAAGATAAGGTGTTGAGGACGGGTTGTGCGTCTGGATCTGCCGTGATCCGAATATCGCCAAGTAAGCTCCTAACCGCATCAGCTAGCTTCCGTGCCTTCGAACGGGTGATTGCTCCTTCCGGGATGATGAGTGCGTCGTCTTGTTCCTCGGTCGGAACCTCCGTGTCCGGAATCATATCATCCCCTCCCTCTTGAAAAGGATTTGTCCTCAAATCCGAATTATCTGCAATAAAAGGAATAAGGTCAGCAACGTTGAAACTAGAACTAACAGAATACTTACCTTGGAGATCAAGTTTATAGGAGTTGTCGTTGATCTTTTCCAAGACAGTGAATGGTCCATCAACTCGCGGCTTGAGTTTGGAATTCCTTTCTTCCGGGAACCGTTCTTTCCGAAGGTAAATCCACACAAGGTCGCCGGGTTCGAACGTCCGCTTCTTACGACCCTTGTTGGCGTGTTTGACGTATTGTGCCGTTTTGCGTTCTATGTTCGCCTTCGCCCTTTCGTGCATCTGAAATACCAACTCGGCCCTTTTCTTCCCATCCATACTCACATGTTCACTCAAAGGAAGAGGCGTTAAATCAAGTGGAGTAAGAGGATGAAAGCCATAAACAAGTTTAAAAGGCGAAAACATGGTAGTTGAATGTTGCGCATGGTTGTATGCAAATTCTAAGTGCGGCAAACTATCCTCCCAAGTTCTAAGATTCTTTTTAACAACGGTGCGCAATAACGTGCCTAAAGTCCTATTAACGACTTCAGTTTGACCATCGGTTTCGGGATGACATGTTGTTGAAAAGCAAAGTTTCGTACCTAACTTGGACCATAAGGTCTTCCAAAAATAACTTAGAAACTTTGTATCCCTATCTGAAACAATGGTTCTAGGCATGCCATGCAAATGGATTATTTCCCTAAAGAACAAATCAGCTATGTTCGATGCATCGTCCGTTTTATGGCATGGTATGAAATGCGACATTTTCGAAAATCTATCAACAACCACGAAGATAGAATCGTTACCTCGCCTTGACTTAGGTAAGCCAAGGACGAAATCCATTGAGATGTCCGTCCAAGGTGCATTGGGAATCGGCAAGGGAGTGTATAAACCTTGGTTTTGACGTTTGGACTTGGCGTACTTGCAAGTAGTGCATCGGTTGCATATGCGTTCAACGTCACGCTTCATGTGCGGCCAATAAAAATGATCTTGCACTATGTGAAGGGTCTTGGCAATGCCGAAATGACCCATAAGTCCTCCTCCGTGTGCTTCCCTAACAAGTAAATCTCGCAAAGAGGAATTAGGTATACATAGACGGTTCTCGTAAAATAAGAAACCGTCACTCTGAAAATACTTTCCAAATGCGAATTTAGAGCTAGATAAGAAGACTTCCTGAAAGTCTGAATCGGTTGCATAAGTCTCCTTGATCATTTCAAAACCGAGAACTTTAGCATCGAGTGTAGAGATCAGCGTATATCTCCGGGATAAAGCATCGGCGACCACGTTCTCCTTTCCTTGCTTGTAGTGAATGACGTACGGGAACGTCTCTATGAACTCTACCCAACGTGCGTGCCGTTTGTTGAGCTTTTGCTGACTCTTCAAGTGCTTGAGTGACTGATGATCGGTGTGGATAATGAATTCTTTCGGCCATAGGTAATGCTGCCACGTTTGGAGTGCCCGGACCAAAGCATAAAGCTCTTTGTCGTAAGTCGGGTAATTGAGCGTTGCTCCACCAAGCTTTTCGCTGAAGAAAGCCACGGGTTTCTTCTCTTGCATAAGCACAGCACCTACACCAACACCAGATGCGTCACATTCAATTTCAAAAGCTATAGAAAAATCAGGTAATACAAGTAAAGGGGCGTGAGTAAGTCGATTTTTGAGAAGTTGGAAGGCGTCTTCTTGAGCTTGCTCCCATTTAAATCCCACGTCTTTCTTGATTACTTCGGTTAAGGGCGCGGCTATCGTGCTAAAATCACGGACAAATCGTCGATAAAATCCGGCTAAGCCGTGAAAGCTTCGCACATCGCCTACGGTCTTCGGGGTCGGCCAATCGCGAATGGCGGTGATCTTGTTCTCGTCCACCTGTATGCCCTGAGAACTCACAACAAAACCTAAAAAGACCACGTTATCTGAACAAAAAGAACACTTCTTTAAATTGCCAAATAAACGCTCCTTTCTAAGCACTTCTAAAACTAACCGCAAATGCTCCTTATGCTCGTCTAAATTCTTAGAATAAATGAGAATATCATCGAAATAGACAACCACAAAACGACCTATGTACGACCTAAGAACATGGTTCATAAGACGCATAAAGGTACTAGGCGCATTGGTTAATCCGAAGGGCATAACGAGCCACTCATAAAGACCATGTTTCGTTTTAAACGCGGTTTTCCACTCATCACCTTCATTCATGCGAATTTGGTGATAGCCACTTTTAAGATCTATTTAGGAAAACACACTAGAACCGTGAAGTTCATCTAACATGTCGTCTAACCTTGGGATATGATGGCGATACTTTACCGTGATGTTGTTTATTGCACGGCAATCTACGCACATTCGCCACGTTCCATCCTTCTTAGGTACGAGTAAGACGGGAACGGCGCATGGGCTCATACTCTCGCGAATATGTCCCTTTGCCATCAGCTCGTCAACTTGACGTTGAAGTTCTTTCGTCTCAACAGGATTAGTGCGGTACGCCGGTCGGTTGGGAAGGGTAGCGCCGGGCACGAAATCGATCTGGTGTTCGATACCGCGGATCGGTGGTAAACCGATCGGACCGTCTTCCGGAAAAACGTCGGAATAATCCTGCAAAAGAGAAGATATGCTGCTCGGGATTTCCGGCTCCAGGTTAGTCATACTCGAAAGATTTTCCTTATAGACTATCAAGACAAATGACTTCCGAGAATTAAGAGCATTTTTAAGATCACTTGGTGATATAAGCAAAGATTCGTTCATAGGTGATTTCCCATTTTTCTTCGACCCTTTTTCTTTAATTTCAATAGATGAAGCGGTTGAAGGGTCACTTACATTGCTTTTACCGTGTTCAAGTTTAAGTTGGTCGCGGAATACCTCGTGCGGAGATAACGGTGCAAGAGTGATTTTCCGTCCTTTGTGTTCGAACGAATGCTTGTTCGAAAATCCGTCATGAACGGCTTTGCGGTCGTACTGCCACGGTCGGCCTAGCAAAATGTGTCCGGCTTCCATAGGCAAGACATCGCATAAGACCTCGTCTTCGTATCGGCCTATCGTCAAAGGAACCGAGACTTGCCGGGTAACTTTGAGTTGACGTTGATTGTTCAGCCACCGAAGGTTATATGGTCGCGGATGTTTCCTTGTCTCCATGCCTAGCTTATCAACCAAGGTAGTGCTAGCGACGTTAGTACAACTACCGCCATCAATGATAAGAGAACATACCTTATCTTTAACCAAGCAACGGGTGTGGAAAAGGTTCTCTCGTTGTTCGTTCTCAATAACCGGTTCTTGGGCAAGAAGGACACGTCGAGCTACTAACAACTCGCCCTCAACCGCGTGTTCCTCTCCATAGTCATCGTAAACCGGAGTGGTTTCGGTTTCGCCTTCTTCCTCGTCGTCGGTAACGATATCGCCGTTGGCTAGTATCATCATTGCTCGCGGGTTTGGGCATTTGTTCGCATAATATCCCTTTCCCCTGCATTTAAAACATTCTATGTCACGATTTCGGACAGGATTTGAATCAACCTTACCCTTAAAATCATTTCCGGAAGCACTTGGCTTATAATCGGCTTTTGCTTAGAATCGGTCCGGGATGGGTAGGTCGGTCGATCGCCTTTGGGAAAACTTGGCCGTGAACTAGAGGCAAACGGTTGCCGTGAGATGCCTTTTCTTTTGAGCTGCTTCTCGATCAGAATCGCCTTGTGTAACATCTCTTCGATGTTTCCATATGTCTCCATCTCGAGCCGATCTTGTAAGTCACGGTTCATTCCGGCTAACAATCTTGCCATTGTCGCATCTCTTTGTTCCTCAACGTCGGCTTTAAGCATAAGCTTTTCCAACTCTTGGAAATAGTCTTCCACGCTTCTATTTCCTTGGACTAATCCTCGTAACTTTTGGTGAAGTTCGCGGTGATAGTGAACCGGCACAAAACGTCGGTGCATTAGGTGCTTCATTTCGTTCCATGTTTCCACCGGATTTTCTCTGTTCCGTCTTCTATTGGTCACGATTCGGTCCCACCAATCTATGGCATAATCGTGGAACTCGGTCGCAGCCAAACCAATCTTCTTTCGGTCGGAGAAGTGTTGACAATCGAAAACTAGTTCGATCTTTTTTTCCCATTCAAGGAAGGCATCCGGGTCATTCTTTCCGTAAAAAGATGGGATCCGTAACTTAAGTCCTCCAAGATCATCGTTGTTTCTCCTTCTAGCCGGTGGGTGTCTCGGCTGACTTCTTTCGGGTGATTCTTCGTGGTCGTAGAACGGGTGGTCGGAGTGTTCGCTTTGGTTTCGCCTACGTTCTGGCGGTACTCGCGGCTACCTTCGTCTAACGCTACGGTCAGAGCCGTGACCATCAACCGGATCTGCGCGTTGGTTGGCGCGTTGGTTTCCTTCTAATATGGTTATACGGTCTCTCATTTCACGAAGTAGTTGAGTGATACCATCTACTTTGCGCTCCATCGCCTCTCCTCGACCCATTCTCGATCGTGAAGATCCCATATCGCTTTCATCTGACATTGTTTGTACCTCGCACAAAAAGAAACAAAAACGAGTGAATGCAAAATTTCAAGGAAATCAAGAGTATACTTTTCAAATTTTGAATTTGCGGAACAAGGTGATTGATGATTTTTTTTTTTTTTTTTTTGATTTTTTTTGATTTTTTTTTTTTTTGATTATGGTTTAAAAAAAATAAATTGATAGAAGATAAGAGATAAAAGATGAAGAGATAGAATTGAATTCACCGATTTTGAGCAAGTGGCTCTGATACCACTTGATACGATTCGACTAAGGACCGCTTGCTCTAGGTACGGTGATGATCGGATAATCCTTGACTTCGAAGGATCCACGAAGAAAGATGCTAAGGCGTGGACGATTAATCCGAAAATCCTTAGGCCCAATCCTACTATGAACACTTGGAAACGAGGCGGTGGAATCCGAAACTTGAAGATCCGTGATTAAGGATGTTAGAGCGTGAGAAATGATTCTCGAAACTCTCTAATCCCCTTAATACAAGAAGAATCGGACAAGATCGAATCAAACGAAGATTACGTCAAAGAGGGATGAAGAACTCTTTGATAAATTGAAAATTTCTCTAAGTAACCCTTAAGAGAAAACAAATGAAAAGAGAGAAGGAGTTGTAAAACTCGAAAATTGATTATAAAAATGAGAAGTGTCTTGTTACAATGATAGAAGAGGGTTTATATAGGAGAAGAAGTGACATTAACCACTCTCCTCGGGAAAGACAAAGGCCTTGCATGAAAAGGGCATGCAAAGACATGCAAAAATACATAATTTAAATAAATAAAAAGAAAAGAAAAAAATTCAAATTCGAAATTGAAGAGGGAAAAAGATAAAGGAAATGTGATCGCCATAAGTCTTCATAAACGGGATACGCCCGCGGGATTTTCTCTCGGCAACGATCGTTAGTGGTGTAAGCCGGTTGCCTCGTTAAAACCTCTTGACGGAAAACCCAGTGGGACAAAACCGTCAACAGGAAAAAGAGTACAACGCAACTCACACAACGATCGCACCTCAAGAAAAATCCGAAGATAAGGTGTTGAGGACGGGTTGTGCGTCTGGATCCGCCGTGATCCGAATATCGCCAAGTAAGCTCCTAACCGCATCAGCTAGCTTCTGTGCCTTCGAACGGGTGATTGCTCCTTCCGGGATGATGAGTGCGTCGTCTTGTTCCTCGGTCGGAACCTCCGTGTCCGGAATCATATCAAAGAGATATACGATAGTATTCTCTATTATGAAGATGCGGTTGAAATGTGGAATGATTTGTTCTTGCGGTTTAGAGTCAGCAATCTTCCAAGGAAATATCAGTTTGAACAAACTATTACTTCTCTCAAGCAAGGAAACCTTGACTTATCTACGTACTACACGAAGAAGAAAACACTTAAGGAACAATTGGCTAACACCAAAACTACCACTGTGAAGAGATGTAACTGTGATCATGTCAAGGAGTTGTTGGAATAAGCTGAGACTAGCATAATCATTCAATTTCTTATGGAATTGAATGATAACTTTGCTAATATTAGAGGACATATTCTGAACATGAAGCCAAGACCTGGATTGACAGTGATATATAACATGCTCGATCAAGATGAAAGTCAACGTATTGTTAGAGGAATAACACTAGTAACATTCTCCAATCCAACTATCTTTCAAGTTCAAAAATCTCTTGTTCCTGATCAGTCTCAGATATTTCTGTCTCAAAGTGGTTTTCAGAAGCCGAAATGTTCTCATTGTCATAAGCTTGGTCATACTGCAGATAAGTGTTATAAGTTGCATGGGCATCCTCCAGGCTATGGTCCAAAGTGGAAGAAGCCTCAAACCATAAGTGCTACCAATCTTGCAACAACACATTATTATTATAATCAACCTGAGCAGAAGATTAAAAGGTCAGAATCTTCTGGAGACATGTCCAAGGATCAAATTCAGACTATGATTCCTTACCTTAGTTCCAAGCTTTAGACTTCATATGTGGAATCCATACCAGCATGGAAGGATCAACCGGTTTCGCCGGTTCACAGCTGGTTCACTTCATGACTCATTAGACATATGCAACAGAGTCTCTCTCTATCCTTGGAGTCCGTGAATTCCCCTCTAGTGGAAAGCAAACCTGGAAGGAAAACATGATGGATTCTTGTGGCTTATACAGCAGTAGCCATATCCAGCAGCTGTCAGTGTGGATTCTTGTGGCTTATACAAACTCTAACCGATGTGGGATTTTTTTTTTAAAATTAGTAGTTGGGCTTTTGGGGCCTAGGTCGATTGGTTTTTTAAAGATTTAGGCCCGGATAGACATCAAAAAGTTCCCACATAGGATTACAAGGCAAAAAATGTGAAAACTCCTTCTATATTAAAACCCAAAAATAAAATTTCATAGCTAAGCAGTAATGGGTCAATACAAGCCGAGTAATGAATATTTTTTAAGATTTGATATTAAACCTGCACTTGCATTTCATTATTCCTAACCGTCGGTTAGGAATTCTTGATTATGGGAGAATTGCTTTAACAGAGCACATGTTTTGTCTACGAATTCTAAGAACCGACTTGTTGCTTCTTCTTCGTTGGGATACGAAAAAACCATCGAGTCATCAAGTTAATGTTTTTAAATCAATACTTGCCTCTTCTTTTTGATATTATTTACGCCGGTAATCGAGTTAGAGAAAACAAAAAGAAAAGGTTGAAAATTTCTGTCAACTAGTTTCAGCATTTCTGTAACTGCTCTCTCTATCTGCCAAGTGGAACTGTTCTTACATCAACAGAAACCCAAAACTGTCCATTTTTAGTCAAAATCAAAGAGTTCTTCAAGTTGCTCGTCTGTCCACTGTGGAACCAAGCTAGAAGACCCCATGGGCTGAGATTTGTTGACCTTGGATCCAGATGTAACTTCATCAGAGTTCCCCATTACACTCTCTAGCTCACCACTCTGCGGTTCACGACTTGTACTCATCTTTTTTACCGGTCTAAAGTCATCGGCCGTACTGGTCCCACTAGCTACATCTTCTTGCAGTTGCTGTTCTTGAGTGTTTGAGGTTGTCCTGCTTGCTGCGATTTCTGTTTGGCTGATTGAAGCATGTTTTCCCAAGAGGTTCTGCTCCATTCTAACTTCATTCTGGTTCTTGGTCAAATCTTTTAGCCATGAGTTGCTTCCCTCTGCTGGATTCATTTCTTCCATTTCTACATCAGCGAGTGCTTCACTGCTTTCTCTTGCATTTTTTCTGAGACTGTTCATGATTCCTTGAGTAGTTCCTTGCTCCGCAGGAAACACTTTGGGTTGCATTCGAAAAACTTCCTCATTTTCTGTTAGATATATATTAATAATAAAACCAAGTTAAGGGTTTGAGTTACTAGATCAAACTGTGAAAGAAAATTTCATCTTTCCTACCATTCACTGTAACAGGATTCTTGGCACTCGTTTCAGAATGGCTATGCCTTGGTACAACAGGAGTATCCTTTGTGATAACCTGTAAATGAAACTCTCTAGCTTAACAAAAAACAAAAATCTTCATCTATTCCAATGAATATAAGTAGGTGCAATTTGATATCGTAAGAAGAACTACCTTGGTGATGTTCTTCAGCGTTATGTTAAGATAACGTGACGACCATGAGGGTGAACAGACTGCAACCTGCAAAACACTATATCTCAGCTCATTGCCATTGATTTTCAAAAGGTAATTCAGAAACAAAGTAGCAACATCAAAACCATGAGATTGTTTTATCCCCTTGAAGGAAAACAGCAAACCTTCTTGAGTATCACCACTGCACCAACTCGTATATCTCTTCCAAACTCACTCTCTGAAATAACTTTCCTGTGCACACTGGCATCGATTGTTCCAGTGGGATCCTACAAGCAATACACATAGATTTGAGGCACATGAAATATGGTGCGTGACAAAAACAAAAGGTGGAAACCATTCACATTGTTAAGAGTATCTGTTATGTTTTGTTTTTACCTTAAGAGTCACCATGACATCCCCTAGACCATTTGGAGTGCAAGTTTTGACGATTGCCACGACCTATAAATGACCAACCGCATACCAAGTACGTCACTACTAGACTTTTCACTTTATTGGTTGCTGGGATAGAGCATTCATGTGGAGCATTATGAAGATAGCATCAGCATGTGGCTTAACCACAAAATGCAGATAACTTGTGGCAAAATAGTAACAAATAAAGAGAAGACATTATTCCAGAATATTCCTCCTCTCTCCACTCTCCACAAGCACAAAGCAAAAGTCAACCACACACCAGCAGACTAAACTGATATAGAATGCAGATTTCCATTATACTCTAACCAGAAACTAAGAGTATGGTCATTGCATCTCTTGATATACTGGGAAAAGGACTAGAGGGTACCGCTAAATTGAGTAGGTAGTTCATACCTGATCGACCTTACACCAACTGCCACATCCGCTCTTAATCTCGCTCACTGGTGTCCCAATAGCATTTCCACCATTGCTCAACAAACCTGCCAAAAGATTTGAAAACGAAAAACCTAAAAACACTAGGGATTGGACAAATGTTCGCATCACAAACTATCAGTGTCAAACTTCTTTAGAAAGGCTCTACCTTCACTTCGAATGTAATCAACAGCAGAGACCCAAGGGTTCTCAGAGAAATCCTTGTCTTCCCAATCAGGCTCTTCCGCAGCCTTACGTATGAACTCTTGAGATGGAATTGATTCTCCGTGCTCATTAAACGATCTTGGATCCTTATTCATCTTTCTGCGGATTGCAGCTTGAACAGTTCCGGCAGGTCCTGGAATTATGGAGCGGGAATAACTATCCTCAAGAAAATGATCCGGCGAGGAGCAGCGGCGAAGAGTCTGATGATGATTTCTGTTACTATTAAAACCCGCCTTTGGATTCTGTTGTTGCACGGGCGTTTGCAGAGACCTCGATGGAGATTTGCGTTTGCAAGGGCGGAGAAAGGACGGGAGCTCAGAATCGCCGAGGTCAAGAGCTTCCCATTGCTCTACTTCTGCTTGGGAATTCATATCTCTCGTCACACAAATATGGAGGAAGAAGATTCATCCGCGCATACCCTCTTGTTACCAAATTTTACACCAGAAACTCCACACTTTCCTGTGAATTATCAGTAATAGAACCATGAGAAGTCTTGAAAATTTTCAAGGAAAAACCCAAAAAGACATCTATACGCACAAATGCATAAAACAACTGCAGTTTTTGCAAAATTTCGGAAAGCATTATCAAAAGTATTATACGAAACAGTCATTTCCATCTAGATGCATCAAAATCAAATTGATCAATTTGCTCTACAAAAGTGCAGAGAACACTTCAATTCAAGGCCTGAAAATCACTCCACAATACTAGCGTCTGTACATTTCTCCGATTATTTCGTACGAGCTGATCAACATAACAAGAAACAAACCCCAAATTCAGTGAACACTCAATCGCAATAACGAATAAGTGAAATTCAGTTTGAGACTAAAACTAAGAATTTCACCATACCCAGATTTAAGGACTCACCGCCGTTGAAGGCGAATAGGCTACAGCGACAAAGACGACGGCGACGACGGGGGCGGCAAAGCGAGGCGACGAAAGAGAGAGAGAGAAAACGGTTTTGATTCTTTTTGTTTAATATTCGAACTTTCATACGGAAGGGTATTTTCGTCATTATTTGTTGGGCCTTTTTAGGGTAAGAAACGGGCCTTACTATCTTAATCCGTTACCTTAATTCGTTTGAAATGCTACCTCATTAAGGTGTGTGATAAAAAGTAGTAAAAAAAAAAAGCGAAAGATAATTTCCAATCCTCCTTAGTGGATATTGTTTGGCTAATTACATTCACACACGAAAAAAAAAAAAAAAAAAACTCATAAACTTACATTTTTAAGCAATTTTCAAAATAGAAAAATAGAGATTAATTCTCCATTTCTTTTTCAAGTTCAGATTTCATTTCATCTAGTCCACCAATTTTCTTTTGGCGAACAGTACACTAATTACTGTTCTATATTTTACTATTCAATAATACAAGGCCCAAGCCCATCTCTCATTTTTTTTTTTTTGAAGTGGGTATCGACCCGTCGTAATCAGAACTCACTTCCGGGATTCGCGGAACTTTACGGAAAGTACGAAAAAGGAAGATTAATTAGTTTTTTAATCCGGGATTCGCGGAACTTTTCCCGGATTCGGGAAATATGTCGAAGCCACCGAAAAAGCTTATAAATAAGGAAGTCCCGACTACATTTGGAGGGGAGAAAAATCCGAATACATTTTTAGAGAGAGAAAGTGATAGCTCGAAATCCGATCTCGACCTCATTACCGATCTCAGAAAATTTTTGTAAACTCCGACGAGTTCGATTTAATAAAAACAAGATCCCGATCGATCTTTCAATTCTTCTATTCTTGTGTGATTTCTACAATCAACAACCACCAAAGTCAGTTTTTGCTTTACTACTGTTGTTTATACATGATCGACCTTACACCAACTGAGCATTTCCACCATTGCTCAACAAACCTGCCAACAAAATTGTATAACTAAACACCCCAAGGATTTGAAAATATTTGCATCTAATATAATCTAATCACAAAGTAGCAGCGTCAACTTCTAGAGAAAGGCTCTACCTTCACTTGGAAATAATCAACAGCTCTTCTCCGAGAAATCCTTGTCTTCCCAAACTGGCTCTTCAGCAGCCTTAGGTGTAATAAACCAGGAAACAAAATGTTAGCAACTCCTAGGTGGGGTTATTAAACACGGCTTCTGCATCACACAAGAGTTTAATTGCATTATCTGAAATGAAAAATTCGGAGAATCAGGTTCTAATGCATATACATCCATTATTTACCCGAACAAATGGCATATAACTCATAGATTACAACTGAGAAGATATCAAGGTTCTACCTTAGGATTAGAAGCAATCACATCAAATGCGCTAAAAGTATCACACAAGAGCTTTTCATCCACATCCTGTAAAGTAAGAAACTGATCAGCTATGAGATTAAAACAGCTTGTCAAAGTTGAAATCTCAGAACAATACAGCCAAGAGATACTTACAGGGTCAAGGTTTCTAATGAAAAGGTTAGCACCAACATCCAAGTTCTTCTTATTTTGAGACGTCTTCTAATGCAAATATTAAACCAGGAAAAAAAATGTTAGCAACTCCTACGAGGGGGAATTAAACACAGCAGCCTTAGGTATAATAAACTCTAAAGTTGGAAGTGGTTCTCTGATTGTAACCTGAACAGCTTTGGCAGAAGATAAGATGTAGATGTTGTTTCCTTGGCACCATATGTAGTTTTTGTTCTCTTTTGAACAGAGGACCCCTGTTTAATTATTGAAGAGGCTGGAGTATCTTTCGGTTTAGGTCGTCCATCGTTTGGAGGTCTTGGAGGTCTTTTGTTGGCTTGAAAACCCTCCACCGTTGGCTCCTTCTCTATCATGCCGGTGGAACATGAGAGACAATAAAGGGAATGTATTCCACATTGGAATAAGTATAGTGTCCAAGTTTTGCTCTTCTCCCGCAGTTGACGACCAGCTCCATGATCTCTGAGCTTGTGAGGCGTGAAGAAAACCGGTTCATGAGGAAACCCTTCAACCTCTTTCGGTTTAGGTCGTCCATCGTTTGGAGGTCTTGGAGGTCTTTTGTTGGCTTGAAAACCCTCCACCGTTGGCTCCTTCTCTATCATGCTGGTGGAACATGAGAGACAATAAAGGGAATGTATTCCACATTGGAATAAGTATAGTGTCCAAGTTTTGCTCTTCTCCCGCAGTTGACGACCAGCTCCATGATCTCTGAGCTTGTGAGGCGTGAAGAAAACCGGTTCATGAGGAAACCCTTCAACCTGTAACCTCTTCAACCATGTGCTTAGAGATTTATTGGTTTAGATAGTTTAGTAAATTATGACGATTGATTAAAATTCTTGTTCAAATTTTGTGCATGAAAATTTTTTTTTCCTTGCTTCTATCATTTTAAATCTCAAGGCCGGTTCTGCCTATGGTAGTGTGTTGAAAATGTCGGTAAGTTTGTAGGAATAGTAAGCTTTTGAATTTTTTTTTCTTCTAGCGAAATTGAGAATCGCGATAATCGCTTTAGGTTTGTGGCTTTCGCCTGTACTTCTTTGATTTTGCTTCGTCGAGTCGAATCAACCAACAATGGCGATGATTATGAATAGTTTTGGGCCAAACTTGTGTTTTTTTTCAATTTTCTTGCGAAATTGAAAACTGGTGTTTAGGGTTTGCAGTTCTCTTAGGCCTTTGTCTAACCGTCCTTTGTCTGAAATCACTCACATGGAATCTTTTGTCGTTTGTCTTTTGGAATTAATAGATGAATCGGATCAATAATACTTTCGAAATTATAAATTTTTAAATAAAAAAAGGAGGTGTCTCTTCTTTGAATCCAAGTTTTAGAGTGTTCTCAACTTTGTTTTTGGTTGTATAATTGGAACAGAGGCAGAGAGAGATATCCAAAAGAGCTATTGGATGGAGAATTCAAGTGATTTGACTGTTGAGGCCATGATGCTTGACTCAAAAGCTTCTGATCTCGACAAAGAAGAACGTCCTGAGGTATGTTATTGGAACATTTCTTTATATTTACTAGTTTAGAATCTAAGGAAATTGAGGGTTGTGATTGGTTCTAAACGGTGGGTTCTCTTTGTTCTAGTGGTTTGAGCTTAGGAACATGTGACATACTGTTTCTTGATCATCTTGTTACATGAATCTTTGGCTTGATGTGTTTCTTCGCTATTAGGTACTATCTTTGATCCCACAATATGAAGGGAAAACGGTGCTGGAACTTGGAGCTGGGATTGGTCGTTTCACTGGTGAACTGGCTCAAAAGGCTGGTGAAGTTATCGCCCTTGACTTCATCGAAAGCGCGATTAAGAAGGTTTTTACTACTTTGGTAGATGTTGGTATGTTAAAAAGTTTAATTTTTTTCTATTTGGTTTACCATATTCATCTTTGGTGATGTTGTTCTTGCAGAATGAAAGTGTCAATGGGCATTACAAGAACGTCAAGTTTATGTGTGCTGATGTGACATCTCCAGACCTGAAAATCACAGATGGATCTATCGACTTGATTTTCTCAAATTGGTTGCTCATGTATCTGTCTGATAAAGAGGTGAAATCTGTTTTTTTTTTTTCCGTACCCGACTTTTGACTGTAAAGAGAAGAAAAGTCTAATCTTTTCGATGCATGCAGGTCGAACTTTTGGCAGAAAGGATGCTTGGATGGGTAAAGCCAGGGGGATACATTTTCTTTCGAGAATCTTGCTTCCATCAATCCGGGGACAGCAAGCGAAAATCAAACCCCACCCACTACCGTGAACCAAGATTCTATACAAAGGTTCAATATTTTGACTTATCTTTAACTTATGGCAATGAAATGCATCTATCTTTCTGAGACAATTATAACGTTTTTAAAGCTGAACTCTCGATTATTTATATTGTTTGAATGATATTTAAAACGAAGAAGATTTTTTCTTGTTTTGTACTACATCATGTGAGTTGGTTTGAAGAGTTTCAGTGGACACAATTGGATTAATTTCATCTTGTGTAAGACCTGAGATCTAAATGTTTATCTTATGCACAACTGTGAGATTTAGCAACATGGAGGTTCCTTACATAAGCTGTATATCAAGTTTGATAAGGCTTTTAAGAGTGTGTATAAGTTCATAGATTGTCACTTGGCTCACCACTCTCGCCACTTTTTCGAATATAATGTGTTGGATGAGTTGAGTTTATTCTGTTAGATGTGCCAAATTTAAAATGTATGGTGTAATGCAGATTTTCCAGGAATGCCAGACACGTGATGCTTCTGGCAATTCATTTGAGCTCTCTATGGTTGGTTGCAAATGCATTGGGGCGTATGTGAAGAACAAGAAGAATCAAAATCAGGTAACACAAATTATCTTCATCAGACTATCTACTTTCCTTATCATTTGATGGTACCTTATTCATTGCACTGCTTGACAAGAGGTAAACTTTGTTATCTATGTGATGGCAGATTTGCTGGATTTGGCAAAAAGTCAGCTTGGAAAATGACAAGGACTTCCAGCGTTTCTTGGACAATGTTCAATACAAGTCCAATGGGATCTTGCGCTATGAGCGTGTCTTTGGGCAAGGATATGTGAGCACTGGTGGATTTGGTAATTCCATTCTAACTCTTATCTTCATAAGGACATGCGTGTGTAAGTATTTGCCCCCCTCTTGCCTCTAAGTTCTTGTTTTTCTTAACAGAGACAACCAAAGAATTTGTGGCGAAGATGGACCTTAAACCCGGACAGAAAGTCCTAGATGTTGGTTGTGGTATCGGTGGAGGTGACTTCTACATGGCTGAGAATTTCGATGTTCATGTTGTTGGAATCGATCTATCAGTCAACATGATCTCTTTCGCATTGGAGCGTGCTATTGGACTCAAATGCTCTGTTGAGTTTGAAGTCGCGGATTGTACCACGAAAACATATCCGGATAACTCTTTTGATGTCATTTACAGCCGTGACACTATTCTGCATATCCAAGTAAGCAAAAACATTTGTTTCACTTCTTGAAGATGCCTTTTGGGGTAATCATCCTCTGTATCATTTGTCTCTGTTTTTTCAGGACAAGCCGGCTCTGTTCAGGACATTCTTCAAGTGGCTTAAACCAGGCGGTAAAGTTCTCATCACCGACTATTGCAGGAATGCTGAAACTCTGTCTGCTATATTCGCAGAGTACATCAAACAAAGAGGGTATGATCTCCATGATGTTCAAGCTTATGGACAGGTTTGTGTTTTTCCTTGTTCCTTGTAAAACCCTTCATCATTTTATGTTTTTGAGGGTATCATTCACATAATGAAACCTTCTTCCGGTAGATGCTGAAAGACGCAGGCTTTGAGGATGTGATCGCCGAGGACCGTACTGATCAAGTGACTCCCACATACACATACATTTCTTTGAATAATCCTGATTCTAACATCACCATTTTTCGCAGTTCGTACAAGTTCTGAGGCGTGAATTAGAGAGAGCGGAGAAAGAAAAGGACGAATTCATCAGCGACTTCTCAGAAGTAAAAACATTTTCTCACTACCAATTCACTGAATAAAACCCCACCTCTTTGATGCGTCTTTCTCATCGATCACAAAATCTTGTCAAATGTTTTTGTAATGCAGGAGGATTACAATGACATTGTAGGAGGATGGAAAGCAAAGCTTGAAAGGAGTACATCTGGTGAACAAAAATGGGGATTATTCATCGCCAACGAGAAGTAAAATCCAATGGTTTTACCCCAAAACTCTACAACCTCCTTTCGTGATTCTTCTCCCTTCAATAAAATTGTTCCTTGGAGGACAATATTTGCTTGTTTTACTATCCTGGAACCGTAAATCGTCAGAAAAACTCATGTGTTGTCTCCAGTCTTTGTGCCTCATAAAATCTGCATTGTTTTTGATTTCATAGATATTTTTATACATCTGCATAATACTCAACGATAATAGATAGGTCAGTGAATTCCTCAAGCTAAGTATAAAGGGGTGATTGATAATCTATGATTGGATGAAACAGAGCAAGAAAACCTCTTGTAAATTCATTACATCTTACGAGATCAGAGACAAGAGCTAATTTACAAGAGGATTTTGAATCTAAGGTAAGCTACTCATGCCCACCATAATAATCTGAAATGCATATTTCATTCTTCATTCTATAACCATCTTTGGTAAGAGAGACACACACAAATGCACAACACTTCCTTACACCTTCTGCAAAACGAAGACAAAATCCATTTCCTTCTCCAGTTTCTTTAACCTTCGAAAGCTCCACCATTAGTAAATCTTTATTGGTCACCGGTTCGATTGAATCAAGATTAAATGGAATCATCATCACTTCACCAGTAGTCTCCACAAGAACATGAACCATCCTTAAAATGGTGAAACCTTTTTTTATCCCTCAGAATAATCAATCTCCCTGTGATTTTTGCCATATACTTGATTGCATTATGACAATCCTCACACACACGCAGATTCTTCATCACACGGATTGGTTTCCCTGAAGACACACGCATTATCCCATACGCTACTGCCAGTCTTTCGCTATGGTACCGAACCATACACTCCTTCTCTTCTTCTTCCACATCATGAAGAACCACACTCGTCTTCGAAACATACCCTGCTTTCTTCATTCTCAAATGCAGATCCTCCAAAAACGCATAGATCTCGTCTTTCTCAGGATGAAACTCATCCCCAACCGAGAAAGTATGAGTCTTGTTCTGAATCTCAATCCAACTATACCCTGGAACTTTTTTCACCCCTTTGTCCCGCATTCTTACTCGCAGTTTACCTACATCTCCCCATCGACCCGAAGAAGCGTATAGATTGGAGAGAAGAACATACATACCGGAATTTTCAGGCTCCATTGCGAAAATCTTATCTGCAGCTGCTTCAGCTAGCTCTATGTTTCCATGGACTCTACTTGCAGCGAGTAATGTTCCCCATCTTTCACCGTTAGGCTCAAAGGGCATGTTTTTTATTAGATTGTGAGCTTCTTCTAGAAGCCCAGCTCGACCGAGAAGATCGACCATACAAGCATAGTGCTGTGAGTTAGGAGTTACGCCATAGTCTTGAGTCATTGTGTAGAAATATTGCCTACCTTTGTCTACAAGCCCTGTGTGACTGCACGCAGATAGTACCGCAACCTGTGACAAGATAACAATTGGCATGTGAACAGAAGATATTACCTAAGATAAATTCAAAGTAATATGTTATCTCTTTTTTTTACCAAGGTAGCATCATTTGGCTTCAATCCTTCTCTCTTCATCGACTCAAAGAACCTTAAAGCCTCTTCTCCGAACCCGTGCCTTGAGTAACCTGCAATCATCGTGCTCCAAGAGACAATGTCCTTCCCAGTCATCTCCTCAAACAAGTCAGTGGCTTCTTCTATGCTTCCACATTTACAATACATCAACAAAAGCGCACTCCCAACAAAGCAGTCAGTCTCATACCCACCTTTAATCAATCGTCCACGCAATTGCTTCCCGAGCTCAAGAGCAACAACGTCTGCACACGTGCTTAGAGCAGATGAGAACGAATACTTATTCAATCTCCCCCCTTCTCTCTCCATTTGTACACACAAACGCAGAGCTTCATAGCCATGTCCGCATTGCGAATACCCTGCAATCATAGCACCCCAAGACACTGGATCTCTCTTAGGCATTTTGTCAAAAAGTTTCTTAGCTTCAGAAACATCGCCGCACCGAGCATATCCAGTTATCATCGTGGTCCATGTATAACCATCGCGAAAAGGCATAAGGTCGAAAAATTCCTTTGCCATATCCATTCTCTCGCCCTGCACATATCCTGCAAGCATGGCATTCCATGATACTTCGTCTCTCTCTGGCATTTTGTCAAAAAGTTTCTTAGCTTCAGAAACATCGCCGCACTGAGCATATCCAGTTATCATCGTGTTACATGTATAAACATCGCGAAAAGGCATAAGATCGAAAAATTCCTTTGCCATCTCCATTCTCTCGCCCTGCACATACCCTGCAAGCATGGCATTCCATGATACTTGGTTTCTCTCTGGCATTTTGTCAAATAACTCTCTCGCTTCTTCCACCATTCGGTTTTGTACATAGCCTGACACCATTGCTGTCCATGTAAAAACGTTTTGAACAGGAGACTCGTCAATTAGTTTCCGCGCCTCATCGATTTCCCCGTTCTGTGCATAAGCACTGATGATCTTATTCCAGGAAACCACATTTCTCACATTCATACTATCAAATAACAGTCTTGCCTCATCAACACACCCATTCTGAGCGTATCCTGATAACATCGTATTCCACGCCCAAACATCTCTCTCCGGCATACTCTCAAACAATTCCCTTGCTTTTCCAAGATTCATGTTCCGCACATACCCTTTGATCATCATGGTCCATGAAACTAAATCTCTCTCAGGCATTTCGTTGAACAGTTTCCTGGCGGATTCGAACTCCCCATTTCTCAAGTACCCAGAGATCATGGCGTTGTAAGATACGGTGTTCAACCTAGGCATGCGCTCGAACACACGAAGGGCTTCTTTGCAACGTCCAGTGCGCATGTAGCTGCTTATAGCTTTGTTCCACTCTTGTATATCCGCATCACCAGATTTACAGGGAAGTTTGCTCTGCGATTTCTGGATTTGTGTTTGATTTCTCTTAGAAGAGTGAAAATATGCTTCACCGTCTGCCTTGAATCTTGTTTTGAGTCCATTGAAATATGTATGTTGCTTCTTAGCTCGCCACGAGAGAACGCAAAGCTCTTCTAACCGTTTGTTCCCGCGCATCGCTTTTGATCTTGAGAGAAAAGATATAAAGTGATCTCAGGGTTTCGTCAAAACAAAACAACAAAAAAAAACTCTTTTTTTTGCCACCGGAGAAACCTATTGTGGCGTTAACGTTTCTCTTATGTCTTCTAAACCCCAAAGGTGTGGACTTTCCTTGGTAGAAGACCAAACAAACTCGAGATCTGAGACAGTTTGACAGAGAAACCAAGATGATGCAGAAAAACAGAGTGTCGTGAATGAAGCACGAAGAACACAAGGAGAGAGAAGAGGGAACACACGCAACTTTAACATTTGATATCACGCCTTTAGTATTTGAAATCAGTTGAGGACAAGAAGTACTTCTGCGTGCTGCCTAAGTAGCCGTTTCCTCCTTGTGTGGTCCCAAAAAGCATATTTAACTCTGGTTTAATTTACATCGACCTGAGTTAAACCCTTGAGTTGTAGCAGAGGATGTTTGTCCTTATCTTCATTTTC
This sequence comes from Eutrema heterophyllum, assembly GCA_002933915.1. Lineage (NCBI taxonomy): Eukaryota > Viridiplantae > Streptophyta > Magnoliopsida > Brassicales > Brassicaceae > Eutrema > Eutrema heterophyllum. Next base: position 538,546 of record PKMM01017963.1, read on the forward strand.
TTGTCCATCACGCTTTCATCTTCAAAGTTTCCCTGAGAAGCTGCTCACGCCGCCGTGTAACCTGATCATTTCGGGTGGAGCAACTTAAATTGGTTTAAAGTTTGAAAAAGACAGAGAAGCTGACCTCATCACTCGTCTTTAGTCAATCTGGTCATAGATTGGCCTTACGAACAATAAACCGAACCAATCCAAAAACCGCATTCATATCTCATACATATCTGCATAAGATTCATCGTAATAGATTGTTCAGAGAGTTCCTCAAGCTAAGTAAAAAGGGGTGATTGATAATCTATGATTGGAGGAAACAGAGCAATCAACCAATGGCTAAGTATAAAACTCATCTTGTTCCATCGCTTTGTCAATGAGCCTGTGACTCCCAAAACAGTCTAACGGTGGAAAAGATTAGAGGCTTAGCCATATTGCGCGGTTACCGTAACCTCCACAAGACAGTTTCTTCTTGATGGGTGGAATGAGAGTGATTCCAAGTTCATCAAGCAACACAAGGTGTCGTTCTGTGAATGGATTGTTCCACATCAAAGTGTTCATCGAGGTTTGCTATAATCGCACACTCTTATAATACATTCGACAGATTATCACATAACCCACCAGCAATCTGTACAGAGAGAAAGGAGTGTTTTTTAGATCATAAAGAAGCAATGAGAGTATGGAGCCAAAGAGCTCAACTCTTGACCTTCCAGATACGTGCTACTTTGCATACGGTTCTATTCCTCGATGGCAATTGGCAAGAATATGACTCAAAGATCAACAATTTCAGTACAACTATAAACTTTTTGACTGGCGATACTTATATGATCAAAAGAGAAGTATGTTTATTAGATCATGAGAATGCAAACAGTATTGCCAACTCTATATCTTCAGCTACTTTGGCTATGATTCTGCTGCTTGAATATGAGTCAAAAGAGTTACTCTAACGGACTATATAGTCAACAATCTTGAAACACAACTCTATCTTTCAATGGAGACACGAAACATGCAAGATCTTTCTGAGATTATTAATACTATTTACCTTGCCTAATGTGTTTGCAGACAAAGGATCTTCACCTGTACTGAGAGGGTAACATCTTGAGGAAGAGACGGTTTATCCACGAAATTTAGATATGGTTTTGAAGCTACGGCTTTCACAGCGGAATAATCCATGAAATATATGGCTGTGTCGCCTACTCTTTAGACCATCTTTAGTTTTAGTATCATTTGATCCCAATTTTTATTTTTGATACCATCAAAAATCCTCTCTTGGAGACCTTTCTCTTGAGACTTGAGCACAAGTATATGTTTTGACATGGGAGTTAAAAAAGATGGAAAACGGCATACTATTCTTTGCAATCCAATAAGTAATTACAATATAGAAGGGTCTTAGAGTTTTTGCTATTTTAAGGTGAATTTAAATGGCACGAGTCACAATACTATCATCAATGAGATTGAGATTTTCCATCTGCACTCCAGTTCAAGCTCGTGCAGTAGATCAACTGCATTTCCGATTCCACATTAGAATATATATAGATAGCCATGATCTATCTCAAACCAGAAACTTCGAAATCAGAGTAGCCAAGTCAAAACCATGTAAAGCCTAGGCTGAGAACATTTACTTCAACCCCATACGGAATCACTTCAAGACATTACATCTTAAGAGATCAGAGACAAGAGCTAACTTACAAGGGGTTTCTGAATCTAAGGTAAGCTACGCATGCCCACCATAATAATCTGAAATGCATTCTTCATTCTTATACGCATCTTTGGTAAGAGAGAGAGAGACACACACCAATGCACAACATTTCTTTACACCTTCAACATAACCAAGACAAAATCCACTTCCTTCTCCAATTTCTTTAACCTTCGAAAGCTCAACAGTAAACCTTTGTTGGTCACCGGTTCGATTTAATCAAGATGAAATGGAATCATCATCACTTTACCAGTAGTCTCCACAAGAACATGAACCATCCTTAAAATGGTGAAACCTGTTATTATCCCTCAGAATAATCAATCTCCCTGTGATTTTTGCCATACACTTGATGGCATTGTGACAATCCTCACACACACGCAGATTCTTCATCACACGGATTGGTTTCCCTGAAGACACACGCATTATCCCATACGCTACTGCCAGTCTTTCGCTATGGTACCGAACCATACACTCCTTCTCTTCTTCTTCCACATCATGAAGAACCACATTCGTCTTCGAAACATACCCTGCTTTCTTCATTCTCAAATCAAGATCCTCCAGAAACGCATAGATCTCGTCTTTCTCAGGATGAAACTCATCCCCAACCGAGAAAGTATGAGTCTTGTTCTGAATCTCAATCCAACTATACCCTGGAACTTTTTTCACCCCTTTGTCCCGCATTCTTACTCGCAGTTTACCTACATCTCCCCATCGACCCGAAGAAGCGTATAGATTGGAGAGAAGAACATACATACCGGAATTTTCAGGCTCCATTGCGAAAATCTTATCCGCAGCTATTTCAGCTAGCTCTGTGTTTCCATGGACTCTGCTAGCACCGAGTAAAGTTCCCCATATTGCACCGTCTGGCTCAAAGGGCATGTTTTTCATTAGATTGTGAGCTTCTTCTAGAAGCCCAGCTCGACCAAGAAGATCGACCATACAAGCGTAGTGCTGTGAGTTAGGAGTTACGTCATACTCTTGAGTCATCCTGTAGAAATATTGCCTGCCTTTGTCTACAAGTCCTGTGTGACTGCACGCAGATAGTACCGCAACCTGTGACAAGAACAACAATTGGCACGTTATGATAACGCCTCATCTGGCTTGCAATTATGATAACGCCTAAGATAAAGCGAAGAGATATGTTATTTCTTTTTTTTACCAAGGTAGCATCATCTGGCTTCAGTCCTTCTCTCTTCATCGACTCAAAGAACCTTAAAGCCTCTTTTCCGAATCCGTGCCTTGAATAACCTGCAATCATCGTGTTCCAAGAGACAATGTCCTTCCCAGTCATCTCCTCAAACAAGTCATTGGCTTCTTCTATGCTTCCACATTTGCAGTACATCAACAAAAGCGCATTCCCAACAAAGCACCCAGTCTGATACCCACCTTTAACCAATCGTCCATGCAATTGCTTCCCGAACTCAAGAGCAACAACGTCTGCGCACGTGCTAAGAGCAGATGAGAACGAAGACCGGTTCAATCTCCCGCCTTCTCTCTCCATTTGTACAAACAAACGCAGAGCTTCATAGCCATGTCCACATTGCGAATACCCTGCAATCATAGCAGCCCAAGAGACTGGATCTCTCTTAGGCATCTTGTCAAAAAGGTTCTTAGCTTCAGAAACATCGCCGCACTGAGCATATCCAGTTATCATCGTGTTCCATGTACTAACATTGCGAAAAGGCATAACATCGAACAATTCCTTTGCCATCTCCATTCTCTCGCCCTGCACATACCCTGCAAGCATGGCATTCCATGATACTTCGTTTCGCTCTGGCATTTTGTCAAATAACTCTCTCGCTTCTTCCACCATTCGGTTTTGTACATAGCCTGACACCATTGCTGTCCATGTAAAAACGTCTTGAACAGGAGACTCGTCAAACAGTTTCCGCGCCTCATCGATTTTCCCGTTCTGTGCATAACCACTGATGATCGTATTCCAGGAAACCACATCTCTCACATTCATAGTATCGAAAAACTGTCTTGCCTCGACAATCATTTTCTTCTTAACAAACCCACCAAACAAGCAGTTCCACGAAACCAATGCCCAATTATCCCTTGACCCAAACAATCTACAAGCTTCCTCCATCCTACTGTTCTGAACATATGCAGAGAGCAGTGCATTCCACGATACTTCGTTCTTCTCGGGCATTCGATCAAAAACTCTCCTTGCCTCATCAACACACCCATTCTGAGCGTATCCAGACAATATCGTATTCCACGAACAAACATCTCTCTCCGGCATACTCTCAAACAACTCCCTTGCTTTTCCTAGATTCCTGTTCCGCACATACCCTTTGATCATCACGTTCCATGAAACTAAATCTCGTTCAGGCATTTCGTCGAACAGTTTCATGGCGGATTCGAACTCCCCGTTTCTCAAATACCCAGAGATCATGGCGTTGTAAGATACGGAGCTCAACCTAGGCATGCGCTCGAACACACGAAGGGCTTCGTTGCACCTTCCATTTCGCATGTAGCTGCTTATAGCTACATTCCATTCTTTTATATCCGCGTCACCAGATTTGCTCTGCGATTTCTGGATTTGGGTTTGAGTTTTCCTCGAAGAGTGAAAATTTGCTTCACCGTTTGCCTTGAATCTTGCTTTGAGTCCATTGAAGGATGTATAATGTTGCTTATGAGCTCGCCACGAGAGAGCGCAAAGCTCTTCTAACCGTTTGTTCCCGCGCATCGCATTTGTTCTTGGGAGAGAAGAGATTAATCTAATTACTAATTTTGAAAAAAAAGTGATCTTAAATTGGTTTAAAGTTTCGTCAAAAAAAAAAAAAAACTCTTTGTTTGCCACCGGAGAACCGATTGTGGCGGAGAAGCTGCTTACGCCGCCGTGTAACTTGATGATAATTTCGTATGGAGCAACTTAAATTGGTTTAAAGTTTTAAAAAGACAGAAGCTGACGTCATCACTCGTCTTTAGTCAATCTGGTCAGAGATGGGCTTTACGAACAATAAACCGAACCAATCCATAAACCGTATTCATATATATCTATGATTGGAGAAAACAGAGCAATCAATCAATTGCTAAGTTACAGAAGTCGATGAGCATGTGACTCCCAAAACAGTCTAACGGTGGAATAGATAAGAGAAGGCTCAGCCATTGCGCCGTTACCGTAGTCTCCACAGGCCAGTTTCTTCTTGATAGGAGGAATGAGAGTGATTCCAAGTTCATCGAGCAACACAAGGTGCCGCTCCGTGAATGGATTGTTCCACATCAAAGTGTTCATCGATGGTGCAACAAACAACGGTTTGCTATAGTCCCACGCTCTTATAATACATGTCAATAGATTATCACATAACCCACCCGCAATCTGTAAATAGAAAATAGACTTTTTTGTAGATCATGTGAAAGCAAAGAATATTTGCGATATATATGATCAAAAGAGAAGTATGTCTAGATCATTAGAAGCAAACAATCTCCAGAATTGCCAACTCTATATTCTTCAGCTATGCGCGATACTTTCTTAGGATCTTGAAAGAAAAAGAGCAAAGAATATGGAGCCAAAGAGCTCAACTCTAAAATTTTCAGATACATGCTACTTGCATATGGTGCTGTTGCTTGATGGCAAGAATATATCTACTCTATACTATATCTGGCAATAGCATTATCAAACAATCTCGGTACAACGATATATATCTTCTAATGGCGATACTTGTATGATAAAGAGAGAATTATGTTTAGATCATCAATCTCCAGAGTTGTTCCAGCTAATGCTATACTACTTACCTTGCCTAATGTGTTTGCAGACAAAGGAGCGATGATGATAACATCAGCCCAGCGTGTGAGCTCGATATGAAGCACGGGATCATCAATCTTCTTCCAGCTAGACCACTCATCATCATCTGTATAGAGAGTCACATCTTGAGGAAGAGAAGGTTTATCCACGAAACTCAGAGATGATTTTGAAGCTACGGCTTTCACATCTGCCCATTCTGAGAAACAATGGCAGAGATTACTGAACTTAATTGCAGCTACACTCCCACTTGCAGCTAGTAATATACGAGGCTTCCTTGTTACAGTATCCACTTGCATAGTGTCTTCTCTCTACGTATATATACAGAACCAGGATCAAGTTAATACAAAGGGGGATTTAATAAAATTTGGGTTGAATTGAGACAACACAGGGCCAGGATCTTACATGAAATCGATCAAACACGGTCATCTTCTATGAAATCAGAAACGAAACGGGAGAGTCCAAGGATTTAAGCTTATGTTACAGCCGTTACCTCGATAAGCCGAGGAAAGAGGATCTGAGAGAAACCCTAATCGAAAATCGAAGGAGAAATCGAAATCAAATGCCGATAGGAATAACAATGGTCTTTAGTTTAAAAAAAAAACAGAGAAGTCAACGTCATCACTCATCTCTTAGTCACTGGGTCAATCTGATCGTTGACTCGCCATAAATGGGCCTTACGAACAAGAAACCGAAAAAATTCATTCAAGATTGGATTCGAACAAATCACCCAAATAGATTCTGTAAAGAATAAAATCGGTTTTATAGATTCTGTTTATCTACAAAAATCATTATAAAGAAAAAAAACAATTGAATATCTTAACGGATCCTAAATTTTGGTAATTCGGAACAAGATTTCAAAATATTTTAGATCTATTAGTCCAGATTCATAAACCCAAAAAAAAAACAAAAAACAAAGTTCAAATTCTTGACGAGAGAGACGTAGCAATTCAATTCAGAACAAAGAGTTTTAACGCAAAAGTGTAACTTTCCCATGTCACAGCTACACAAGGAATATCAGCAAAGCTTACGAACCATTAACACTAACTGTTTTCTCTTCTGGTACCATTCCTACGAACGTACAAACAAACCTAAAGTGAAAATCAATCAAACATCAACCAATCAGTCTTTCTCCAAACAAATGTTTTCCTAATTTCCCCTAAAAACACCGTAAGATTCTTCTCCATTATCCCGATGTAGACGAGTCAAATCAGCTTCTACATTCCAGCCGCTATCTCTTGGACCTCCTCGATTGCTGAAACTGCTATTTTCAACTTATCTGCAGCTTGCTTCACTTTCTTTTGCTGCAACATTTGTCATTCAAATATTTATCATGAGATTGTCTCTCCAACTTTCTCTTTACTTGTAAGAATCCTTTTTCAACTAATGAAAACCCAAACCCCATCTTTGAAACTAATCAAATGATCATTCAATTTCCATCCAGCTCGTCTTCTAAGCCAAACTACTTAACGTACAGTCGTGTTGAATATATTTCCTAGTATCCTTTGTGATCCAACACAAACATAATGTCTAAACCAAATTGATGCAAGGATTGTGTAACCATGAATACAGTAATGTAAACCAATATCAACTATAGAGGACTTCTACATGGGGATAGTTGACTTACTAAGAGTGCAGCTTTTTTCTTGAGCTCTCTGGGGTCTCCAGCTTCCTGCCCAGTAGCAGCTTCTGTTGCCTTCATGTGTGGAAAACCGATTTTGACATAAGTATACAGTTTTGTATAAGCAGGGGTTATGTTTTAAATGAACTAATTACTTGTAGATATTGACTCATAATATGAGATGATAACGACTTACCCCAAATAGACCAACAACCACTTGCATTTTCACATTTTAGACCAAAAAAGGCTTTAGGAAATACACCAAAAATTCAGATAAGATGCACATCTTTTCAAAGTTTTTGCACACTTAAAATCAAAGAGCAGAGACAAATAACACATTACTCTTTATGAATTTTTCACATTCTATGCAGAAGAAACAAACAGTCAAGAAACAACCATAAACTTAGGTATAAGACTTTATGCTAAACAATTTTTGACATTTAGTCAATCAAGAGAAGGAAGTTAAAAGGGAAATACCTTCTTTGGCCTGCCCACAGTCTTCTTGCTAGCAACTTCTTCACTTTTAGGTTTCCGTCCACGTTTCTTAGCTGGAGCCGCCACAGTATTAGCTGGAACAGTTGGAGCCGCCACGTCATCTTTCTTTGGCCTCCCTCGTTTTCTTGAACCATCTACGGTAGTAACCAGAGACTCCTTTACAGGCAGAGTGTTCGACCTCTTGGGCCTACCACGGCTGCTCTTCACAACCGCCGCCGCAGACGCAGGGGGAACAGCTGCCGCTGCCGTAGCTACGTTTCTTTTCGGACGGCCGCTCGGTTTTCTAGTCGGCTGAGCTGAACCGGCACCGTTTTGCTGGGAGTCGGATTTGGGCTTTGGTGGTCGACCACGGCCGCGTTTCTGAGAAGCAGTCGCGGCTGAGACGCCGGTGAGATCAGAGTTAGGCGCATCTCCGGCTGTATCGGATCTTGGAGGTTCGAGACCAGTTCCGTGAGTCGCGGGATGAGTGTCAGATGTTTTCGCCATGAGGAATCTAGATTCGAATCAGAAAAAAGCGCTTGTAAAAACGGCGGTCAACGGAATGGAAAACCCTAGAAAAACGGGATTCAACGGAGACTAAACTAAACAAAATACAAAACTCGATTTCGCTAAAACCTTAGAGAAATTTCACCAAGAATCTAGAGGATGAAGACAGTAAACATCAGATTCAGGCTTTCGCGTAGCAGTACGGAAGAATTTCATTTTCAGAAAAGCTAGGGTTCGCAATGCACGTACCTTGTTTGTTCAGCTTAGGAAGAGGATTTGCGAATGAGAAGCTAAAGAACGAGGAAAGAAACTGCAACGAGGAACTTGGCTAAGAAGAAAGATGAGAGATGGTTTCGCGGTTAGAAGATGGTCACCATGGCTAGAGCTTGGAGAGCAAAACGAACGACCGAGAGGTTCAGAATCAGTTGCGTCAACCGATACGGGTCCACCTGGAGTCCTTCTTTTATATTATCGATAAATTCTTTAAAATATCCAAATTAATTTACACATTTAGGGATTTCTGGATTATTTATTTAAAATTTTTGGTTCTATAATATTCTAAAATCCTTGCAATCGCCAGTTGAAAATGGATACATGCATAGTTTTGCGATGTCTTTTTAACTTTTTCTGAAAAGTTAATTAAAAATAAATAAAAAATCTAATTGAAATTACCCTACTTTTTTTTCAAATTCAAAACTTTTTTGGAGGAAAAAAATGGTTGGAAATGGTTAAAAGGTGTGAGCGAAGAGAAACTTAAACCGGATTTGGAACTTTAAACAAAGCAACGGACATAAGCAACGTTAAATTTAATGGCTCAAGATAATACTGACATGACGTAAAGAGACTGAAGAAACCATCATAGAAGTAAAAATTACATAGCGTCTTTGAGAAACATTAACTCCTAAAAGCCTAAGATACCAAATAAAAGAAGAGAACAGAGTCTAATAAACATGAGGGTACAAAGCAAAAGCCTCTACACAGATATGAACGATGGAAAGAGAGAGAAATAGAGATGGTACATGAACAATGGCAACATCCTAAGCACTTTACAGACATTACCCTACCTCTCCTTGTTGTTTGGTTAGAGACACAATCATCATCATTTTGGTTTTTTTTTTGTGTTTTTTCTCCTGCAAACACCCTTATAAGATTAAAAAATTCATGGAACACACAACAAGCAAACCCACCATCATCATCACCACTTGCTAGCTTTTACAAACTATGTCAAGACTGCTCTTTAGAACAGAGCTTCCTGCATAGCCTCTGCTTCTGTCTGTGGTTGTCCTTGTCCTTGTCCCTCAGGTTCTGGTTCAGTTTCAGGGTGTTGTTCATGTGGCTGCATTTCTTCCATGTGCTGTGGTTCCACTGTTGTCTCTGTTGTTGTTACTGTTAGCTCTTCCAGCTCTTGTATGGCTTGAACCACTGCTTGGTTTTCACTTCCTCCCATCTCGGCTTTCAACACGTTAACAATTTCCTTAGCTTTCTCTTGCTGCATAAAGGAGCAAGACCAGAACCAGCATAAGCATGGAGAATTTTGGAATTTGAAAGAAAATGAAACCAAGAGAGGATAGCAAAAGTGTTTTTGTTCATTAATCGACTTACAAACAGTTCAAACTTCTTCTTGAGTTCACCATAGCCAATATCTTGTTGTCCAGGAGCTCCCTTTGACGCAGCATTCTATGTTTGTAAAAATGCAATAAAATAGATGTAAGTATGATAACTCAGAAAATAAATGTAAGGATGATAACTCATCGATATAATAGATTAACAATTCTAGAGGACAAGCAACAATAATGGAAAGACTTATAAAACATAAATTCTTGGAACTTTGGTTAAGTAACCAAATTTCTGCTTAAAAAATAAAATTTGCTGGATGTTTGTGCATCGAAGACTAATTTCCTATGTAATTCTAAACAATAATTACAAGCTAAAGCGAGCCACCGACCACTTGTGCTCTTGATTACCAAACAAAGAGAAATCTTAAATTAATAATAGTACACCAAAGACCAAATAAGCATAGGCCAAAAGCAGAGACACGAATATAATTATATTGTAGAAACTATTTAGATACTCTCTACCTGCAAACTCGAAAGAGACAATATTCAGAGTGGAAAGTGACATTTATTCACAAGACAAAAGTTCCAACTTTTTCTCTTGTCTATTTGACTCGGAAAATTGAAATATCTAGCTCTATAATTGCATTCGGGTTTGGGAATTATCACTGTGAGATCGCAGACACTGAGAAAACAGAGAAAAAAAATACCTTTCTGGGTCTTCCTACGGATCTTCCAGTACGAAAATAGCCTCTCTTCGGCTTCATAGGCTTCCTGATCACACCTCCGATCTTCGGAGGCCGTCCTCTTCCTCTCTTCGCAACCATGACTGCAACCTCCTCTCCTCCACTCCCTGCGTTAGGTGGTGGTGGTGGAGGTGGTGCAACAGAGGAAGCACCTGCGTCAACTCTCTTCGGTCTCCCTCGGCGTCTGACACCACCGTTAGCAACGTATGGGAACACCGAAGCCGGAGCTGAGACCACTGCTGGCTTCCTCTCTCTCCCAGCAGCTCTTCCACTCGGGGGCCGACCTCTTCGTTTCGCAATTTCAACACCTCCGGAAACAGGAGCCTTAACTGTCGGCAAAGCTCCATCTTTCCTCGGACGACCAGGTGGTCTCCTAATCGGCTGCTGCGGCGTTGGCTGCATCTGTGGCTGCGTCTGTGGCTGCATCAGTGGCATCATCTGTGGCTGTATCTCCTCCTCTGGTCGAGAAACAGGAAATTCGTTTTGTTCCCAGGTGGGTTTTCCGTTAGTCTGAACATCACTGGGTTGAACATCGGGTTTTGGTTTCGGAGGTCGACCACGACCACGCTTCTGAGTCTGAGGAGCAGAAGTCGCAGCCGGATCAGGAAAGGTTTGGTTCTCGTTGACTGTGTTGTTACTCGGGAAATCAGATCTGGGAGGTTCAAGACCAGCAGCTGCAGCTGCAGCTGCAACAGCTACGCTAGTCGGAGGAGGAGTAGCTGCGAATTTGTAGGATTTCTTCACCATCATAAGGATACCACTGTTCTTCAGAGTCTTGAGATGGTGCGTTAGCAAAGCGCCGTGAGCTGGAGGTATCCCAGTGTAAATTCTCTCGATGTACCTCGAAATTGCTTGCTTGCTTGAGCCGTCTGGTTCGTTCAAGGCCGCAATCGCAGTGCAAATCATCTACAAACACATAAGAAAAGAAAATTCAGTCACTGAAATTAAAAACCCTAGCTAAGTCAAAATGTTGAAATTCTCAGTAACGGAGCTCAGATGAGCTTACATCGGAGTAAGGAGGGTGGTTAAAAGATGGATGAGGAGCTTGTTGCGGCGGCGGTTGAAAGAACTGGTTGTTGTTAGGCGGCGCGACGGCGGAGGGGTTAGCGCCGGCGAAGAAGGGGTGTTGGGGAGCGGCGAAGGGGTTGGAGTTGGTGAAAGGAGGAAAAGCGGTGAACTGAGGAGGATGGTGAGGATCATTGGGTACAGAGAGAGAAGGATCCATGGATTTAGAGAGAGAAAACAGAGGACGGTGATGAGATTTTGATTTAGGGCTTTTTTCGTTTTCTTATTTTTTCCTCTTTTAATTTCAACGAAATTAAATTTTTGCGGAAGGAGGAGATAAAAAAGTTAGGTTGGAGAGAGAGTGTGTGTAGAGAAATGCAAATGACGAAAGGTGGGAAGAGCGAGTAATTGAAATCTGACCGTTGAAAGTGTCTTGGTGCCGATTTACGATACGGATCGATGACGTGGCGCTCCTTTTTTTTATAAAAATTGAGTTTTGTGTTTCTTTGGACTTTTTTTTTTCTGCTACTACTAAACCGTAATTATTATATATATATATACAAACTTCTAAATTATATAATTTTACTAATTTTATTCATTTAATATTCATAAAATTTCTAGTTTTTAAAATTTTCTTTAGATTTATTATTTTATTTATTTGCATTTCGAACAACTGAACAAGTGATTTTTTCCACATTCTTTATGTTTTAATACATTATTTCCATATTCTTTTTTTGCTGTTGATCTAAATTGTATGCAAACTTCATCTGAGGTCTGTTTCTTGTTTCGTAAATATTTCGAAAACAGAAACGTGTTTCCTAAAATTCACAGTTTAGAAACACGACGAAACGCTAGTATCTGTTTTGGAAATGTGACGGAAACTTGCATTTGTTTTTGGAAACGTAATAAGTAAATAGTTAAGAAACATAGGTTGAGAATAAATGATCAAATTGATTTATTAGATGATTAATTTTGGGATACTTGAGGTTGAGGATCTTTCACTCGATGAATCAGTTGGAGATAATTTTGTTTGATAGAGCTGATTAAAATGAGAAATGATAAAATTATTCTAAATGTTTAACTTTGAATGTTATGATTTTTATCTTTAATTAAAATATTTAATATTTATATACGGGATTTGTGTTGATTTAAACATTATATGTATTTTAATATGATTTAGATGTTATTATTATTGTTATATATATATATATATATACATTTTCATACTTGTATTTTTCAAAAAGAGTATTTTCATGTTTCAAAATGTTTCGCTTCTGCTTATCGTTTCGGTTCCATGCTAAAACTATTACAGTGTTTACTAAACTAGAGTAAGATTATGTATGATAATTAATTAGTGTTGGTTAGTTATTCAGCAGAAAACCTAAGCACATAAATTTTAAAATTAGGTATATGAATATATGACTATAGAATAGCATTAATAGATCAATTACCAATAATATATATAAGGTTTACAAAATTCAAAAACACAATCATGCGGAAAATGTATTTTAAATTCAACCACGATAAAATGAATTATGTCGATTGCTTTTGAAATAAAATGTTGAGGAATGAAAAGAAAATGACATTTCTATTTTATCAAATTCATTCTATTGCACAAATTTAATACTTTATTGGTACAATTTTAAGTAGTGAATTTAGTGAATATTAATGGTTAACTAAAAAATTAGATTAATATTAATGAAGTTTAAAATATTAAAAAACTAACAAAGAGNCACGTTCTGATCCGTTTACGATAGAGCTTGAGCCTGGAACAACTCCGATCTCAAAGGCTCCGTATCGGATGGCACCAGCAGAAATGGCCGAGCTGAAGAAGCAGTTGGGCGAACTGATGGAAAAAGGGTTTGTGAGAGCAAGCAGTTCACCGTGGGGCGCACCGGTGCTGTTTGTGAAAAAGAAGGACGAGAGTTTTCGGCTTTGTATCGACTACCGTGGGTTGAACAGAGTCACTGTAAAGAACAAGTACCCTCTTCCGCGGATAGATGAGTTACTGGATCAACTCCGAGGTGCTACTTGGTTCTCCAAGATCGATCTGGCTTCAGGTTACCATCAGATCCCAATTGATGAGTCGGATATCAGGAAGACCGCCTTTTGAACAAGGTACGGTCACTTCGAATTCGTTGTCATGCCTTTTGGGCTGACTAACGCACTTGCGGTTTTCATGAAGCTCATGAAAAACGTCTTTAGAGACTGCCTGGATGAATTTGTGATCATCTTCATAAATGACATCCTAGTCTACTCAAAGAACCGAGAAGAGCATGTGGTTCACCTTAAGACGGTTATGAATAGACTGAGGGAATTTAAGTTATATGCTAAGCTTAGCAAATGCAGCTTTTGGCAAAGGGAGATTGGTTTCTTGGGTCACGTGGTCTCGGATAAGGGAGTGTCCGTAGACTCGGAAAAGATCAAGGCAATTGCGAATTGGCCTAGACCTGAGAACGCCTCGGAAATAAGAAGTTTCCTTGGGTTAGCCGGGTATTACCGACGTTTTGTTAAAGGCTTTTCGAGCATGGCTCAGCCAATTACTCGGCTAACGGGGAAGGACGTGCAGTACGTGTGGTCTGCTGACTGCGAGAAGAGTTTCGTTAAGCTAAAGGAAATGCTTACGAGTACTCCGATATTGGTTCTGCCTGAACCAACCAGCCGTATGTGGTCTACACAGATGCATCACGGATGGGCTTGGGATGCGTTCTAATGCAGCAAGGGAAGGTAATAGCTTATGCTTCGAGGCAGTTGAGGAAACATGAGCAGAATTATCCTACCCATGACCTAGAGATGGCTGCGGTAGTGTTTGCGTTGAAGATTTGGCGATCCTATCTTTATGGTGAGAAAGTGCAAGTCTTCACGGATCACAAAAGTCTGAAGTATATATTCACCCAGCCGGAGTTGAATATGAGGCAGCGTAGATGGATGGAGTTCGTAGCAGACTATGACTTGGACATTGCCTACCATATGGGAAAGGCAAATCTAGTTGCGGATGCACTGAGTCGAAAGAGAGTGGCTACATCTTCTGAGAAAAAATTGGAGGAGTTAGTTAGTATGGTTGGGACGTTGTGTCTGGCAGCCTTGACTGACGAATAAGCTCCTAAATTTTAAAAATAAGTATATGAGTATATGACTATAAAATAGCATTAATAGATCAATTACCAATAATTTATATAAGGTTTACAAAATTCAAAAACACAATCATGCAGAAAATGTATTTTAAATTCAACCACAATAAAACGAATTATGTCGATTTCTTTTGAAATAACATGTTGATGAATGAAAAGAAATTAACATTTCTATTTTATCAAATTCATTCTATTGCACAAATTTAATCCTTTGTTGGCATAATATTAAATAGTGAATTTAGTGAATATTGATGGTTAACTACAAGATTAGATTAATATTAATGAGATTTAAAATATTTAAAAACTAACAAAGAGATTACATACTTATATTTTATTTTATATTTTTAAAATAATTAATTATATGGATAATAATNTTATAGTTTATCTTTTAAAATAATTAATTATATGGATAATAATTGATCGGTTGAAATTTTGGCGGTGATAATTTTGACGTCGAAAAAAACATGTGAATTTCTGTAACAACCGTTTAGATATCCAGCAAAGAATTAACTGCAGTTTTGGATGATTATTTATTTTTAATAATATGATATATACTATTGTATATATAACCATTATTATAATATGCTAAATTCCGTTGTATCTTGTTAATTAAAATATTACATTATATAAAACACATTATCAAATCTAGTATGTAAACTAATGTTGCGTTATAGAGTAACTTCCTTCGCTACAACAATCTTGAAAAGTTGTCATGTTAGTCATTTAATTTTGCAATCATCTGTTGTCATTGATTGTAATCACTCATTTTGAAATTTTGTTGTATTATACCATTCAGAAGCTGATCCTACAAATATTTTTCATTCTCATACTCAACTTTGGTAAGAGAGAGTTGTCATGTTAGTCACTTAATTTTGCAATTACCTGTTGTGTCATTAATTGCAATTACTCATTTTACAATTTTGTTGTATTACCATTCAGAAGCTGATCCAACAAAGATTTTTTCATTCTCATACTCATCTTACTAAGAGAGAGTATGACCAATGCATTATTCCTTGACCATATGCAAAAAGAAAGACAGAATACATTTCCTTTCTCTAATCTCGTTAATCTTCAAAACTCCATTAGTAAATTTTTTGTCGGTGTTCCGATTTAATCAAGATAATACGAAACCATCATCATTTCACAAATAATCTCCACAAGAACATGAACCTTCTTAAAAATGGTGAAGCATGTTGTTATCTCTCAGAATAATCAATCTCCTTGTGATTTTCACCATACATTTGATGACACTGTGACAATCCTGATCACACTGTCACACACATGCATATTCTTCATCACGCGGATCGATCTCCCTAAAGATACAAGCATTATCCCATCTCATACGCTATAGCTAGTCTCTCGCTATGGTACTGAACCATACGCTCATTCTCTTCTTCTTCCAAATTTTGAAGAACCAAACTCGTTTTCGTAACATACCATGCTTTCTATTAGAGTTTGTTTAGGATTAACTATTTCTCATTAGTTGTAAAATAAAGTTTAGACTGAGCTTATATACAAGCCAATAAACAGAGTATTAACCGACAATTAACAACCAAGGAGCTCTCTAGCTATGTCATTTGATCATATACATTAATTTTCTCCCTAAAAATGGAATGTAAAGAGATTAAACACACATCATGCCATTAAATTCAAGAACTGTTCGTGATAATCTCCTAGTGTCCGGAAAAGCTCCCCAATCTGCGTAGCAAAAGCTTTGAGTTCGTGTTTGAATAGAATAAAAGTTCTATATTTTATAATTTTCCTAATTTTATTCATTTAATATTCATAAAATTTTTTGTTTTTTTTTTAATTTTTCTTTAGATTTATTATTTTATTTATTTGCATTTCGAACAACTGAACACGTGATTTTTTCCACATTCTTTATGCTTTAATACATTATATTTCCAGATTTTTTTTTTCTGTTGATCTAAATTGTATGCAAACTTCATCTGAGGTCTGTTTCCTGTTTCAAAAATCTTTCGAAAACAGAAACGTGTTTCCTAAAAATAACAGTTTAGAAATGTGACGAAACGCTAGTATCTGTTTTGAAAACGTGACAAAAACTTGTATTTGTTTTTGTAAACGTAATAAGTAAATAGTTAAGAAACATAGGTTGAGAATAAATTATCAATTTGATTTATTAGATGATTCATTTTGGGATAGTTGAGGTTGAGGATCTTTTTCTCGATGAATGATCAATTGGAGATAATTTTGTTTGATAGAGCTGATGAAAATGAGAAATGAGAAATTATTCTAAATCTTTAACTTTGAATGTTATGATTTTATCTTTAATTAAAATATTTAATATTTATATACTGGATTTGTGTTGATTTAAACATCATATGTATTTTTAATATGAATTAGATGTATATATACATGTTTTCATACTTATATTTTTCAAAAAGGGTATTTTCATGTTTCAAAATGTTTCGCTTCTGTATATCGTTTCAGTTTTCATGCGACCTAGGCTAAATGTAACACCCGCGTTCCGTTTAACTCTGCCAAACGGGAAAAATGGTTAAGGCTAGGACGAGTTTAGCCGAGGAAAGTAGTAAGCTTGGGTGATTACCGGGCTAAAACTGACCTTCGGCGGGCTGGACAAGTTTTTGGTCGAGTGGTCGAAGGAGTGGTTGACCGGGTCGATGGAGCGAACGACCGGTCGAAAGAGTGATCGATTGGTCGAGCGGTCGAAGGGATCTATCGATCGAAGTATGTCGGCAGGTGCACTGTTCATGTCGTGCGCTGGCAGACGTCATGGATGACGTCATGACACGCGTTCGTTGGCTATTTTAACGCGGCCTTAGAATCATTATTTGGTCGCGCGGTTCGAAAGGAAAACGAGAGAAAAGTCGATGTGATCAAGTGAGAATCCGTTTCTAGCCGAGAGAAGAGGATCGACCGGTCCGAACGTGGGATTATCGATCCGAAGCGCAAGAGGTGTCAGAACCTATCCGAACCGAATCGTGAAAGTCCTAAGGTGAGTACGTGACCGTAGCTATTGTCTAGGGTCGTTTCATGCTTAGATTACGTAGTCTGTCTTCTTGTTGGTTGCGATTGCTTGTCATATTCATTGTCTGCTGGCTAACCGTGTTAATTAATTCACCTTACCGGCAATCCGTGTCTGGGATTTGTTGGTACGCGTGGGTAATTAGACTCGGCTAGTTTCTGTTTGATAAGCATGTCTAACTGTGTAATCGAAGTCTGATGCGTTTTCTGGACTGTAGCTAAGTGGGACGGAATGATCGTTCTCACTAAGCATTTATGTTGCTTATGCCTCCATTTTGGATGCAGGTTCTGATTATAGCCGTGATGGTAGTCATGATGTCTGATCAGATCGTGGGACAAAGGATGGAAGCGGATGTGGTCTCGTTGGGTAGTTAGTCTAGTTACAAGATGTAATAGCTTATAGCGAACTTATCATTTGTACTAGAACCTCGCTGAATAAATCCAAGTTGCGGTTTAAATCTATTTATGCTCGATAAATGGCTTGTCTTATCGAACTAAAACGCGCGTCCGTTAAGAAAAATCTGAAAATAATCCAGCTAATTATTGAAAACCGGGTTAGGGTGCTACAAGTTGGTATCAGAGCGCGGTCGATTCTAGGACAGAGTCTAGCATAAATGGATTAGTGGGTACATCCATCCTTCCAATGCCTTGTCTCGCGGTAAGTCTGATTTTCTGTGATTGTGGTCTAAGTTAGCTTGCCGGCTAACTTAGTGTTATCTGTTCTCGTCATTGCAGATGAACAAAAGAGCTAATCACAGAAGACAAGGCGAGGGAGAGAACTCTGGTGAGGACTCTGGCGAGAATTCTGGTATCAATGCGGCAAGGAATGCCGGGGTGAGAAATGAAGAAATTCCAGTTGAGGGGAATCCGAACATTGCGGCAGATGCTAGGCATGCCGAGAACCTTAATGCGGCTGCTGCTGCCGCTGCTGCTGCTCCAGTGGACTTGGAAGCAGTGTTGGGTCTGCTGACTCAAGTGTTGGCAAGATTGCCGGCTGTTGCGGCTGCTCCTGTGGCACCACCGCCAGTTGTGCAACCTGTGCCACCGCCAGTTATGGGAGTTGAAGAAGGGAACGGTAACCAGAGAATCCCATCTTACCTTAAGGTGTTGGATTACATGCAAAAGTTGGGAACAAAGTTCTTTTCGGGTGGAACCCAGCCTATCGAGGCGGATGGCTGGATTGATCGTTTAGAGAGAAACTTTGAATCCATTCGTTGTTCTGAGCAGTACAAGAAGGATATTGCCGTTAACTACCTGGAAGGTGACGCGCATATCTGGTGGTGTGGCGCGTCTGTTCAACCAAAGAACCGATTGTGCTCGTGGGATGATTTCTGCGATCTGTTCCGCGCGAAATACTTTCCACCAGAAGTACATGATCGGATGGAATGTGCGTTTCTGGAGCTGCGTCAAGGGACAAAGACGGTGCGGGCATACGAAGCTGAATTCAACGGTCTGAAAATATATGATGGCCATGAACTGAGGAGTGAAAGGAAGCAAGTTAGTCGGTTCATGCACGGGTTAAGGGTGGAACTCCGTGAGACCTGTCAGATTCGTGATTATGAAACGCTGGTTGAACTGGTGGAAAATGCGGCGCAGTTGGAGAGTACCACTGCCGAGAAAACTAAGCTGGCTAGTAATGCTGCTGCTGGTCAGAGAAAGAATGTTCATTCGGGGAAACCGTATGTGAGTCGCATCGTGGGTTCGGCCAGTGAAAAAGGGAACTCTCGTGTAAGTCTTCGTTACGGGAGTATAGATCACAAGGTGCGTGATTGTCCTGAGGAAGATAAGAGGGGAAAGAACCAAAGGAACGTTTCTGAAGATAGGGTTTGCTACCTTTGCGGAGAAGCTGGGCACATAAAGCCGAATTGTCCGCAGCGGATGCAAGAGGGACAACAATCCAGGAAAAGGCCAAGTGAAGGACTACCACCACCGCCACCGCCGAAGAGGCAGGCTGTAATGATGCGGCTGTATGCAGCGGCTAAGGAAACTGTGTCTGACCCAAGTCTTTCTCGCCCGATCACTGGTAAGTCCTATCACTCGCCTTAGTTTATTTCTGCGTGAAATAGTTGTTGTCGTGTGTTTCGTTAGTCTTAGCATTCCAGGTGAATGTGTAGGGACCCTTGCCATAGGTGGTGTGGCAACCCATGTTCTGTTTGATTCCGGAGCAACAAATTGCTTTGTGAATCCAGATATGATTGGGAAGGGTGAGTTTTGTAAGGAATCCGGGGATAACTTTGGACTGGTTCAAGCAGCCGGAGGACAGTTCATGTTTACCCTCAGAAAGGTCCGAAACGTTTTCGTCACGATCGGCTCCGTGAACATGCCGGCTGATCTAGAAATCTGCAAGGTGAAGTCTTATGACGTGATCCTTGGGATGGATTGGCTCGGGAAGTACAAGGCACACTTAGATTGTCATCGAGGGAGAGTGCGGTTTGAGACTGAGAAAGGAATCCTGGAGTATCAAGGGATCAGACCGACCTCGGGAAGTCTAATTGTCTCTACAGTTCAGGCGGAGCGTATGATGGAGAAAGGATGTGAGACGTATTTGGCTACAAACACGACAGCCGAAGTCGGGCTGGATGTAGAGTTGAGCTGCATCCCGGTGGTAAAAGAGTTTGATGATGTGTTCAAAGCGTTGACAGGTTTACCGCCTTCACGTTCTGATCCGTTTACGATAGAGCTTGAGCCTGGAACAACTCCGATCTCAAAGGCTCCGTATCGGATGGCACCAGCAGAAATGGCCGAGCTGAAGAAGCAGTTGGGCGAACTGATGGAAAAAGGGTTTGTGAGAGCAAGCAGTTCACCGTGGGGCGCACCGGTGCTGTTTGTGAAAAAGAAGGACGAGAGTTTTCGGCTTTGTATCGACTACCGTGGGTTGAACAGAGTCACTGTAAAGAACAAGTACCCTCTTCCGCGGATAGATGAGTTACTGGATCAACTCCGAGGTGCTACTTGGTTCTCCAAGATCGATCTGGCTTCAGGTTACCATCAGATCCCAATTGATGAGTCGGATATCAGGAAGACCGCCTTTTGAACAAGGTACGGTCACTTCGAATTCGTTGTCATGCCTTTTGGGCTGACTAACGCACTTGCGGTTTTCATGAAGCTCATGAAAAACGTCTTTAGAGACTGCCTGGATGAATTTGTGATCATCTTCATAAATGACATCCTAGTCTACTCAAAGAACCGAGAAGAGCATGTGGTTCACCTTAAGACGGTTATGAATAGACTGAGGGAATTTAAGTTATATGCTAAGCTTAGCAAATGCAGCTTTTGGCAAAGGGAGATTGGTTTCTTGGGTCACGTGGTCTCGGATAAGGGAGTGTCCGTAGACTCGGAAAAGATCAAGGCAATTGCGAATTGGCCTAGACCTGAGAACGCCTCGGAAATAAGAAGTTTCCTTGGGTTAGCCGGGTATTACCGACGTTTTGTTAANTGATATATACTATTGTATATATAACCATTATTATAATATGCTAAATTTTGTTGTATCTTGTTAATTAAAATATTACATTATATAAAACACATTATCAAATATAGTATGTGAATTAATGATTTGTTATAGAGTAACTTCCTTCGCTACAACACTCTTGAAAAGTTGTTATGTTAGTCAATTAATTTTGCAATCATCTGTTGTCATTTATTGCAATCACTCATTTTACAATTTTGTTGTATTACATGGGAGTACTGGCTATTTTGTCATTTATTTAAAATTTTATAGCAATTTTAGCACTTTTGAAACCTAATTTGCAATATAACATTTATGTTACTATTCATCCGTTGACTTTCCGGTCTTACTCCGTACAGTACTGCGCGGATATGTATGTGTACAGTACACAAACCAATAAGAGGAAAGAGTAAAATCGTCATTTTAACCACAAGAATACCCAAAAAAAAGTGACAAAAACGCTCGAAAATTTCAAATAAGTGACCCCACGTGCCAATATCTCTATTACCATTCGGAAGTTGATCCTAAAAAAATAAAAAAATCTCATACTCATCTTTGGTAAGAGAGAGTCGTCATGTAACTCATGTTAGTCACTTAAATTTGCAATCATCTGTTGTCATTAATTGCAATTACTCATTTTACAATTTTGTTGTATTACCATTCAGAAGCTGATCCAACAACGATTTTTCATTCGCATACTCATCTTACTAAGAGAGAGTAAGACCAACTCATTATTCCTTGACCATATGCAAAAAGAAGACAGAATACATTTCCTTTCTCTAATCTTTAATCTTCAAAACTCCATTAGTAAATTTTTGTCGGTGTCC
The DNA here is from genome assembly GCA_002933915.1 of Eutrema heterophyllum. NCBI lineage: Eukaryota > Viridiplantae > Streptophyta > Magnoliopsida > Brassicales > Brassicaceae > Eutrema > Eutrema heterophyllum. The sequence continues at coordinate 560,293 of PKMM01017963.1, forward strand.
GATTTAATCAAGATAATATGAAACCATCACCATTTCACCAGTAATCTCCACAAGAACATGAACCATCTTTAAAATGGTGAAGCATGTTGTTATCTCACAGAATAATCAATCTCTTTGTGATTTTCACCATGCACTTAATGACATTGTGACAATCCTCACACACATGCATCTTCTTCATCACGCGGATCGATCTCCCTAAAAATACAAGCATTATCCCATCTCATACGCTATAGCTAGTCTCTCGCTATGGTATTAAACCATACGCTCAATCTCTTCTTCTTCTAAATTTTGAAGAACCAAACTCGTTTTCGAAACATACCATGCTTTCTATTAGAGTTTGTTTAGGATTAACTATTCTCATTAGTTGTAAAATAAAGTTTACACTGAGCTTATATACAAACCAATAAACAGAGGATTAACCGACAATTAACAACCAACGAGCTCTCTAGCTATATCATTTGATCATATACATTAATATTCTCCCTAAAAAGGGAATGTAAAGAGATTAAACACACATCATGCCATTAATTTCAAGAACTGTTCGTGATAATCTCCTAGTGTCAGGAAAAGCTCCCCAATCTGCGTAGCAAAAGCTTTGAGTTCGTGTTTGAATAGAATAATAGAAAAATCTTTGACCAACAATCCCTTTGATATAATGCAGAAATTTTGATGCAATTTGATAATAAGGAACTCTAGAAACTAAGTTAAATTGAGCCAATTTGTGGACGAAAAAAACATAAATAATGTTTTGTTATTGTAAGATATATTAGTTTGCCAATTAGACTTTTGTATGCTTCAGGCACATGTATGAGATCACCATTATCTTGAGACAGTTTGATTTGAAGAAGGCTTACAACCCCAAGGCCTGCCTGACTAAGCAATTCAAGAGCATACTTGATTGACACACATAGATTCGAGCAGCAAATTAACCTTGCAATATCTAACCCCATAAGATATTTCAAAGGATCTAAATCTCTAAGATTGAAACATGACTTCAGTTGTGACTTCATATTATCAACATATTTTTCTCATTTTTACCAGCCACAACTGTCATTCACATATACCAAACACAATTAGAAAGATGGAGCCATATACCTTGGTGAATAGATTATGATCTAATAATTAATAATCTTGTAGAGATTCACAAAATTTGATAAAACTGTTGTAGTGATGCTTGTTTCAAACGGTAAAGAAATTTAAGAAATTTGCAAATTAACAGTATTATCATGTAGACATTCCCTCTGATTTGAAGTGTATATCCAAGTAGCAACTTCACGTAGATCTCTTCTGTAAAAAATACTATTTGAAAAAGCATTGGAAATATGTCAAGTTGTAACAAAGACCAACCATGCACATGTAGCTACTGATGGCAACATTCAACTCTTTTATATCCGCGTTTCTAGATTTAGGAAGAAGTTTGCTCTGCTATTTCTAAATTGGGAAACAATTTTAAATTTGTTTTAAATCGGGTTTTCGGTGGAATAATCTAATTTCGGATCTATAGGTGCAAATACATTACGTGCTGTGGGAATAAAGAGACTTCCCAAATTGCTCAGCATCAAATAATTTGTATTCTGCTTCGTAACTTTCGATACTTTAGAATTTATAGCGAGTAATTTGTAAGACGACGTAATGACCCCCACAATTATAACTTGCTTCATTTTTGTTTGGTCAACAATTCGTAACGTGCTTCAATCATAATTTGTTAATCAGGTGAAATGGGAAAAATACTAAATAGAAAACTGCATAATGTCACAAGGGTACTTCCGTCATTCACTCTGCGAGACTCCTCTCTCTCTCAGACTCTCTATACACTCGTACGTCGACTAGTAATTTACTAATTTTGAAAAAAGTGATCCCAAGGGTTCCGTCTCTTTGTCTGCCACCGGAGAATCGCTTTTTTGTTAACGTTTCCCGGAAAAGCTTCTTACGCCGCCTCAGTGAAGTTTGGGGAAGTCAGTGTGGAGAAGCCCACATTCTGTGCAGATGACAAGGAACTCGAGTTCGTCCATGGCATGCAAGGCTTCAGAACATGACTTACTCATCAAGGATGAAAGTGAGAGTCCAAGTTCAGGTAAAAAAAAACACTAAAGACTGTTCAAGAACAGGGGAATGTTTTTCCGATACTTGTATTTGGCAATAGCAGGATAGAGCATTGTGCTTTTCTGTAACTTATTGTCTAGATATTAAGGGTACAGTCTCGTGTCTTTTTATCCAGTCTATTCTTTTTTGTCTCGATTGAATTTCTTGCTTCAGACTTGAGTTGCAATGCTTTAAAATGTCAGTTAGAGTCGATGTTTCCTTTGTTCTATTGTATTTTCATTGTGGGATTAATTCTTGGCTAACTCTCTCTTCATCGTCTCAGATGGCCAGGTGTTTGTGAAAAAAGTTGTCAGAAGCGACAAATTCAAAACCGGGCTAGAAGAATTTGTCGAGAAGAAGGTGTTAGATGACAAGACGCAGGACATTCTGATTGGTAGGATACCTGTTATGGTGAAAACTAATCTTTGCCAATAAGAGAAAAAAAAAACAAAAAGGAGGATTGTGCCTTTGATGAGGGTGGATATTTCGTGATCAAAGGGGCTGAGAAGGTGAGTTACATCAGTTTGGCATTTCTTGCATATTCACTGTTATGCAATTTTTATATCCAACAGTTTTTTCAGCACCTGAATCCTTAACTATGTATTTCACTTGCTGCCTGAACTGTTTCTACTAACGAGATTATCCTTTTGGCAATGAATTTAGTCTATGCTTCTATTATATCCTGGAAAAGACACCGTGAAGCTGTTTCATATATTTTTCTTGTTGTGGTCAACAATCTGTATAGTTCCTAAGATGAACACATTTTGTTGTTATAGGTCTTTATTGCTCAAGAGCAGATATGCACGAAGAGACTCTGGGTTTCTAATATACCTGCTTGGACAGTCTCATACAGGTCGGAAACTAAGAGAAAAAGACTTATTGTGCGTCTTGGGGAGTATCATAAATCAGAAGTGTCAAAGAAAAGAGATAAAGTAATGACAGTGTACTTCTTGTCAACTGAAATCCCAGTTTGGATCTTGTTCTTTGCCCTGGGTGTCTCTTCAGACAAAGAAGCCATTGATCTTATTGATTTTGATGGTGATGATGCAAGCACAATCGACATTCTCTTTGACTCTATCCGTGACGCTGATGGAGCCTGTGAAGCATTTCGTGACGGGACAAACTCTTTAACATATGTTGCAAGTCAGATAAAAAGCACAAGATTTCCACCTGAAGAAGATGTGGATGACTGCTTACGTCTTCATTTGTTTCCTGGCCTCCAAGGTCCAAAACGGAAAGCACGTTTCTTGGGTTACATGGTGAAGTGCCTTCTGTGTGCATACTCTGGGAAGTCAAAATGTGAGAACAGAGACAGTTTCAGGAACAAGAGGGTTGAGCTAGCTGGAGAACTGTTAGAGAGAGAGATGAGGGTGCATGTGGCACATGCTAGAAGAGCCATGACCAGGGCCATGCAAAGACACCTCACAGGCGACGGCGATTTAAAGCCAATAGAGCATTATTTGGATGCTTCCATAATCAAAATATGGGCGTACTAGAGCCTTCTCCACTAGAGCATGGTCTCATCCTTTCAGACCGATGGAAAGGATTTCAGGAGTTGTAGCAAATTTGGGCTGGTTTTTCGATATGGGGAAATGAGAAGGTGTACAACGGTAGAACAGGCGAGAGGATGCGCTAAGCTTCTGGGTCAAGAACTATTCAGTATGGGCATCAACCTCAAGTTCGACACCAAGCTCTGCTAATGCAGTTCACGTTAAGTTATCATCCGTATCTATATATTGTTGTGTCGCCAACTCTTAAAAGACAATATTAAGTTTTGCTATTTCTCTTGAGACTTGAGCACAAGTAAACGAATAGAAGGGTCTCAAGAGTTTTTGTAATTTGAGGGCCTCATGATGGAATCTGAAAACTACTTGGTGTTTTCAGATATGAAGAAATGGCATATGTTCTTTATCAAACTAAAGTCAGATACAGAGATAAGAGATAAGTAACAACTTCGAAGCTTCACAATACTATCTTTCTCAGATTGAGATTTCTAATGTGGTGCGACGCAAAGGTAAAAACAAAAACCAAACATGAAAAAGAGAATCAATTATCACGTTTGTGGGTTCTGGAAATAGAAAAAAAATCAATCTCAAAACACTAATACAGAAGAGAAGCCATTTGAGGAAAAACTGGAGAGATTAAATAAACTTTTTGGGAAACTGATTCCAGTCAATGTCTTCTTCTTTCTCTCTAGTAACGACCAATACCCCAAACCCTGATAACTCCATCTGTGTATCCACTGAACAATGTGTTTCCATCTGCACTCCAGTTCAAGCTCGTGCAGAAGATCACCTGCATTTTGCATTTCACATTAGGACATATACATAGTCATAATCAAAATCTCAAAACCAGAAACTTTGAAATCAGAGTCACCAACAAGTTGAAACCATGTGTAGATGGAATCACTTCAGACATTGCAATCTTAAGAAATCAGAGACAAAAGCTAACTTAAACCAGGATAGGTTTCAGTTGCAATCTTAAGAAATCAGAGACAAAAGCTAACTTAAACCAGGATAGGTTTCAGAAGCTAAGCTAAACTAACGCTTCCTCACAAGAACGATATTCAAATATATCCACATCAATAAAATCAAAATGCCATTCTTGTTTAACTACACATAGAATACAGCTGAGATGAATTCACATAGGTTAAGCATTACTTTTGGTTCAACAATGGAAAAACTTGGAATCGATCATTATAAAAAGACAAGGGAATAAGAGAGTAATATGACTGATATACCTTTGTCTTGTTTCCGGTTCCAGCAGCACCATCAGACTTCTCAGCCTCAGCCTTAAGATCAACCTTCAAATCCTCAACAACACTCTTGCTCTCAAGATCCCAGATCCTAATGCTATTCTCTGTCGCTGCACACAACCAGTATCTGTTGGGGCTGAAGCAGAGAGAGTGGATAACAGAGCCAGCCTCAAGAGAGTAAAGCTTCTTTCCTTCAGCCAAATCCCACAACAAGATCACACCGTCTTTCCCACCACTGGCACATAGAGAACCGTCCGGTGACACTGCCACTGTGTTCAGGTATCCAGAGTGGCCAGTGAGAGTGTTCCTAAGCTTACAATTCTGGAGATTCCAGACCTTAACGGTGTGATCCCAAGATGCGGATACAATGGTTGGCACATTTGTGTTAGGGCTAAACCTCACACAGCTAACCCATTCCTTGTGACCATCACCTTGATCGGAGATCGTGTATTTACATTCTCCAAGTGTGTTCCACAGCTTAATCGTGCGATCGCGAGAAGCCGACACGATCTGACGGTTATCAGTGGAGAAAGCCACAGAGAGAACGTCTTTCGTGTGTCCAACGAATCGGCGAGTGGAGACTCCGGTGGCGAGATCCCAGAGACGAAGCTCACCGTCCCAGCTTCCGGAGAGAGCGAATTGTCCATCGGAGGAGAGAACAACGTCCTCGACGAAATGAGAGTGACCGGTTAGCCTGCGCTGGGCAACACCGTATGACTTCTCTTCCCTTGTGAGTTTCCAGAGGATGATTGACTTATCGCGCGACGAAGTGACGATAATGTCGGAATTGTCGATCGGCGTGGCGATGGCGGTGACCATATCGGTGTGGGCGCACATTGTCCCTTTCAACACGAGTCCCTCAGCCATGGTTTAGGGTTTGAGGAGAGAATCTAATAGGGTTTCTTCTTCTTCCGAGAGAGGCGACACAGAGAAAGAGTAAAATGGAGGTAACAAGAAACAATGGTATTTATACTCTGAATGTAGATGATATAATTAGGGTTTTGATCGGTTTCAGTAGTTCGGGTCTTCTTAGGTCCAATTTTTAGGCCGGATTATACTACCCAACTAGTGTATATGGGCTTTAAAAGAAAATAAGTTTTGTTTTTATAATACATAAATTACACCACCCGTAAAAATATATAATACATAACTTTATAAACGAAATTTCCGATGAAATAAATATATATCTTAAAAAAAGGATTTGGTGAAACATATGCAGTAAATAACTTTGGATATGATTATCGGGCTTTTAATTTTTTGGTGTGTAATTGACATATTACCAAATTGTAGTTTATATAAATGTGATAAATTAGAATTTTTTTCCTATTAGGATTAATTTCCTTAATCTAAATGGAAAAACTAAGGATTTTTTTTTCTTTTTATATTAATTTTGCCTTTTAATATATATATATTTTTTTTCTTTTTAAGTAAATTTACTTTTAAGATTATGAATCGGTTATTGAATTTTCAAAACTTTATAATTTTTTATTAATCGATTTTAAAATTTTCCAACTATGACTTGACATGTGTCGCGATCAGATGAGTTAGCGAATTTGAAACATTCAACTTTATACTAATTTTTATTTCCTTATTCTTATTAGAAATACTAAATTGTTAACTTTTTAAAAAACTTTAGCATTTAAGAAAATTTCCTCAATTTTAAACCTATTTTGTTTAAAAATGAAAACGGTATTTAGCTTTTTCCTTAATATAATAAATTTTTGTTATTTACCTTTTTTCTTTATCATTTTTCAAAAATTTCCTTATTCTATATGCAACTTTTTTTTCTTTTTTTTTGAACTTTGGCTTTTTGGAATAATTACTTTTTTTCCTTTTTTGTATTTTTATTTGCTAACTTACATTTCAAAATAAGTTTATATTATATTTTTCCTTTTATTGTTAATATTATGTGTCAATATCTAATTGAAAATTTATTAAACATGTGTCAAAATCTGATCGATTAACTTGACACGATATTGCGAGTTACTATCTTTGAATCATTCTCCTTTATATAATAATATATTTCCTATATAAAAACTTATAGTAAACTCTAATGATTTAAAATATTATTAAATTTTAATGAGTTTAATTAAATAATTCTGAAATATTATTAAGTTAAGGTTGTAACTATCTAATGGATAGCTAAACTAATTGATAGGACGATGTTACTGCAGTTCTTAGGTGGGAGAAGGTTGTTTTACGGTCAAGAATGCTGGTTGGTGTTGCTTTTCCGAATAATGTCTTGATGTTGTACTCTTGACCCAATTGTGAACTTATCTCACCTTCACTTCCTCGCATATAAACAACACAACGTGACTGAAATGGGAAAGACAAGGCTGGTAGGATCAACGCATGGCCTGTCGTGAGTGTATGCTTAAGAAACTCAAGACCTCGTGTGCCACAAATGTCCATAAAGAAAAACTGTGTCGCCTGCCTGCCTCGGATGATAATCCAAATGGCCTTCTTTTGCAACATGCAATCCATTAAACTCTCATCGATAGTGAAACGAGGGAAATTGTGTACTTCTGCACATGTTCAATTTCAAAAAGATTCATACGAAAACCAATAGAGAAGACCACAACATGGAAGATCAAGTACCAAACGATGCCAAACTCGCTTTTCAGTTTAATAGGACAAAGCTCTTCAAGATTAATGAAAGCGAGTACCTGGCGATCATTAGAAATCAGAGCCTCCGACACGAATACTTCGTCGATACAACCAACTACAGCATTCAAATCATTCCGAGAAAGTAGTAGAAATAGGAGAAAGCACTCATAGACCATCCGAAAACACGCTGAAGTGTGAGTACGAGACAACTGAAAGTTGACACAATCCATGACCAGCATTAGATTAATCGCACTTGTGTATTAACGATTATCAAGAATCCTCGTTTGAACGGCCATTCTTCGGAATAAACGATCATCAAGTCCTCGTCGAATGGTCATTCCTCGTGAATCAATGATCTTCGAATCTATCCAACTTAGACGCTGCGCCAATTTGTTCAATTTGTTCATCACAATGGTTCACAAACCAAATTTCTGCTCATCCAAACTTTCAGTTCCTCTAAATTTCCAGTTGTCTCAACAGTGCTTAAGTGCTCACTTTTCTAAACCATGATGCTCAACTTGAAAAATACTTCACAAAAGACGTGTTCATCGACTTGGACGTTCACCAAATCAAGCGGTCAATCAAACCATTGATTGTAAGATTAGATTATAAGTTTATAACATATGAATATTGAAAACAAAGACTCAGTTTATTTTTTAATTTCAACTCGCAATATATTAAAAAGATCAGAAACTTTGATCATTAGATAAGTAAGTTCCAAAAAGTCAAAAAATACAAAAATAAACAAAGCTCGCATGTTTTGAACTTAATTAGAAAAACCAATCAATCGAAATCATCAAAAAGTTCCAGCCCATGTTTACTTTTTTTCCAATTTGCCGCCATTGATCAAGATAATGGGTTTCACGATTTAGCTACCTTCTTCTCATCTCCTTCTGCAGCTACTTCATGGGAACAATGGTTCTTGACAAGAGCCGAAATCTCACTTTTAGAGGCACCGGCAAGTTTGAATCTTTCAACTGCTGAGTCCAAATTCTTCTTCCAACCGTCTACACCGAATTTGCATTCCACTTGTGATCTTTCAAAGAGCATATCTCCCCATAACATATGTATCTTCACTTGCTCTGCTGTAACAGCTTCCAAAGCCTCCCCGTTTTCTCCATCACCATGTGTACTCAGATCATTCATCTTCTCCCACATCTCAGTCGCAGCTTTCATCTTCTCTTGTGCACTTTCAAAGAGCTCTAATGTCTCTGTTGGATCCCAATCTGATGAATCATCTATCTTGTGCGACACGAAAGACCAATGGAGCTTTGCCATCTCGAATTGCTGCTGTGCTAAAGCGCGCAAACCCTCGTAAAAACCGGGTTTGATTGATAAGGCGTGTTCATATTTTTCCTTAGCCAGAGTGTATCTCTGTTTCATCCACTCATAATCAGTCCGAAGCTGTTCCGCTACCGTCTCGTTCTCGGATAATTCTTCTGGAGGAATCATCCGCTTATTAGCAGAGCACATGTGCACATTACCCCAGTCCACTAAAGCCAAAGCAGCCACTTCTTGGAAATGTGCAGCAGCTTTGTCGAAAAGAGGTTGAGCTTCTTCACTAGTGACTGTTTCTTCTATAGCTTTAGAGCAAAGCTCAACCCCAAGGTCATGTAAGTCGAGATGAGCATCGGGGTCAATGCCCACATGAGACCGGAAAAGCTTAGAAAATTCAAATAACCAATCATCTGTCTCCAATTCTTTCTCCTTCATCACAGAAGCTAACCGCTGCGCCATCTCCGTGGCGTCCTTGTGATTCGGGTCTGCTCCTAATAACGCATTCACATCTTGCAAAGCCATTTCATACTTCCCCACAGCTTCAAAAGCGCGAGCTCTTCTATCAAGTGCTCGAGTAAATCCAGGCTGAACCTTAAGCGCAAAGGAACACTCTTCGATTACATTGTCGTGGTCGATAGGGTTCATCTGCATCAAACAAGCCGCACGATTGCTGTGAAACACAGCTCTGTCTGGATGGTTCTCGGGGATGAGCTTAAGACCATTGAAGTAATTCTCAAGAGCACCCACGTAATCTCCGCCTGCGAACTTCTTGTTCCCTTCTTCCTTGAGCTTGAGTGCACAGTTTAGGTATATGGAAGCATCAGAATCTGACGAACCCGTGTTTGCAGAAGACTTATTGACCTGCTTCGAACCATCACCACCACCCTTCTTCTTCCTCCCTCCGGATTTTCCCATATCAAAACAAAACCGAAATCTCAGTTTTTCGGGAAAGCCTAGACAAAGAGAGCTGCTCTGTTTCGACCAAAAAAAAAGAGAGCTGCTGTGTTTTTATAACACGAAAACCCTAGAAAATATAAAGCTGTAAATTTGGAGCCCTAGAAAGTAGAAATTGCCGAACTTGGTTTGATAACTCTACCGACAAGCTTTGATGAAATTGAACCAATTCGGTACGATTAAACAAACCGAGTTGGGCAATTTCAACGGACAACTATCCGTAAGAAAAAAAAAAAACGACTGTCCGTGTTGGGAGAGACAATCTTAGTATCTTACATGTTCGAATTTCGAAGAAGAAGAAGAATCTCGTTGGGGGAAATTGGATGAAATTTTTACTCATTGAGTCAATCACACATCTCTGGAGCAAAACCATCTCTCAAATTTCTCCTTTTTAATCTCATCTCAAGCCGAACGATCTAAACGGGAAGAATCTTCATACGTTTGTTTCTCAGCTATGGATTTCTGGGTTCGACTTCAGTAAGCTTCTCCAGCCATGGATTCCGTCAGGTTTTTGTTTCTCTTCTACCTCTCTTTTACTGTATTCGTGAAATTCGAGTTTTGGTTCTCTCTCTGGCAGCTAATTCCAGCTCCATAGGAAATGGTTTATGATTATAAAGTTAGGGTTTTTGATTGATAAAATTAGGGGTTTTTGGAGGAAGCATAGAAGGAAGGTTTTCGTGACGGCTGGTTGTTTGGGAAGTGGGTATTTGCTCTACAAGCTATACAATTCCCATACTCGCAGGCTTGCCGATTTGGAGCGAGAACTCGCTAACGAGCGTGAAAATGACGAAATCATCAAAACCCAGTTAAGCTTTGAACCAATAAAAACCTGAGCTTTTGTTTTTGTTCTCTTACTGATCTTATCCTGTTAATACTCTTGCTTAGAATGAAAGCCCATTTCGAGAATATTCAGATGATCGTGGACTCGACCACACTGCCTCACGCAATGCAGTGTTTGAGAATCCGCATAAACGAGGAGATTAATGTCTCTGATGTTATGGAGAGGCTGAACAGAGGGAAAGGAATGTTGACTCCGTCTGAGAAGCTTCAGCTCTGGGACGAGCTCAAGATTTTGAGTATGCAGTTCCCTTACTTACTCTCTGGAACATTTTATCTTACCTGTATTCAAGTGAGCACATCCGATGTTATTTGATCGTTTTTTGTTTTTCCAGGTTTTACGAGGATGGTTTTGTCTCTGTGGTCCGTTACAATGCTTAGCTTGTACATTAGGGTTCAAGTCAACATTTTAGGCAGACATTTGTATGTTGACACCGCACGAGCTCTTGGCAGCTCACATTTACTTGTAAGATAATATGCTTCCCCTCTTTTCTGCCTGAGGAATTTTCTGTTTATTAATCGATACTGCACACGTTCTTTCCTGCTCCCATTTGATTGTAAGTATGATGCAGTGTGCTTTACTCGTCTCATCCCCAACAGGCTATTTTTCAGGGAAACACATTGGTCGTGTTGTTAAGAACTTGTATAATTATGTTTCTAGTAGCTGTTTGATTGCGGTGACGATTATGCTATTGAAATTTATGGGTAATTTAGATAAAATATTTTGAAATCATCTACTTTGTTTACATTCGGGAAAATAAAGGAAGTGTTATACTCTGATTAGTCTTTGATATAGTTCTGGTTACCTCTTTACGGAACTGCTGCTTGTCCTGTGATTCTTCTGACAGTTTTATTTTTCTATTGAATTTTTCTTTTGCAGGAAGAGTTAGATCTCATTGATAGAGATGATGAACAGAAATTCTTGTCAAGTGCTGATATTCTCGTGACCAATGCCATGCCGGGTTTGATTTCAGATATGCAAACTGCAGTCAGGGAGGTTCTTAAAGGGTATGTTGCAATATGCGTATCTAGATCGTTGCAAAATGCGTATCTAGATCGTTACAATTTTACTATTATTGGAAAGTAGCTAATATGTTTTGTGTTTCAATTGCAGGAAGCAGTTAAAGGATGTAATTACTACGAGAGTTCTTGAAGAGACCGTGATACGGATTATGGATGTGTTCATGAGTACTGGAAGTCCACATCACTGGGTTGATTACTTAATGATGCCTCAAGACACAAAGCTTTCAAGAAACACAAGTGGCTCTTTTGATGAAACTGTGACCAAGTTTCATCAACTTATGGTTGAAACCCGGGAAGTACTCACCAGGTAAATAATCTCTCTCTCTCTCTCTCTCTCTCTCTGTGACATAAGCACAAATTCTTCTTTAATAGACTCATGCGGAATAAACGTATGTCGTGATCTCTTTCTTGTTGTAGCACTGAATTCACAGATATAGTGGAAATTTCGCTCAAGTGTTTCACGGATGCGTTGGTTGAGGAAATGGAAACGCAGACTGTAGCCGGCGGTTTGGCTACTGGGATGCCATTGGCAAAGGTCTTACCACAGATTGAGAAGACAATACATGTAATTACAGCTGAACCGAGCAAGAACCGGTTCTTACAACTCATCAGAGATCTCTCTGAAGTTCAACTCTTTTTTACTCTTTTATACGCTAATATGCCGCAATAGCAACTTTTGTTTCTTCTCTTAGCGTTCCTAATTGCAAAGTGTTTGCGTTTTGCTTTTTTGGGTCCTAATTAGCTTCAAAGAAATGCAGGATTTTTTTTTTTGAGCTTGTAGAATCAAAGTTAATTTTTGTTTTTGGTTTTAAAAAAATCATTTTTATTGGTAGTATGGAAGTTTAGATAAAAACCGGTTGGTTATTGGTTTAGTATGGAACTTCCATATTACAAATAAATCAAAAATGAAAAACAAAAGAAATTACCAGCTTCTTACAGCTTGACAACTAAACCATAACAACTGTTTGACTTAACCACTCAATTACATAAACAATGATTCAATATCGTCATCGTTCTTCTCCACCATTGATTGATCTTTCAGGACCGACCCTTGAGCTTCTGGAACCATCGCTGCAGCTTCTTGTTGTCTTCTAGTAGGACCAATCGGAGTTGGCAATGGAACACAGACTCTTCTTGGTTTAAATAAAGGGCGTGTTAAGTATTGTTTTCTTTTAGGAGAAGGAGTTGGGATTGGCCGTGGAACGTACAGAGACTCTTTGTCTGATAAAAGGATGGTTCAAGAGCTCGGTCGCGGAAGCCCTATTTAACGGATGCCAAGTATGACACCGCCTCAAGAAGTCTATGGCCACCGGAGAAATATCTTGGTACAGCCTCCACACGTAACAACAGTCTCCCATCTTTATTGGCTTACCTCCAAACATCTCAAAAACAATACACCCTAGAGACCATATATCTAAGGCCGGTCCGATCACTCTGTTTGGGTCCTCGACAGATTCTGGCGGCATGTACGGCTTCGTACCAGCATACAACAACCTAGAATCTGTATTAGGCTCCTTGGATAAACCGAAGTCAGCAAGCTTGACATCCCACGGCTCTCCAAAAGATGTGGAAGGGAAGAGGAGTATATTGGCTGGCTTGATGTCGCAGTGAACATAACCGTGGGAATGAAGAGCCTCGAGTCCTTGTAGGATCATACGAGTGGTGCGTCCAATCACATTCTCAGGCAATGGTTTCCCACGGAAAGCAGAGATTATCTCGCGTAAAGTACCTTCGGAAGCATACTCCATATAGATGTAGCAATCTTTGAGGAACATACCTAAGTAAAGACGATCGCTTGAGGCTTGAACGATGCGAGGATGATTGCGGAAGAAAAGCATGATCCTGAGCTCCTTCTTGAGATTCTCCTTGAGTTCCATTGAGGATGTCTTCTTCGCGTAAAGTCCGTAGCCAGGATGGATCTTGAGAGAGACGGAGCCGTAAGATCCTCGGCCAAGAACACGGACATCCTTCAGTGAAATTTCGTCTACATACAAAGGCTCTTCGTACCTAATATCCATAGTGACTTATGGCTCTTAACTCTCCTTGGCTCTTTAGGGCTTCGTCGTTTCTCTTATTTATATTTATAACCACTTACTTGGTCGGTGGATTCTCACTCCTTTTTCACGTAGGAAACAATTTTGTTGGATATCAGGGTTTTAGTTTAGATAATTATCTTTATTTACTTGGAGTAGGAAATCAAAACCAACGCGATGCGTGAAATTAAATGTAATAATAAAAAAAAATAGCTATCCGTACACGTGGAGTATTAATTTTTGAAAACGTGTTCATGATTTATTTTCAGTTTAATTATTTATTTTCCTTTTAAAGAACATTTTCTACAAAAATATATTATCACTAACATTAATTAAATGATATGAACAACATACAAACAAAGCAAGAAAAAAACTGCATATATACAACATGCCAACATATTTTGTATTGAAGGACAAAAGAAGGAAGAATCATTTGTATAATTTTTCTGACAAACCAACATGCAAGTGCATGGTTATCCAACCTTCTTGACTGCATGCAGAATAGTTATCCTTGGCCTCGGAATTGTATCATGTCCTTTTTGGAAGAGCAGCAGATCTGCATTGTAATCAGCATGATGATCACAATGTTGGCATCTGTGTTACATCATCGACAAGCTTGAAGCTCCTCAATAGGGGAACCACATTTCTCATGATTTTGGTACCAATAACAAACAGAATTTAGGCTAAAATAGAATACTATGAATCAATATAAACGACCACCAACAAAATAGAATACGCCTCGAGAATTTCTTCATAGGCACGAATGTTATGGCTAGCGAATTTTAAACCGATCGTCCAAAGAGTGCTTTTGTTCCTTAACTAACACCAACCTTATCGTAGTCTATAGCCACAAAGTCTGTCAAACAATCTCTTGTAAAATTACCTCCATTAATCTACATTTTTTTTTTTGATAAAATTTTAATCTACATTTTTAAAGAACAAACTTCATATTACCTAGTGTAGAAACATTACTTAACCTTTTAGTCAAATTAACTCCAGACCAAATGACTTCCACAATGGAACCTTGATTAGAAAATAATTAAAGCAACTTACATTTTTTAAACATTTAATATGTAACATTTAAAGTGTCCACGATCCCTCCATTGCGCCTTGGAACATGCACACAAGTCAACGGACATAAGGTTGACTTTTCCAATCTACAAGATTTTATACATATTCGTAATTTTATGAGATTACCGGAGAGCCAAATTGTAAGAATTATCGCAGGTTGTCGGGAAAATGTACATTCAGATGACGGATGGAGCTCCTCCGCCGCCGGAGCAAAGTTCGTTTGACCACCGGGTGAGATCATCCTTTCATTCTCAATCCTTCTTTAATCCAATTTTCCTTAATTACGAACATTAATCTTGATCTTTTTTCTTTCTTTCTTGGATTATATATTAGATTGAAGGGCTTGAGAGACAGAAAGAGATCGACGATTGGCTTCCGATAACTTCATCGAGAAATGCAAAATGGTGGTACTCCACGTTTCACAACGTGACCGCCATGGTTGGAGCCGGTGTCCTTGGCCTCCCTTACTCCATGGCCCAGCTAGGATGGTACGTACGCAAATTATATTCTTTTCAACATTTTATTTTTTTGTGTTTGTATTTATTAGTTAAAATGTTTTTCATCAAATATTTCTTAAGTTGTAAACGCAAACGCAATATTTCAACACATATATATCAATTTTTAAATTAACTTTCAGTTTGAAAATTGTACATAACTTTCAAATAGTTATGCTTTACACCCATTAGAAAACTCGGTGAGTAAACTACTCGAAGGCTACATTCATCCTAGAGGGCTTTGTCGGATAGTAAAAGGTCGGATCACCCCTAGGCTCTGGTTATAAAAAAAAAAAAAATTCAAATAGTCTGAAATAGTTCTGCATACATTATTTGTTGTCCTCATATAACATCATGTATATATATGAAATCAAACCAAATGTTTGAATTTTTACATGATTTTGTTATATATGTTAGGGGTCCGGGTATAACAATACTCATACTATCATGGATAATAACACTCTACACGTTATGGCAAATGGTGGAGATGCACGAGATGGTTCCTGGAAAACGCTTTGACCGCTACCACGAACTTGGCCAGTTCGCATTCGGCGAACGTCTTGGTCTCTATATCATCGTCCCTCAACAAATCATTGTCGAAGTAAGCAGTCTCAACTCGATAGTACACAATTATTGATTTCGTAAATGTCCCATCATTTTTATATATACGTCTTGATGATATGGGTTACTCTTAACAAATTAAGGTTGGAGTATGCATAGTTTATATGGTGACCGGAGGACAATCGTTGAAGAAGTTTCATGAACTCGTCTGTCAAGATTGCTCACCAATTAGACTTTCTTTCTTCATAATGATATTCGCTTCTTCTCATTTCGTTTTGTCTCATCTCCCAAACTTCAACTCCATCTCCCTTGTCTCTCTTGTTGCCGCCGTCATGTCTCTTAGGTATACTTATCATCATCTTCTATGCGCACAAAGAACTTTAGTTTTATGGTGATTACTAATATATCAAATGAATAGTATTACAATAGCGCATATAAACGATAAAGCTCGACACTATTTCTACACGATAATCATGAAGCATTAGAAAACCGATATTATATATAAGTAGATGAATGATATTTTTAATGTCTTGTTTTAGTTATTCGACAATCGCTTGGACCGCTACAGCTGCGAAGGGCGTTCAGGAAGACGTTCAGTACGGCTATAAAGCGGGCACAACGGCGGCCACGGTCTTAAACTTTTTTACAGGACTTGGGGGCATTGCATTTGCTTATGCAGGTCACAATGTGGTGCTTGAGATCCAAGCAACAATACCGTCTACTCCAAGTAAGCCTTCTAAAGGTCCTATGTGGAAAGGAGTCGTGGTGGCTTACGTGGTCGTGGCCTTGTGTTACTTCCCCGTTGCTTTGGTTGGCTACGGCGTTTTTGGAAATGAAGTGTCGGATAACGTTTTGATATCGCTCAAAACGCCTGTTTGGGCCATCGCAATCGCTAACTTGTTCGTGGTTATGCATGTCATTGGCAGTTACCAGGTCAGTCCAATAAAATTTACATCGGTTTATGCATGGAATTTTCACTGATCAACCAAACCGGAAATTCTCTTAGTTTTATGATATTGAAACGAAGAGGATTTTTTTGGTAATCCATTGCTTTCGTCCAAATTTCAGTCTAGTTTTCAGTACATGAGACACATCGCGAAAATTCGAATTTAGATAAAAAAAAGTTTGAATTGCAGATATTCGCAATGCCGGTTTTCGACATGGTGGAGACATTTCTGGTTAAGAAACTGAATTTCAAACCCTCTTCAATTCTTCGTTTCATCGTACGGAATGTGTATGTTGGTAAGTACGTTAATCTTTGTGCTATATGTTCTGTATTATCTCTTATTATCCTAAAAATTATCTTAGAAAAAAAAACTCGAAGCAATATTCTCTCAGTTTAATGAATGTCGAAGCTCTAAGACTTTGGCCTGCATGATTATTAACGTATATTTGTAATAGCACAGCATTTAAAATTATTAACTGAACTAGAAGGCTAGATTAGATAGTTTATTAATATTTGTAATTTCTTTTTATGAAATATGAGGATAGCTTTAACGATGTTCATCGCGATAATGATACCCTTCTTTGGCGGCCTTCTCGCTTTTTTTGGAGGATTCGCATTTGCTCCAACAACTTATTTTGTAAGTGTATATATTAGTTATTAAATCTCTTTGAATTTTATTCAGATGAAGTTTTCATTTATAAAAGTAGCTATGATAAGTTTATACTTCAATTCGTACGCTATATGATTTCTTTTGCAGCTTCCTTGCATAATGTGGCTGATAATTTATAAACCAAAGAGGTTTAGCTTGTCGTGGTGGACGAATTGGGTAATGTCTCTTTTTTGTTCTGTCCAAATTGGTTATTTTTATAGATGTTATTTTATTTCAAATTCATCCTCAATAAAGCTTACTAAACTTGGTTTTAGACTTTAACTTATTCGCTCACTAAATAATAAACATTTTTTTATCCGAGAAAGTGTTTTTTTATGTTTCAAAATTCAAATAATTTCGTTATAGTTAATAATATATCTAGACATTGAAGTAATTTTTTAATTAATCTAAAAAGCTTATCAAGTGTATCTAATATTAACAATGAGATTGGATACGCGTATGTAACAGGTGTGCATAGTACTTGGAGTTATTTTGATGATCCTATCATCAATAGGAGGATTAAGGCAAATCATCATTCAGTCCAAAGATTACGGTTTCTTCTCCTGATTAATTTTCCCTACTTCACATTCTACATAGAAATATGGTGCATAACTGGTTTATTTGATTGTTTATTTGTCACCAAATTCTTAGTCTTAAATTCTCGTTTACATTTTCATTTTTCATGTTGAATCCAAATCTCTCTAGCGGATGATGAATACAAACAAGGACAAACATATTCAAAATTTTAAAAGCTAGCTAATAGTCAATAGATACTGAAATCTCTGGTCGAGTATCTTACATACTTATTATATTAATATACACTGTGTGTATACACTGATGAAGAAAAAACCGTAAGCTCTAAAGTACGACTTTACTAAGACAAGAAGACATGATCTCACCACTCCGCAAGAACCTATAGCGCAATTTCTTAGAGAGCTGTGAAGTGATCTTCGTGGTTGGGTTTTTATTTTTTCAACCAAACCAAGAACTTCAATAATTCATCTGCAAATCTGAAAACTTCAACCAAAAGTCACCAAGCCCTAGTACTTTTGTCTAAACACGACTCTTTCCCACATTAAACCTGAGAGATCACGAGGTTGGTAAGAATCCATACAATTCAACGGTTAAAAAGTGTTAGTATGATGAAACAGAAGCTTTTAAAGATAGAACTAGAAATTTGTTTTCAAAAAACCAAAAAAACAAGCATTCATGGTTAGCAAATAAGCTTTTGAAGATTCGAGCCATTGCCTACAATTGGATTAAATTGCGTGTTGGAAGTGGAAAACAAGTAAGGTTTTGGACTGATAACTGGTCCCCTTTTGGGAAACTTCAAGATTTTCTAACTCCAGGAATCACTACAAGGATGGGAATTGCTATGAACTCTACTCTCAATCAACTTTGGTCACAAAATCATTGGGTTATTCGAGCTGCTCGTTCTGAAAACCAGGTTCTAATACAATCTTTATCTTTCTACTCTCTTGTTGGACGATAGTGATGATTACTATGAATGGGTGGTGGATGACCAACTTTGGCTTAAGTATCGTACTGGAGCGGTTTATAAATTGTTAAAGAAACACGAGGATGAGGTACCGTGGAAGTTAGCAGTTTGGAACTCAGGCGGAATCGCAAAGCACAGCTTCCTCACTTGGTTATTTGTGCTCAATCGAAACCCTACAAAAGACAGAATAGCGGGTTGGGGTTTATCAGTGAATCAAACTTGCATTCTCTGTAATCAATCGCTAGAAACCAGAGATCACTTACTTTTTGATTGCTTCTTCAGCTGGGCTATTTGGGATCGAGTTGGCCGGCGTTGTTGTATTACTCCATCTCGATCTTGGTCTGACACTCTTGAGGATATGCAGCTCCTCCAAGGCACGACATCAAAGAAGAAATTGGCCCATATTTCTTGGCAGTGCGTCATCTACTCAATCTGGATTGAGAGAAATTCAAGACTTCATCGCCAGCAATTCAGATCTACAACTTCAATCCTCCTCTCCATCGACCTGATTATCCGTAACCGGATTTCAAGTCTCTGTGATTCCAGCCCTGTGAAAGCTTCACAAATGATGCAGTCCTGGCTCGCTTCCTCTCCTACTTAATTGGTGCCGGCGTTGATTATTGCAGGAGATGTTTCCGATCGATGATCGATTCTCCTTTGCTCCCTCCTTGTTTCCATCGAAGATTTGACTTTTCTAATTCCTTCATTACTTTTTTTTATTTTTTTGGGCTAAGATTAAGGTTTGATTCTCAATTATGTGTGCTGTTTTAATTTCAACTGGGCTTTGCCCAAAACACTAAGGCCTTGACTAGGCTTGTATTCTTTTTTTTTCTCTCTTGCTTTATATTGAAAAACCTTGTTCAAAAAAAAAAAAACTAGAAATTTGTTGATTCTAAGAAAACCCGAAAAACTAGAGTTTGAGAATACTCTTCTCAATGCTTTATCAAAAACTGTTTAGGAAATCTCCTTTTTATTAAATCATCAAAAACTGAATAATACATTAAGCCTAAAAGGTTATTTATAAGAAAACCTAAAAACTCTAGAAACCCATATAAGATAAATATTAAAATATAAATATAATTAAAATACAAATAAATAGTAATTATCTAGATATGCAAATAAATATAAAGATATTTGAAAAATATTCCAAATATCTCGCTGCATCAGGTCTCGCCACCCAAGAAAGATTCGTCCTCGAATCTTCAATCGATTTTTCAACATCGGTTTGGTTTCTTCTTGTTGATGATATCTTGTTTCTGCACAAACCGGATCTTGCATGGAACCTTCTGTATGAATCTGATTAAACACTAAGTTTTCACATATCTGATTCCGCCTAGAGTTTGTATGAATCAAATTCTCAAAAGTGTCTTCTTCGAATAACAATTCAACATGATCGATAACTATTGGGACTAGTTTTCATCTAGCCGAGATCAATTGTGAAATCGACTAAGTATAAAAACTGGGCTTAGCCAAAATACGTGGGCCTAGCCGAGCCCTAAAGATCGGAGGAAAGCCCACGAGCCAGACTACTGCAATTTGGGCCGAAGCAGTAAGAAGACGGTACGACGTGTCTTGGGCCGAGCCGAGGGTTCTCTGGGCCAAGACAACTGCATCGCCGATCGAGCTGCAAAACTAAAGAACCCTTTGGGCCGCGCTGAGGTCTTCGTGGGCCGAGATGTGCGACGCGGGCCGAGCCACGAGCCCAAGAATCGATTCGCATCATCGTTTTCCCTAGGAGATGGACTTGAATAGTCGGCTAGGCTGTTCACCAAAATGGAAGTAAATCTTTGAGGATATTCTCCGATATTCTCGCCTAGGCGTTCATCAAACACCTATAAAAAAGCTTACATTTGCGCACCGAAAGCTTGGGTTTGATGAACGCCTATTCGTACAAGAATATGATAAGCGATTTGCTAGGTAAAAACTCGGATCCTTTTTATAGGTGAGCTATAACTCGGACATCGGATAGACGAGCCCAAGATCTGCGCACCGGAAGCTTGGGTTCGGTGGTGAACCCGTCCAGAGGAATCGCGAGGAGGCTCGGTCTCAACCCGACGGTCCTCGACTTCTCAACGCCTGCCGGCACGACTAGAGACGCACCAAGGATCCCAAGAGGGCTACCGCCACTGCACCCGTCCGACGAGATAATACCCGCATCAATGAGATCAAACCTAGCCGAGCCACCTTGACTGAACCGAGGAGCATGAAGCACCAGCAATGGACGCGATCAGCAAACTGACGATCGTTCAAGGGTATGCCTCGGGACGATCGCGACAATCCCTGACGGAGAAAGCCGCGACGAAAGGGATCGCGCTTCAGAGCCCATCTCGCCAGAAGAGTTCGCCTCGGCTCTGGAAGGAGGAAGAACATGCGCTCCTGGCTCGGATCGAGTTGGGAGTCTAACAGAAGAAGAAGAGAACCTCCTCCGAGTGCAACGGATGCAACGCGCCGACAATCTCTAAAAACAATTCTAGTTGAATTTATTGAGCTACTAAATATTTTTATTTCTTTCCATTTCATATATCCCATCTTGAATATCATATTATTCTGTCATTAGTTTATTATTATTCTACTAAACAAATCAAATCATTTTCTACCAACTTGGGATTTTTCTTTATATAATATTAGATTAGGTCCCGCGTGATACGCGGATAAAAAATAAAAGATTTAGATTCTAAAATTGATAATATGCTTAATTATGACCCGTATAGTTAGATTCTAAATTAAAATTCCGTTTAGTTATCCATGAATTACGTTTAGTAATTAGTATTTAAGAAATTCAAAATTGATTCATATTACCCACAAATCTGATAAACAATCCCTTTAAATGAATGAGAGGGTTTACAGAATTACCAAACACACGATAACAAATTTTTTTTCTTCTAATTTTATATATTATGAATCGTATATAAATTTTTATATTTAACACTTTTTATTGGTAGTTTTTATTTTTTCTCTTACTTTACTTTTTCAATGTTATTATCTATTATATAAAACACAATTCTTTTTTATTTTTTGTTATTTTTATTTGGTAGTTTTTATTTTTTTTCTCTTACTTGACTTTTTCAATGTTATTAGTTTCCATTATATAAAACACAAATTTTTTTTTTCCTTTTTTGTTATTTTGTATTTAAAAATAAATAAATTACTAACAATAGGAAAGTTTATATTCTTACTTTGACACATATCGCGATCTTAATTAACAACGACACAAATCATGATTTGCTTGTTTAGAATTTGAATAAGATAACTAAAATATGGAAGTACACATTTAAAAATTAGAACGTGTAGATTATTATATAGAGTTTGGTCGTGGTTGTATATTAATAATTTTCTTTTTTTAAGTTTTCTTTTGTCATAATGGAAATGATTATAAACTTTTAACTTTGGTCGTATATTAATAATTTTCCTTTTAAGTTTAGAGTATATTTATAATTTTGTTTTTTTAAGTTTGGTCGTGGTTGTAGATTATAAAATTTTAAGTTTTCTTTTGTCACTTTCCTTTAATATAATTTTTTCTTACTTGTTCTTGTTTTTTTCATTTTGTAAGATTGCCTTTTTTTAGTTTAACATTTTTTAATATTTACTTTAATTCATTTTTACTTTTTTAATTAAATTGACACATGTCAAGATCTAAATTAACCGTGACAAATATCACGATCTCGTGAGTGAGAATTATTCTACGTGTCACACTCCCTTTTTGTAATATTTACTTTAATTCACTTTTTTTAATTAAATTGACACATGTCAATATCTAAATTAACCGTGACAAATATCACGATCTCGTGAGTGAGAATTATCATATGTGTCATGCGCACGTTGAGGGATCCATCTTTATATAATAAGATAAGCCCTTTGATTTGATTTGATTAGAGCTTAATATAATAAAAAGATATTTCCTAATTCATTCAAATTTACTATAAAGATTAGTTTTTTTTGTTGTCGTCTTATTTTTATTCATATAAACAAGGATTTTGTTTATCAAGAGGGATACAAGATGAAAATCAAAGCCCACATATTCCGGCTAAATTAGCTCGGAAACTCAGGAGACAAAGCCCACAAATTCCGGCTAAAGTAGTCCGGAACCTCGAGAGACATAGCCTACATAAACCGCTAAATTAGCCCGATTCTTAGGAGATAAAAGATAAACAAACAAAAAACAACATAAAAACAACTAGAAATGATCGGAACATGAGAGTTTAAAATAAAAGACTCCTTAGCTCTAACACTGCAACTCGAACCAAGAACACTCCAACAAACCAATCCATCGAACCGAGAGACGCCGGAGTCGCGACAGAAAAACCAGAGCCTCGCAAGCAACAAAACAACCAAAGGCTGCCCTAAACCGAGCTCAAAACAAACAACTCTAGCAGAAAAAGAAAGCAGGAACAAACCGGATTCAAAGAACAGAAGCAAACTCCAAACTGCCACACCAAAGAGCTGAAAAACTAGAACTGACTAAGGCACAAGGAAGAAACCTTGAACTCCAACAAAGGGATACACCAACCAAGACCAACAACTCAAACATGCGGACACTCGAAAACCCAGCCTCAGCCATCTATAGACACAAAGCTGACCACCTCCTCGCAAGAGAAGAATTGAAGATCGATCCCACTGCATCGTCTTGAAACCAATCCCACACCTAAAATGGCACAAAGAAGGGCTAGTAGATGCCTCCTCAGCGAGATACCATCCGAGAAAAACGCACCCCATGAACGAACCTGAGCCAAAACTAACCACAACTACAACGAGACGACAATAAAAGAGAAGAAGAACAAGGAGCTATCCCGTAAAAACCCAAAACAGAGAAAGATGAAAAGCACAGCACCAATACCGGACTTTAAAGATTAGTTAGGTATGACTTTATATTTGACGGCAAAAAAAGAAGGTATGACAACTAATTAATAGATTAAACAAATCAAATCGTTTACTCGTCACTTGAAAGTTATTCTTTAAATAAATAAACCCTTTAACTTCAGGTGATATCAAAGATCAAACCAAATATGAGTCTAAGTTTCGATCTCATGGATCTGGAGGCATTAACATCGAATGCGAAGCAAATACAAGACGATGTTTTAAAGGAGATAACGCCCACACTGAATATCTCCAACGTTTTCTCCACGGGAGCTCTGATATAGAGCTTTTTAAAAAGAACGTACCGGTCGTCACTTATGATGATGTTAAGCCTTATATCGAACGCGTTGCGAACGGAGAACCCTCAAATGTAATTTCGGGTGAACCCATTAATTACTCATTTCTTCATAAGGTATACGTTATCATATTACATCAAGCATATTTATTATGTGATTAATAGATAAACTAGCTAGTGTCAGTCCAACATTTTAGGATGTTTTATGCAAATTTTAAAGACATGTTCATTTTATATATTTCCAAAATCTATTAATAATAGCAAATTCAATAAATGTCTTTTACGGTTACGTTTTTTTATTGGTAACCATTATTAGAGTTGTGTCTTTTTATCATTCGTCATGTAACTTTTCGTTCATAACCGCTTATTTATTGAAAATTTGCATTTTTATTACCTATTGTAAGAACCAGAATCTACAATCTCATAGATTGATGAATTCAGTTTAGGGTTTAGAAAAATTATTTTATTAGAATAATAGCTGGACCCGAAGTGGGTTGCCTACGTACTCCGAAAGGGATCAAGCTATTCGTAGTTCTAGTTACATAGAAATTGTGGATGGATATTCTGAATGAGGGTTCTTCTATGTTCTTTCAATTTTATTTATTTCATTTAAGACAATATCTTTTCATTTATAGATCTTAATTTTATAATGCTTTCAAATTGGAATTTTGATAAACACTTCATTCTATTATTTCTAGATTATTTCAAAGTATCGAAAAATTACTTTATGAAATAATAACAATCCATAAAAATTGCATCATGCGGTTACGTTTTTTTTATCATAACTTTTTGTATGTATATTTTCATTTATAACTATTTTATTTTATTAAAAATTGCATTTTTAACACTTATATTTCCAACTATATTTATTTCGTTTTGTTTTTCTTCAATAACAATCCAGTTTTGAAAATTTGTTCCTCACCGTTTGGGAACAAAATTTAATTTAGACATTTATTTATCTTGATTCGCAGAATGGCTATACTATTTTTTTTCCTCTGAAATTATACATTAATTTCAAGATCGTAGTTCATAGAGGTTAAATGTCTGGATTTGTTTTTTTTTGTTGTTGTTGTTGTAAATAACGTATCTTAACGATATCACATACTCTTGCATTGATTATAGGGCTTAATTAAACACTAAACACACACTTTTTTTTTCCTAGAACAGATTACGAAAGTTGCAGATAAAGTAGAAGTTGGAGTTCACTTCAATCTATTCGTCAATTGGAACGACAGGGTAAGAACTTTTCAAAAATCTGTAGGATTGTTTAAAACATAATGAACAATCTAGTTTTGTTAATCAAGCTTGTATTTCTATATTTCATATGTTTACGTTCTGCTCAAGTTGTTCATATTGTATCATTGTATGTCATTTTGAGCCTCTGAATTTTTTTTTTCTCGTGTCTTGGGTTTTAATGTGGATTAGTTTTTTTCTTTTCTCTTTTTGATCAAAGTAATTTTGATAAGTTTTTTTAATGTTTATAAATAATATATTTGTTTAGATTTTATAAGGATAATTTTGGATTTCAATTATTATAAATCTTAATGGGACAATGTTTAGTCAGAAAAATTTAGTGGTACAATGGTTAGACTAGTTTGTATTTTTTTCCATTTTTTTCTAAAGAAAAATCATAAGATTAGTTAGAGACATAATATAGACGGTTGTGTGTGTCTTTATTTTTTTTATTTTTTTGCCAAATTGTGTGTCTTTAGTACCCACTTCTTTTTTTATAATATTATTTTCCAACTTAAAATGTTTTCGATCAAATCGATTCACACGATCTCCTAAGCATTGACTCGTATAATTATTCAATACAATAATACCAACTCGTTTCTCTTGCATGAGTGAGACGTTTTTCTAAACAAGTTGATTTAAGCAAGGGAGGATTACTAAAATAACTTTCAAAAATGTCATAATTATTAGAACAATTCTAATTTTTTTTAATTACTAGAATAATTTAAAAAATGAAAAATATCAATTTGGCATTTGTTAACAAAAACGTAATTATGATATTGCCATTACTATTTTAAATAATTAAGTCTACCGTTATTTGACGATATTAAGTCTAACGATATCACATATTCTTGCATTGATTATAGGGCCGCTAGACTTATTTCGGTAGATTTATTTTTACGTCATGGTAGATATATTTTTGGGCGGTAGACTTATTTTTTTTTGGTAGATTTATTTTTAATTACAGTAGATTTGTTAAGAATTGGTAGATTTAACGAGCGATCGGTTGACGTTTTGGTAGACATTTGACCAAATTGGTAGATTTATTTCCTTTGATGATAGATTTATCTTCTCCGCGGTAGACTTCTTTGTAATGGCGGCAGACTTATCATCGGATGGTTCCTTTTTTGGTGACGGTAGATTTATTGTAATGACGGTAGACATATATTGTCGTGGTAGACTTATTTTTAAAATGGTAGACTTATTTGTAATGGCGGCAGACTTATCATCGAATGATTTGTTTTTTGGTGACGGTAGATTTATTGTAATGACGGTAGACATATATTGTCGTGGTAGACTTATTTCTTATGACGGTAAATTTATTAAATTGGTAGACTTATTATAAGTTGGTAGACTTATCATAAGTTGGTAGACTTATCATAAGTTGGTAGATTTATCTGAATTTGGTAGATTTATCGGGCATTGATCATTCTTATTGACTGTAGATTTATATTAAAATATTAATAAAAAAAATTACATTAAATTTTCAAAAAAAAATCAAAAAATCTTGAAACAATTGAAAACAAATTCCAAAAAAATCGAAAAAAATTCCAAAAAATCTAAAGTTAAGAAAAAATAAATTTAAATTTTAATTATTCTATTTTAGCTTATGAATTTTTGAACTAGAATTTTTTAAAACCTAAAAAAATACAAAAATCCAATCAAATTCTCAAATTCTAAAAAACAATATCACATAACACCAAAATAATTGTATCAAAACCATAAAGATAATTAAAATAAGACAAAAGACATGTTTACATAATATTCTAAAACAATTCTTTATAGCGTAGGTAAAACACTTAAGAAATTTGTGTTCATGGATTTTTAATTTTATTTTAACCGTGTTGTGTTATTCATGGATTTGTTTTTATTTTTTGAGTTTTTAGAAATTTTTGAGAATTTGTTTGGATTTTTGGATTTTTGAGATTTTAGAAATGTTAATTCAAAAATTCAAAATTTAAAATATAATATATTTAAAAAATCAAAAAATCTATTAATTAATTGAAAATTATTTTTTCTTAACTTAAGATTTTTTCGGATCTTTTTTCAAATTTTTGGAATTTTTTGGGGATTTTTTTGAATTTTTTGGAAATTTAATTTAATATTTTATTATTAAATATAAACACTGTTTCAAACCGTGTATAGTTCCGTATACATCTGTGAACGAGATGTTGTACAATGAACACACGGTTCACAGTTGGAGATTTAAAATGGGCAAAAAAAAAAGTTCGGGTACTTTACTGGGTACAAAAATAGTTCGAGTATTAAAAATCTTATCGGAATAAAGTTCGGGTATTTTTATGGAATTTTCCCTATATATAATATGGAATAACGTGTAACTAGACATTAAGAAGTGATCAACATTGATTATGTTTATGTGTTTGGTGATGTATACTTCATGATTATGTGTTTGGTATCCTTTCAAGTATTGTGATAATAAACACAACATAGAATTTGTATGTTCTAATTATATGTGGTTCATGTGTTTTTGTTTTAAATCTCACTAATTTTGGTTATACATACTAAGCAAATATTAAATTAAATTAAATGACTGATTTCGTCAAGCACCTCTTACAATCACAAATTCAAAAACAAATCTACCATCATTTAGAATTTAATTATCATTTGTACAAATTCAAAAACAAATCTACCATCATTTCAAAACAAATCTACCAAATCTCCCACTAATTATACTCGTAGAAGAATTCGTTGAATCGAAGACGGAAATGTCGTCGGAGACTCGGCCGCCGTCGCAAAGCCCAAGAACCTGTCGGAGATACCATCAATTGAAAATAACTCATTCGTCATGCCATAACGGATTAAACAAGTCTACCATAATGTTTTCAACAAGTCTACCATAACGTTTTCAACAAGTCTATCACTATTAGCGGAATTTCGTCGAACAATTGGTGTGCATACCTCATGAAGCCGCATATCAACCAAAAACGAGGGTTTTCTCTCCTTTCACCGGGAACTTATAACCTTTCACCGGAATTGTGAAAGTTTTAAACAAGTTTACCACAACGTTTTAAACAAGTCTACCACAAACATTTTAAACAAGTCTTCCACAACCATTTTAAACAAGTCTACGCAACCAACGTTTTAAACAAGTCTACCGCAACCAACGTTTTAAACAAGTCTACCACAACGTTTTAAACAAGTCTACCATAACGTGTGGAATTTCGTCGAACAAGTGGTGGACATACCTCATGAAGCACCATATCAACCAAAAAACGAGCAGATCCGATGGAATGGCGGTGGAACAGCACTAGTGACGTGGTTACCGTCGTCACTTCTCCTCCGTGCCGTGTCTTCTTCTCCGTTCGTGTCACCGTCGAGTGTGGTGTGTGTGTCTCCATCACCACCGCTTCCGTTCTTCGCCGTCGAGCCACCGCCACGCACTGGGGACGCCGCCATCGTCGTCAGGAATCCACCGCCACGTACTGGGGACGCCGCCATCGTCGTCAGGAATCCACCGCCACGTACTGGGGACGCCGCCACCGTCGAGGCAAGGAGAAGCGTGAATGAGAGAGAAGATGAAGAAGAAGAGAGAGAGAGAGAAGAGAGAAAGAGAGTAGATCGAGAGAAGAGAGAAAAAAACAAATTAAAGTTTTTTTTTTTTTTTGTAAAAAATAAAAATCAAAATGGCATTTTGGTTATTAAAACGAAAACATGTTCTTGAATATCTTTTACCAATTTTCGAAAGTTAGTTTAGTTGCTGGAAGTTGGGAAAGCGTTATTCTAATAAAACGGCCATTTTTAAAGGTTATTCTAGTTATTATCTCTTTAATTTATTGTATTGTATCTACATATAGAACCCTCCCTTGACTTGAAGTAAATCAGGAGAGTAAAACAAAAAATGAATCTAAGCTCCGAGCTCATGGATCTAGAGGAGTTGACATCGAATGCGAAGCAAGTACAAGACGATATGTTAGAGGAGATACTCAGAGTTAACGCGAACACAGAGTATCTTCGACGTTTTCTCCATGGGAGCTATGATAAAGAGCTTTTCAAGAAGAATGTACCGGTGGTGAGCTATGAAGATGTTAAGCCTTATATCGAACGTGTTGCGAATGGAGAACCCTCAGATGTCATTTCTGGCGAACCCATTACTAATTTCATCCTAAGGTATATGTTGTGAAATTACAGAAAGTAGATTTTATTATATGATTAGTGGATCACCTAGTTCTTAAGGTCAGGGATGGATCTAGGTGGGGCTAGTGCCCCATACTAAATTTGTTATTTTATGTTTGTAGTACCAATTAGAAAGAGTCACTCAGCCTTGATGGTTATTACTATGTTTTTTTGTCCAAGCACTCAGGTTCGATTCATAACTTTCCCCATAAATTTTCTTTTTGATCTTGATGGTGTGTAGCTCTGGAACTACAGGAGGGAAACAAAAGATCTTCCCTGTGAACAACAACAAATTCTTTGAGAAAATGATCACTTGCCTTACTCTACAGTCCTCCATTTTATCCAAGTAAATCTTCACACACACACACACACACACACACACATATACATATATATTTCCTCCTTTAGAGTGTATTTGTGACTTCCATCACGAAGAATCCAATTTTTTTAATTCCGGTTTATAGGCAGATCAATGGCGTCAAGGACGGAAAGATGATAAAGTTTCTTAACACTAGACCGTTATCCAAAACTCCTTCTGGATTACCTGTTGCTCCTGCGATTACAAGCTTGGTAATGAGCGATTATTTCAAGAATTGGTCATCCAGATGCTATACCAGCCCTGACGAAGTCATATTATGTCCCGACAACAAACAGAGTATGTACTGCCACCTTCTTTGTGCTCTTGTCCAAAGAGCCGAGGTTGTGAGTATGTCTGCTCCCTTTGCTTCTATGTTAGTCCAAGCGATCAAATTTCTTGAAACTCACTGGAAAGAATTGTGTAATAATATCCGATCTGGTTATATCAGCGAGTGGATCACCGACCCTAAGTGCAGAGACTCTGTCTCCGTCATACTTGGAGGACCTAATATTGAATTGGCAGATCGGATTGAACATGAATGCAGTCAGAAATCATGGGAAGGTATGATCACTTGGCTATGGCCCAACATCAAATTTATTCAAAGTATAGTTACAGGACAAATGAGTCAATATATCCCAATATTGGAGTTCTACTCCAACAAATTGCCTCTCATCTCTTCGACTTATGCGTCTTCTGAGACAATGTTTGGGATAAATCTAAATCCTCTATGCAAACCACAAGATGTGTCTTATACATTTTTGCCCAACATGTCCTACTTTGAGTTCCAAGATGAAGGAAACAATGATGAAATTGTTGATCTTGTGAACGTCAAGTTAGGGTGCTTTTATGAGCCCTTGGTGACAAATCATTTTGGTGAGTTACCCATATATAATATCCATACATATATATATATATATATATATATCATCTATATTATCAAAGCTAATCATTTTCAATTATTATTTTTTTCCAGGCTTATACAGATATAAAATGGGAGATATTCTACAAGTGACTGGATTCTACAATAGAGCACCTCAATTTAGATTTGTACGCAGAAAAAATATGGTTATAAGCGTCCAAGTGGAGACAACAACTGAAGAAGATATTTTAAATGCGTTGAATCGTGTGACAATCCTTCTGGAGTCTTCAGGTTTAATGTTGATGGGCTTCACATGCTATTCTGATATCTCGACTGTCCCAGGTCACTACGTTTTTTACTGGGAACTCAAGCCTAAAGATGCTAATGATGTTGTTAAGCTTGATAACAAGGTAATGGTGGAATGTTGTTGTGTGATGGAGGAATCATTTAATGCTCTTTATAGAGGGTTAAGGAGTAAGGTTGGCTCCATCGGAGCTCTAGAGATAAGGGTGGTGCAACAAGGATCGTTCGATTCTCTAATGGAATATTTCATCACCTCACAAGGTGTTTCTGCATCTCAGTACAAGACACCTATGTGCATCAACTCTCCTGATGTTTTAGCAATTCTTGAAGACAAAGTTCTTGCTCGGTCATTCAGCAACAAGCCTCCTTCTCTCTGATCAGGTATGATGGTCTACTGGATCTCGATGAAACACAAAAACGTAGTTCATGAAAAGACAAACGTTATTCGGTGTGATTTGTTTATGTTTAGTGGTGAAATTTGTGGTTTTGTGTGCAAGTGTGTGTGTGTGTGTGATTTGTGTATTCTGTAAATTTTAAATCGTTTGGCTGTTAAATAAATGAAGCATATATATATTTTTTTTAACACGAGAACTACTACAAAGACAATTCCACAACGATCCGCTTGCACGATGAACGGTTCAATTTGCACCACGCTGACCTCTTCGTGTAGAAGCATTAATGAACCATTTGGTCAACCACTGGACTAAGAGGCTTCCACTAACTATCGACGATAAATGAAGCATATTAAGACATGCTTTGTGTAGTCAATCTATTCAATACAAATCAAATAAAATCAAATCGTTTTGTCTGCATGAGACTTTTTCTATACAAATTAATATATTTAATACATTCTGGGTGAACAAATATTTTCACACCATAATTTGTATTACTTTTGAAATTTTAATCTTAGTGTGCTAGATTTGGAAAAAAACTATGCTATTTTAGAGTATTTCTAAAAAAAAAAGAGCATGATATCACCACCGAGCAATTTGTTAGAGAGCTGTGAAGTGATCTCCTTCGTTGGGTTCTTGTGTTTCCAACCAAACCAAGAAGCCAAATATATCATATACAAGAACTTCAATTAAGTTGACGGAAAAATAATGGATTCTCACGAAAAAATAATTATTAAACCCACTATTTTCTCTCAGTATTTTGTCTAAACACGACTCTTTCTCGCATGGGAGACAAAAGGCTTGACTAATATGTTAAATGAAGTTTTTAAATATATATTAAATGAGATTATTAATATTCAAAGGCGGTATCTCAAAATTCTGGTGGAATACCAAGCAAAATAGTCGGGACCTACATTAGATAGCATGAGACAAAATATGTCTCTCCATTGATAAAGGCGGTTTGGGCTTTCGTGATCTAAAGAACTTTAATCTCGCACTCCTTGCGAAGCAATTATGGCGTCTTATCCAATTTTCGTCATCACTCCTCGCACGGGTTCTAAATGGAAGGTATTTCCGATACTCAACACCGATGGAAGTGGGTAAAGCGAACTCCCCATCTTATGGGTGGCGAAGCATAATGACTTCTCGTAGTCTTCTCCAAGTTGGCTTAAAAAAATCGATAGGATCGGGTTTTAATACGAGAGTATGGCATGACCATTGGATCCAGTAACTCCATCTAGACCAGCTTTAGATAACATCGTCTTCCGAGACCCGCAACTCTACGTTGGACACCTGATCGATCATAACACCAAGGAATGGAAATCGGAGACCTTGCAGAACCTAATAGCCCCTGAGGACATCCCGTTAATACGAAGTATTAAGACGAGCCAAGGCTATAAGGCGGATGTTTTTTGTTGGAACCATACAAAGTCAGACATCTATTCGGTAAAATAGGCTATGCATTCGCAATTCAGCTGAAGGAGGACGAAGGTCCGCAACAGATCCTTGAACCCAGTATCACACCCCTAAAAAGCAAAGTCTGGATTTTGAAAACAGCAAGGAAGATCCAACATTTCATGTGGCAGGCAGTTTTGGGGTGTGTTCTCGTAAGTAACAACCTGGTAGATCGTCACTGCGGTATGGACCGGTTCTGTCCGAGATGCGGAGCGGAGGTGGAATCTATAAATCACCTTCTCTTCGAGTGTCCTCCAGCAGTCCAGACCTAGGCAATTTCAGGGATTCCATCTAGTCCGGGCCTTTTCCCGAGTGAATCTCTATACATGAACTTGGATTATCTCCTTTGGCGTGCAAAGGAAGGAGGTGCAATGGAAAACCCCCTAGATGCCCTCCCGTGGATAATTTGGTATATTTAGAAGGCCATGAATGACAAAGCCTTTAATGGCAATGAAATCTCTCCCATTAACACCCTACAAATCGCTATCCATGAAGCAGAAAATTGGAAAGTTGCACAAGTGTCTCGCAAATATGTGAAGAAAGCATCAATCCACCGGACTCACCTCAAGGTGTTGAGAGAAACGGACCAAGACCTCGATGCCAAATAGATGCCTCATGGGCATGTGATCAGGATGACTTGTTTGGTGGTGGTTGTGTAATCGAGTTAGTGTATGGACGAAGAACTTTCGGCACCTTTGCGAAGGAAAGAACTTTATCCCCCCTTCATGTTGAATTTAGTACTTTGTTATGGGCCATGAAGACCTTCCTGCTGTTAGGAGAACTGTCGATGACTTTTGAATCAGATTGCCTACAGATGGTTAAGGTGATCAATGAAGAGGAAGAATGGCCCGCCTTGGCCTCAGAAATTGATGAGTTCTATCATTTGCGTTTTACTTTTGTTCATTTTGATATTTCCTTTATTCTTCGTGTTTTTAATGTATGTGCCGACTCCCTTGCAAAAGGGGCTCGAGCCCGAAATATTGCTTTTCCCATGTAGACTCTTTGGTTCCAAGGGCGAATCTACGCTTAAGTAAAGGGGTGCACGTGCACCCACACTTTAAAAAAAATTCAATGTAATTTTTAGTTAAATATAATTGTGCACCCAGAGATTTTATAATTAGTGCTCCCATTCAGTAATTGGACCAACTAAATTAGACCAACTTAAAAAGAAAACAAACGAAGCTAAAAAAAACACAAACGATGCCCAGAAAAAAAAGAAATTAGACCCACTTAAAAATAGAAAATCAACTTACATTATATCATCAAGCCCATTAATTTAGATTTCTTAATTGAAAACCTAAATAACTAATTGACATCAAATTACCGAACAAAAAAAATATTATCGACATTAACACAATTTTTTACTTCACAAGTTCGTCGTCTTTTTTGTCAAGGTAAATTTCAAAACTTTCTCTATTCTACTATTGTAATTCGTTTATCTATTCATTAATTTTAATTTTATACTTTAATGTTTTACAGATTAATCAATGGAACGATATTTCAAAAGAAAAGAATCTTCATCATCTGATAATATTATAGATGATTTGCCATCGGATCCTGCTAAAAGGAAAAACATATTGGATTATCATCCAATCAAGGAGATGAGGTAAGACGCAAGTACTTGATTAGAGGTCCTTGTCAATCTTATGATCATAATTTTGAGAAAAAGTGATAGGAGGCAAAACGAGACGATTTAATCCCGCTTGGCTTGATCAGTATGGTAGTTGGTTAGAGTATAGTGTATCGGAAGAAAAGGCCTACTGTTTGTGTTGCTATTTGTTTAGAAATGATGGACATCTTGGATTTGTGAGAGAATGATTTTTAAGTTGGAATAAGCCTGAGAGATTATCATTCCATGTAGCTCAACCTAATAGTTATTACAATATTGCTGTCAAGAAATGTGATGATTTGATGAACCAGGGTCAGTCTATCATACATGCTCTGTATAAGAAGGATGATGCAGTGAAAAATTCTTATCGTATCCGGTTAAATGTTTCGATTGATGTTTCAAGATATTTGTTGCGACAAGGGTTAGCTTTTCGTGGTCATAATGAAAAAGAAGAGTGAGCTAATAAAGGAATTTTTTTAGAACTCCTGAAATACACAAGAGATCACAATGAGGATATAGATAAAGTTGTTTTGAAGAATGTTCCAGGAAATAACCAGATGGTTTCTTCTGAGATTCAAAAGGATATCGTAAATTCTTTCGCTGAGGAAATAGTTAAGTTTATCATAGAAGAAATTGATCATGGTGTGTTTAGTTTGTTGGTAGATGAATCTGCTGATGTTTCTGGCAACGAACAAATAGCTGTTGTTTTTCGATTTGTTGATAAAAATGGAGTAGTCAAAGAAAGATTTGTTGGGCTTGTACATGTGAAGGAGACATCTTCTTTATCTTTGAAGTATGCTATTGATGAATTGTTTGCAAAATATGGATTGAGTTTGAATCAGGTGAGAGGACACGGTTATGATGGAGCTAGTAACATGAAATGTGAGTTTAATGGATTGCGATCATTGATTTCCAAGGAAAACAAATCAACATACTATGTTCATTGTTTTGCTCATCAGCTTCAGTTGGTTGTAGTGGCGGTCGCGAAAAAACATTTTGATATTGGTGATTTTTTTGATATGATTTCTACATTGTTGAATGTGGTTGGAGCTTCTTGCAAACGAAAAGATTTGCTTCGAGACCATCATTGG
The DNA here is from genome assembly GCA_002933915.1 of Eutrema heterophyllum. Taxonomy (NCBI): domain Eukaryota; kingdom Viridiplantae; phylum Streptophyta; class Magnoliopsida; order Brassicales; family Brassicaceae; genus Eutrema; species Eutrema heterophyllum. Next base: position 595,664 of record PKMM01017963.1, read on the forward strand.
AGAGAAATAGATGAGGGAATTAAGAGTGGTGACATTGGCACGGGAACATGACTGAATCAAGAAATTTCTTTTCAAAGGCCTGGAAATACTCGGTGGGGTTCTCACTACAAAACATTATTGCGTTTGGTTGACTTGTTTTCTTCTATAATTAAAATTATTAAGCATATTGAGAATGAAGGCATAGAGAACGTAAAGAGACGTCATGCACATGGTCTTCTCAAGTATATTCACACATTTGATTGTGTATTCTATACGCACTTGATGTTACTTATTTTGGGATTAACTAGAATTTTTCGATGGCTTTGCAAAAGAAAGATGAAGATATTTTGAATGCTATGTCACTGGTAGAATCCACCAAACGGGAATTGCAGAAGCTTATAGATGTGGATGGGATTCTCTTATGATTGAAATTTCTTCCTTTTGTAAAAAACATGATGCTGATATGCTCATAATGGAAGAAGACTTTATCGACTCAAGGAGGCCAAGAAGAAAAACCAACATAACCAATATGCATCACTATAAGGTCCATTGCTTTAATACAGTTCTGGATTTGCAGCTTCAAGAGTTTAACGATCGTTTTACCGAGGTAAACACTGAAATTCTAGTTTGCATGGCATCTTTAAGTCCTACTGAAGCTTTTTGTGGATTTGATAAGTCAAAACTAGTTAAATTGGCTAAGTTCTATCCAGATGACTTAGCTTTATGGAGTGTTTATCTCTTGAGCAACAAATTGGAATTTACATTGATAATGTAAGACACGATCAAAGATTTAAATCTTTGAAGAGTCTTGGAGATCTTGCTCGGCTGATGGTAGAAACACAAATGCATCTCGCGCATCCTTTGGTCTATAGGCTTTTAAAGTTAGTTTTAACTTTACTGGTTGCTACTGCAAGTGTTGAAAGATGATTTTCTGCGATGAAACTAGTGAAGACAAGTCTACGCAACCGAATGAGAGATGAGTTTTTAAGTGATTATCTAGTTTGTTTTATTGAAAAGTAGAAGTTGTTAGACGACGTTACGAATGAAGCAGCGATGAACAGATTTCAAGCAATGAGTGAACGTAGAATACATTTGTAAGGTGTTATTTAATTTTAATATGATGTTATATTTTCAATATTTTATTTAATATTTATTAAATTATTATTTGTACCCCCGGTGAAAAATAGTTATGGATTCGCCCCTATTTGATTCCGATCTGCATGGCCTCTGAGACCACCCTATTCAAATCATCGTAATAATATATGTAGTATTTGACGTCAAAAACAAAAATATGTTAAATGAATAGTAAAATAATAGAATAACTAGGATTCAACCCGCGCTAGCTATATAGCGCGGGGTAATTTTTGTTTAAAAATTGTTTTGAAATTTAAGAAAAATTATTTTTGTCTGAATTTTAAAATAAGTTTAACTAATGATTATTGATAGAACTGTCAACTCGGACTAACATGGTACTTAACCCGTTTTGCAATAAACTAAAATATTATTCGGGTTAACCCGCAAAAACCTATAATATTGAAAACATAACTCTAATATGCACCGCTTAATGACTATGATTTTTGTGGCCAGTCCACAAACTCTTTAAAAAATCAATTTTTTCATATCTAACTTTTTATAAAATTAGTAAAATATTTTATAATAATTATAGTGAAAAATATTGCAAGATTTTGAATATATTTTTTCTTTGAATATGTATGGATTGATTATTATTTAATAATATCATAATAATTAAGAAACTAAATAGTAAATAATCTCTTTAACATAAATAAATATTTTCCATATTATCATCAATAATTTTAAAAGACAATTATACCATTTCCTATTTCAACTATCTTTTCTTATTTGTAATGTCATTTCATGTAATAACTTACAAAACAATGTTTATTTTCAAAAATATCTTCTTAAATAATATTATAGAGATTATATGATCGAAAGGCTCAAATATTTTTTTCTTCTGAATACTTCTTATTGTTTCTAGTTATATTTTTGACATGTCCATAATATATAGCGGAATCATATAACCCTTTTTCTTTTACCCTTATCCCGATGAGCCGAAACTAAAGCTCTCTATTGAGTTATAGTTTGTGTAAGTCGTGAATGAGCCCCTTTTCTGTCCGTGAAGATCCCACCAAAGCGCCTTGCACTTCTAATAGGCCATGAAATAGATCTGAATCATTCTCAATGAATCCATAAAAAGTGATCCTATTTTTTTCTATCGTTCCTTAGCGACAACGGAAGGGGAATGCGAGTGATCCCATTTTTAGAAGATACCTAATAAATATTGAAATCTATAGTTAAGCTTCTTACACTGATAAAGAAAAATCATTATCTCAGACTTAACTAAGAGAAGAACAGAGACATATATAGATGATATTGTCTTTATTTCACAGTTTAAAAAAAAATACAAATACATTAATATTGTTGCGTAAGATGCCTTCGATCAAATCGATTCACACGAACTCCTAAGCATTGACTTGTATGACTATTCTATACAAATAATATCAACTCGTTTCTCTCGCATGAGCGTTTTTCTAAACAAGTCGATTTAATTTATACATATAGAAACCTTTGACTTAGAGGTAAATACTTAAAACATTGTTCTAGTTATATTTTTGACATGTACAATATATATGTATATAGTGGAATCACGAAAAGTGATTCCGCATGATAACGTCAAAATCATAATTCACGACCAAAATATTCAAAAATTTGAGAAGATACCCAATAAATCTTGAAATCTATAGTTAAGTATCTTACATAGTAGTTATATGTACAGGGCCGTGCTTACAGCAAAAAAAAAAAAAAAAGAAACATTGGCCTATGGCAACAAATTTTTTTAAAAAAATTAGTGGCATTTTCTATTAGTTCGCCTAGGGTAAATTTTTTTTTTTTTAAATTAAGGGTATCTTTTTTTGTTTTTTGTGCAATTTTCAAGGCATTTTCTATTCTATTAGTTTAATGAACATTGGTTTAGGACAACCATCGACGTTGGCACGGCTCTGAATATGTATACACTATAACGAAGAATCATAAGCTCAGACTTAAACTGAAGACAAGAACAGAGACATAACAGGACCAGCTCGACGAGCCACTCCGTTTGGATCTAACCACTCAGAAAGAATCTACGGAGCAATTTGTTAGAGAGCTGTAAAGTGACTTCTTGTTGGGTTCTTGATTTTCCAATAAAACCAAGAACTCGAATAAATCACCTACTGTGACATCCTGGCCTGCTAGTTTTGGCCCAATAGGGGTCCAATTTTTCTTTTTCCTTTTGTCGACCAAAATAGACATATAAATATATGTATCTCCTTCTTCCATTGGAGGAGCTGCGCCGTTCGTAAGAGAGAGAGAGAGAGAAAGACACCCCCGCCGCCTCACCACCTTGTCATTATCACCGCCGTCGCTCCCTCCTCCGCGACTTTGTCTTCTTCTCTCTTCTCCGTCGCGTGTCACCGATCGTGTGTGGTGTGTGTGCCGCCACCATCACCACCACCCCTGTTCTTCACTTTATAGCCTCCTCTGTGCACCAGAGACGTTGCCACCGCCTTCAGTGATCCACCGCAGCACCGTCGAGGCAAGGAGAAGCAATCTCGGTCAAGTTTAAGACGTTCCTTGCGCCGCAAGCTGCTGCTGTAACTCCACCGTACGTGACCACCGTCGACGACCACTGTTCTCGATCTGCTCCGCTCATTGCCGATCCACATCCTTAACGTCTCCGTTCGTCGTTAAGGCTAAGGTGAGCGTCTGAGGACACTTTACCGTCATCGTTTTATGGTTATGTCGTGAGTCACGTTTATGGCTGATGTGGTCTTTTATATATATATATATATATATATGTGATCAATTGATCATAGGTACGTTGAGTTAGAGGTGTATGTGTGATTAGATGTTTTAGGGCGGCTCGGTATGGACTTTTACTTTAAACTTTTACTTAAACGTAGCTTATAAAAAAACGAAGTTTACCGAGTGAAAAAAGAGAAGTGAACAGTTCGTGGTTTTAGAGAAAAAAAAAAAGTAAAAACATGTTTGAAATTTTTTTGACTTTAAAAACTTTAAAAAATAATAAAATCTTTCCAGCCAAATACAGCCCATAATTTGGTTGCGGTGACTGTTTACGTACTTGGGCTCGTATAAAGGACGAAATGATATACATCTATAACTATAGTTTAACCGAAGCTTACAGTCTTGGTTACATATTTTAATATATATTATATATATACATGTATCTATAGTTATTTGAGTATTGATTACGAGAAGTGTTGTGTCATTGTGTTATTTGATGAACGGACTTGGAATGAACCGTAATAAATAAAAGGAGTTTTAATTAACGGAATACGGTTGTGTGATAATAAGAACATGATGTTTTGATGATGTGATGCATATTATGAAATGATGCGAGTAAGATTGGTGCTATGGACACGTAGTGAGGATAAGGACCCCTAGGTGTACATGTGAGTTGGCATGGATGCACCGAAACGATTAGTGGGGATAAAGACCCCTAGGTGGACATACGAGTTGGCATGGATGCACCGAAACGATTAGTGGGTATAAGGACCCCTAGGTGGACATGTGAGTCGGCATGGATGTACCGAAACGATAAGTGAGGATAAGGACCGCTAGGTGGACACGCGAGTTGGCGTGGATGCCCCGAAACGATAGGATAGTCTTGTGTGATGTTTTAAGATGTGATGTATGATGCTTGTTAGTCGTGTCTAGATTGATTGCGGGTCGTTTTAACCATAGATTGGGCGTGTACCATAAGTATAGGCGTTAACGGTAATTTATGGGCCTTTGAGCTCATTCTCACATTGGTCCTCAGACACAAGTAATCTAATGGCAGTCATAAGTTTGTCGTATAGTTGAATATCAAGTTTTGGATTCACAAGCTGTAGAGAAGACCAGAAACAAACTTTGTCAAAGACAATAAAGACGACAAAAGATGTATCCTCGGGACTAGGCTTGGAACTTTACCTTATTCTGTATAAGTTCGTCGAGCTCTCTCTTTAACGAAAGGTATGTATATGCTAAAGTGGATTTCATGAAAAACTCTAGATATCCTCCCAACATTTTGAGATGACCATCCTACGGGGAACACAGAGACAACACGATTTGTTCTAGGCCTGTTCCCTGGAATTTAGAAATGTCAAATGGAGCACATTTTTTTTTCTTTTTTTTTCTTGTCGTCACCGATTTCTTAAACCTTAAATTATTCCGTTTGCATATATTGTTTATTTTTAAGGGAGAATTCATCAAAATAACCTCATTCATAAGGAATATTACTAGACTAACCTCCAACAAATCTATCTCTCTCTCGTTTCTCTCAGCGATGAACCCTAAATCGCGCCGCCTTCATCTTCTGAACTTGTGCCCATGGTCAAACAGCCGCCGGAGAACATCCGCCTTCATCAACAGCAACAACGCGTTTCAATTTCTTAGCTTCTCCAGGTAGTTTATTCCCTCTTTCTTCTCCTTCGTTAATTTTTTCTTTTCCAGATTTTGTTTTCCCCAAGTTAATGCTTGTATTCATTCTTCCTATGCACTACTAATTGGATCTGGATGCTGCATCATGAAGAAAAGGAGTTTGCTGTAAAAAAATTCCGGTCAAATAAACGCATTCCGGTGAGGAATGTTCAATTTTTTTTCTTTGGCGGTAGATTTTTGTAACGTTTGGTGGTAGATTTGTGTGTAGATTTTGTTTTGGTAGCTTTATTATCATTGGTTTGACGGTAGATTTGCTTATATATGACGGTAGTTTGTATACATATGACGGTAGATTTGTTTATATATCACGGTAGATTTGTTTATATATGACGATATGACGGTAGATTTGTTTATATATGACAGTAGATTTTTTTATATATGACGGTAGATTTGTATATTGACGGTAGATTTTTTTGCTAGATTTTGTTAACATAATGGTAGACTTATTGTTAACGAGTGGCTTATTCTTTCTTCTTCTCCGACAGCTACCTGGCTTCTTCTTCGGCCATATTACTGCCATCTGAAAATTCTGGTAACGGTTCTGAAATTTGAGGTGAGAAATAGTTTGTTGATGATGGTAGAGTTATATTAATTATTTGATGGTAGATTTATTTGTTAATGATTGTCGAGTTATCGTTTTATATGATGGTAGATTTGTTATTGAATTCATGGTAGATGTGTTTGTTAATGATTGTCAAGTTATCGTTTTATATGATGATAGATTTGTTAGTCACATATTTGAACTTTATATATGAATGATGACATTTGTTTGTTCTTTTCTAGCAGGTTATGGCCTTCGCGACGGCAGACGAGTCTCCGGTGAGATTTCCGGCATCATTCCGGCGTATTCTTCTACGGATTGTAGATTTGGATTTGGTAGATTTATTTTTGAAATGATGGTAGATTTGTTTTGAAATGATGGTAGATTTATTATTGAATTGATGGTAGATTTATTATTGAATTGATGATAGAGTTGATATTCGTATATTTTATCACATTTGAGTCTCATATTTTTCTTTGTTTTCTTGTGTTTCTTCTTATTTTCATTTGTATTTTTAATACATTTAGGTCCTAAATTGAGTCCCATATTTTGGTAGATATCTTATGGTGTTCTTGTGTTGTTTTTGGCTTGCTAGAGCATTTTCCAGGTGTTTGTTAGAAGTTTGGATCAAAGGAAATGTATGGAGTTTAAAGGAGGATCAAAAGAGAAGCGAGTGGAGCAAAAATAAGAACATATCGGTTGTTGGATCTGCTTGACATGTGTAAATCGATCATATCTCCTAAACCACAGTTCCGAATGACACGAATCCAACGCTCACACAAAGATAATTCATAATAACCTGGGCCCGGGAAGGCCTTGATCCGATTGGATCCAAATCTGACAGCTTTTCACCACCTTTTCTCATTTGAGACCAACTCATCTCCTTTAAACCACCCACTAAGGGTTGAGTGATGGAAATCATTCTTCATCATGCTACAACATTATCACTCTCCCTTGCTTTTATGAGTGTTGGACATCATTACTCATCATGCTACAACATTATCACTCTTTTTTTTCTTTTTCTTTAATTATGCAAGCTAATAAACATTATAAAATGTGTAGGTGTTGCTTTTGTATTGCTATATAAAGAGGCGAAATCCTTCTTGTAAGATCATCAACTCATAATACCAACACATATCTTACTTAAAGCTTAAACACTTTCTCTTTTCTTTCATTTTCGTTTTCTCTTTCATGCCTATGAAGGAGTGTTCATCATTTCTCATATAGTGAAGATTTTCTCTTAAACTCTTCCTCTTTTCTTATTTATTTATACAATTATGTCTTTCATTTCTATCATTTATTTTTGTTATCTAGCTATGTGTGAGTAGTCATATTATGGGTTAAGGGTTTGGGAAATTCAAAGATGATTGGTTGATGATTTAAGATGTTTAAAACCAGAAAATAATTTTTCCTCATGTTTTGAATATTCTTAAAGCTAGAAGTGGGTTGAAAAACCATTTCTTGATTTTTAACAAAATCGCACCAAGTGATTGGGTAATTTGTTTTGAACTCTTCTTCTCATGCTTTTCATTCTTAAACCAATGGAAATTGAAATCTAAGGTGAATTGTGATAAAAATGATCTTGTGTTCATAGTTTATAAATCATCTAAATTGCAATTGGGAAATTAGCTTAATTTAAATGATTTGTAAAATGATTAGTGTCATGGAAGTGAACTAATCTATTTAAGTGATCATGTCTAAGAATTGAATTAATTCAAATGTTTTAAACATCAACTTTCTAAATACCAATCATCCTATAACAAAATACCAAACCCGAAAATCCATATTTTATCTTCTTGATTTATAATCCGAGTTTTATTGTTTTCTTGTGATTTCTTACATTTGTGTTTCATAATTAATCTGTCATTTAAATTGTCACATTTATTTATTTTTTAATTTTTCATTAAATATTAATAGTTTTTATTTAGTTTCTCAAACAAAAAAACCCAAAATTATATTTCTTAACTTTAGTAAGTTTCTTGCATTCTTAGTGTATTATTCATTTCCTTGTGGTTCGATACCCATAAGTACTACAACAATTGCCTTGCACGTGGAGTTTAATTAGGGATTAAAATTTGTATCCATCAAGTTTTTGGCGCCGTTGCCGGGGAGTTGCAATAGCCATTAAGATTTGGAATCTTTCTAAGTCTAAGTATTTTTTCTTTATTTTGTTACTAAATTGTTCTTGCTTGTTTGCTCTTGTTTTAAAGGTGCATGATCACAAGGAGTCAAAGCCAAGAAAATCTGCAACCACTTGTGGTTGACATCCGGAGACTAGAACGAGAAACCGCAAGAGCCGCAAGAGAACGAGTAGAAAATGAGAGGCGTTTTCCGATGGAAGCCGCGAGAGAAAACCCGCTCTTTGAAGAGCCACTACTGCTCGATGAAGTCCAAGGAGTGGGCTTAAACCCGAGGCAGCCAATCCATCCTCCTAAACAGCCACAAAGGATTGGTGTCTTCGATGAACCCACTACTCAAGGGGTTCGGACTGGAATACGACCTCCACCATGTGCAAACAACAACTTCGAAATCAAATCAAGTCTCATCAACATGGTGCAAAACTCAAAATTCCATGGGCTGCCAATGGAAAACCCAATTGATCACATCGATCAATTTGACCGCCTGTGCGGGACGGTAAAAATGAATGGAGTCCCGGAAGATGTTGTGAAGCTGACCCTCTTCCCATTCTCTTTGGGAGACAAGGCTGCCCTATGGGAGAAAAGCGTAATCACCGCCACCATACCAACTTGGGAAGAATGTAAAAAACAATTCTTGGCAAAAACTTTCTCAAGGCAAAATACCGCCAAACTGAGGAACGACATCACCACTTTCAAACAAGGAGTCAACAAGTCATTTTACGAGTCAAGCGTGAGAGAGACTAAAATGCTATACAAGGGCATGTCCACACCATGGAGTTTCCAAAGAAGCGCTTCTAGGAATCTTACACCGAGGGGTCCTAGAAAAATATCAACTAGCCTTGAATACGGCGAGCAACAGGAGTTTTGCTAGCCAAGATGTCGTCAATGGAGAAATATTGGTTGAAAATCTAGCTCAAAGCGATCAAGGATATGGAGGAGATTACGATCGCACGATGAGAGACACCAAATATGAAGATCCAAGACTTAAAGACATCAACGACAAGCTAGACAAGGTCTTGCTTGCAAATCAAAGATCGATAAATTTTGTTGGAGAATGTGGAGGATTACAAGGGTACCAAGACGTTACACAAGAAGAGGAACCCCAAAGAAGAAGTAAACTACATAGGGAATCAAGGAGGATTCCAAGGGAACCGAGGAGGGTTCAATCAAAATTTCCGGAATCACCCTAACTTGTCATATCGGAGAAACAACGTGAATAATCCCCAAAACCAAGTCTATCCTCCACAGAAACAGCAAGGATTCCAACAACAAGGGTTCCAACCCAAACCATTCAACCAAGGGAACCAAGGAGGTTTCAAGATTAACCAAGGCGGATTCCAAGCAAACCAAGGGAATTTCAACTCCAACTTCCAGCAAGGATACCAACAAAAGCCAACCAACTTCCAAGCTCCAGGAAACACATTAAACCCGGGAGCACAAGATGAAGTGAAGAACATGCTCCAAAGACTTTTGGAAGGCCAAGCTAAAGGCCAGACTGAGGTTAACAAGAAGATGATGGAGATCCATAACAAGGTCGACGGGATTTATAACGATCTCAACGCCAAGTTCGAGAACCTATCTGCTCATGTGAGAGGATTAGATAACCAAATCGCTCAAGTCGCTTCAACGTCAAAAGGACCAAGTGGAGTTTTACCGGGAAAAGCCGAAGCTAACCCGAAGGAGTATTGTCTAGCCATCACCTTACGAAGTGGAACTGAATTACCAAGGGAGCAAGTTGTGGTGGAGATCAAAAATGGAAGACAAACAGGATTGAAGGAAGTTGGCGAGTTTTTAAACGAAGATAACTTGGGATCGGTTTCAAACCTCTCTGAGAAACCGATCCAGAACCCAGAAATGGTTTCAAACCGTTCTGGAAACCCGATCCTGAATTTGGAGACACCTAGAACGGTTTCAAACCGCTCTGCCGACTCGATCCCTAACCCACAATCGGTTTCAAACCAGTCTGAGAAACTGATCCAGAAGCAGACCCTGACAAATGTTGCTTCCAACGGTCCGATTTCTGAGGATCAAAACAAGGAGAATGAGGGGAAACCGACTGGCATCATCAAGAAGAAAGTAGATTTTGTCCTTCCACCATACAAACAGAAACTCCCATTCCCCAGAAGATTTAACAAGCAAATATTAGACAAGCAATTTGAGAAATTCAAGAAGATCATGGAGACGGTCCAAGTAACATTTCCATTCGCTGACCTAATGCTTGATTGTCCGATGTACAATAAGCTCTTCAAAGACGTCATGACCAAGAGAAGACATCTTGAAGAGGCAATGGTAATGGTCAACCATGAATGTAGTGCAATCATCCAAAACAACTTGCCCAAGAAGCTTAAAGATCTGGGTAGTTTCACACTTCCTTGCACTTTAGGACCTTTGTCCTTCCGGAAGTGCCTAGTTGATCTCGGGGCAAGCGTGAGTCTCATGCCATTGACGGTTTCCAAGAGACTTGGATTAACCAACTTCAAGAAGACGAGGATTTCACTACTCTTGGCCGATAGATCGATCCGCTACCCGATAGGTATTCTTGAAGACTTGCCATTGAAGGTTGGAGATTGCATCATCCCTACTGATTTTGTGGTACTAGAGATGGATGAAGAACCAGCGGATCCCATAATTTTGGGGAGGCCATTTCTAGCAACCGCCGGAGCCATCATCGATGTGAAGAAAGGCATGATCGATCTTCACTTGGGAGAATTCGTCCTAAAATTCAATATTATGGACGTAATGAAGAAGCCAACAATAGAAGGAAAATTTTTCTACATAGAGACCTTGGAAACCATGGTTGACAAATACTTAGAGGAGCTAAGTATGAGAGATCCCCTCGAAGTTGCCCTTACGAAGTCAAACAAAGAACGTGGGATCGAAAATGAAGAAGCTATTGGTTATGAGGATTTTCTGATTCCCAAAACCCTTGGAGGGAGGATGCACACTTCTTAGAGCTAGAAGAAGGCATGGACAAGAAAGAGAGAGAAGACACTAGCAATGGTAAGACTAGTGCGGAGGATGAATGGAGCGAGCTCAATGCACCAAAACTAGAACTGAAACCGCTTCCCAAGGGGCTAAGGTACGCATTTCTCGGTCCTAATTCAACGTATCCCGTCATAATTAATGATGAATTAAATGATGAAGAAACCTCATTGCTTTTTCATGAACTGAAAAAATATAGAAAAGCTATAGGTTATTCATTGGATGACATTAAAGGGATATCTCAATCATTGTGCATGCATAGAATCTACCTTGAAGACGAAAATAAAACATCAATTGAACCACAAAGGAGGTTGAATCCTAATTTGAGAGAAGTGGTTAAAAAGGAAATCTTGAAGCTACTTAAATCGGGGATAATCTATCCTATCTCGGATAGTACTTGGGTGTCCATGGTTCATGTAGTTTCAAAAAGAGTGGAATTACAATGATTAAAAATGACAAAGATGAATTGATTTCAACGAGGACAATTACATGTCATAGAATGTGTATTGATTACAGAAAATTAAATGCATCAACCAGGAAAGATCATTTTCCTTTGCCATTCATTGATCAAATGCTAGAAAGATTAGCAAATCATTCATACTATTGTTTTCTTGATGGGTATTCAGGATTCTTTCAAATCCCTATCCACCCTTATGACCAAGAGAAAACGACTTTCACATGTCCTTATAGTACGAAGAATGTCATTTGGATTATGTAATGCACCTGCGACTTTTCAAAGGTGTATGATGTCGATTTTCTCTGATTTTATCGAAGATATAATGGAGGTTTTTATGGATGATTTTTCTGTCTATGGCTCTTCCTTTGCTGCGTGTCTTTCTAATTTGTGCAGGGTATTAAAGCATTGTGAAGACACAAGCCTCGTCCTCAATTGGGAGAAATGCCACTTCATGGTCAAAGAAGGAATTGTACTAGGACACAAGATATCCGAGAGTGGGATAGAAGTCGATCAAGCTAAGATCGAGGTGATGACGAACTTGCAGCCACCAACTTCGGTGAAAGGCATAAGGAGTTTCTTGGGACATGCCGGATTTTATAGAAGATTCATCAATGACTTCTCATCCATCGCTAGACCATTGACAAGGCTTTTGTGCATAGACGCGGGGTTTACATTTGATGGAGAATGCCACAAGGCTTTCGTGAAGCTAAAAGATGCACTGGTGAGTGCACCGATTGTACAACCACCAGATTGGGACTTGCCATTTGAAGTGATGTGCGACGCGAGTGACTATGCTGTTGGGGCCGTGTTGGGACAAAAGAAGGACAAGAAGCTCCATGTCATTTACTACGCAAGCCGGACTCTAGATGAAGCACAAGTCAAATATGCAACAATGGAGAAAGAGTTGTTGGCGATACTCTACGCCTTTGAGAAGTTCTGGTCCTATTTGGTGGGCTCTAAAGTCATCGTGCACACCGACCATGCTGCGTTGAGACACTTGCTGGCCAAGAAAGATGCCAAGCCGAGATTATTGAGATGGATTCTTCTCTTGCAAGAATTCGATCTAGAGATAAAAGATAAGAAAGGCATCGAAAATGGTGTAGCGGATCATCTATCAAGAATGAGGATTGGAGAAGACATACCAATCGATGATTCTCTACCCGAAGAGCAAGTTAACCTGATCCACGCTTTACACAAAGTGGACTACATGCTAGAAGAGCTGTTGGAAATTGACACCATCGACGTGATCAAGCCATGATACGCTGATTTTGTCAACTATTTATCGTGTGAGAAGGAGCCACCAAAACTCCACGGATATGCAAGAAAAAAATTCTACAAGGATGTGAAAAGCTATTTTTGGGACGAGCCTTTTCTCTATAGGCGGTGCAAAGATGGACTCTTTAGGAGATGCATTTCGGAAGAGGAGATTACCGGGATTTTTTTTGGCTGTCCCGGTTCAAACTATGGAGGACATTTGGCAACATTCAAGACAGTCCAAAAGGCTCTACAAGCGGGTTTTTGGTGGCCAACAATGTTTAAAGACGCCCATCGTTTCATTTCCGCGTGTGATGCGTGCCAAAAAAAGGGTAACATAAGCAAGAGGAACGAGATGCCACAAAACCCGATCCTCGAGGTTGAAGTGTTCGATGTATGGGTGATTGACTTCATGGGACCATTCCCTTCATCATACAGTAACCAATACATCCTTGTAGCGGTCGACTACGTTTCCAAATGGGTTGAAGCCATAGCGAGTCCAACAAATGACGCTAAGGTGGTGGTGAAGCTATTCAAGAGCATAATATTCCCAAGATTTGGAGTGCCAAGAGTGTGGATTGTAGAAATCACACAAGGATAAAAAGAATTGAAAGATCGATCGGGATCTCATTTTTATTAAATCGAACTCGTCAGAGTTTACAAAAATATTATGAGATCGGTAAGGAGGTCGAGATCGGATTTCGAGCTCTCACTTTCTCTCTCTAAAAATGTATTGCCCAATTCTTTTTTTCTACATGTAGTCGGGACTTCCTTATTTATAAGACTCCTCGGCGGCTTCGACATGTTCCCCGAATCCATGAAAAGTTCCGCGAATCCCGGATTAAAAACTAATTAATCTTTATTTTCCGTATTTTCCGTAAAGTTCCGCGAATTCTGGAAGTGGGTTTTGATTACGATGGGTTGATACCGACGAGCTCGGTATATCGCAGGTCGGCAATCGCTTGATGTCTTTTTCTTTACCGATCTCGAACCGTCGTTGATCGGATCAACCTGGACGATCTCGGTTCGAGATAAGGATTTGAGTTCGGCCTTCACCGAGCTCGGTGATTGTTGCTTTGTGAACTTCTTTACCGATCTTGAACCGTCGTCGATCGGGATCAACTCACCGATCTCGGTTCAAACTCGTCGTTCCGAGCCTCACCACCAGTTCGGCATTTCTTCGGATTCTTACTGAACTGGTGTTCTTACCGAACTGGTTGGTTAGCAAGTCCTTAGTGGACCTTTCTTTCAAGCTCAGAAGTCGGCAAACATTTCGTGGTCTCTCCTTCTGGGTTCGAACCGTCGTCAACGAGGATCAATTGGGCCGGTCTCGTTTCAAACCGGGCTAAACCGGGGAGTGCTAAACTCACCACAAACAATTAGTCCCCCCCTAGTTCGGCGAATGAGTCTTTTGAGTTCGGCGAAGTTACGGAAGAATTTTTAGTCTGGTTGGAATTGAGATCGGTTCTTTCCTTGATCCGAATTTCAGCGGTTCTCAAATCAAAGATCTTTTGAGTTCGGCGAATCTTGAAAAGATGCGTCGGTCCGGTTTCCATAACCGTTGCGGAAATCAAGGAATCGCGACGATTCGGCTCCTTTAACCGTCGCGGAAATCGAGGAGTCGCCATAATTGCCTTTCTCTCTATAAATACCCTTAGGCTTCTCCGAATTCTTACTTCATTCTCGCTTACAAGAGGTACGCTTTCTTTTTCTCTCTCTAGCGCTCTCCCTTCTGTATAGATTATTTTTTGCTTTGAAATTTTCCGACCTTGCTCTGTCGTGATTTTTCCGATCTGCTTTGAAGATCTTCAAACTTTCCGATCTGTCTTCAAACTGTTCTTCGCCAAATTGTTCCGACTTTGTCTTCTTTGATCGAGATGAGTTCGAGTTCTTCTTCAGCTTCTATTAACGACCGAACTCCTTCGAAAAATCCGAATATTGATCTCAATTTGTTCGTCACCTCGTCTGATCTGGATGATTCATCTGACGACGGTCTTAGTGTGGTTAGACAAGAATAAGTCAGGCGTAACTCGCGCTTTCCTTCTGCCGGTCCGAGTTGTTCCCGAGCTGTCATTCAAATTCCGCATCTTATGGACAAAGAGAGTCGCGGGACGGATGCTCAGGTTCGGGTTAAAGATGAGCAGATTGCCGAGGATGATCAAGTTTGGCCTGATGGAGAGTTGGCCGCTGATCTCGAAAATAGACAACCTATCGAGGTGGGTGAACAAGTTCGGCTTGATAGGGAACTGGCTGTCGAGCTTGCCGAGGCTTAAGGAGAAGGAGTCCGGCCGGCGGATGAGGTCGTTCCATTATCAGTTCGCAGAATTGTTACACCGCCCACTGTCGGGCCGACTCGATTAACCAGCATTAGCGTTCAACAAACTATGGAGCGATGCGGAGCTCCCGCCGATATTGTCTTTCATATCCCAAATGAGGACCAGAGACCTTGGGACGTCCCTGAGGGCTTCGTCTGTGTGTATGAGGACTATTTCAGAGGCTGCAGACTTAAATTTCCTCTACCCGAGCTGCTTTACATGTACTGTGCGCGCTGTGGCGTCGCGATCTCCCAACTTCAACATGCCACGATTATCAATATCGTCGGGCTGCTAGTCCTTAGGGAAGATTTCGACATCCCGATTGATGTCCGGGTGTTTGAGAGGCTCTTCCGTGTGAATATTGGTTCTTGTCGGCTAACGCGAAACCAGAATACGACCTTGTTACGGGAAACAAGCCGAGCAAAGTCAACAGTTGGAGTACTCGTTACTTTTATCTTTGGGTTGATGACCTTTCTGTAGAACGGCCTGATGGCAATTACCGGACTCAGTGGAGGATCCCCATTGGTAGATATCGGTCTTTGCTTAGCTGTATTCAAGGTCATGGTCTGTTCGCCTGTGAACCCAATGAGAGGTTCAATGTTTTCTTTGATGTCGGAGTCCGGAAAATCCATATCTCTTAGTTTCTGTCTGAAGATCACGTTTATCGAGCTACCGGTGTCGATGAGGACTCTCCCGACAGCAACGTCTCCGATAAGCATGTTTACGACTAAAGGATCGTTATGCGGCATGTGGAGACCTTCCGTATCGGCCTTGGAGAAGGTGACCGATATCCCTTCTGCTACAACTCGGTTTTGCCGCCGTGCCGCAATCACTTCTCTGCTATGCTCTTTGATCGCCCGAACTGAATAGTTGCAGGATTCGACTGCTCCCATAATCATGTTAATGCGCTTCCGAACTTGCGGGATGTTCTGATCTTCGAATTGGTCCTCAAGATCTCGTTTTGGTTGCTCCGTGTTAATTCTTTGTCCCGAACTTCTGGCGGCGTTCGGCCGATAACCTCCATTATTTTCATTACGGCGAAATCTGTTACCAGGCCGGAATGCGGCCTCGACCGGGACTGAGGTGTCGGCATTCTTCGCTGCTGTGACCCTCTCTGTTGTGAAATTGGCAGAACGGTTCTTCGCTTGAAGTCGGTTCGTTTGGTAGCTCGGGCCGGACCTATGTATTCCAATGTTGTTGCGGTTGAATAGTACTGACTTGTTGGGTCGTAGTTCGTCTTTCGTAATGAGGTCGGTTCTCGCGGTACTTCTCTTTTGGCTTGTCTCTGGGTGCGACCTGCTTTGAAAGGGCGTACTGCTTATCCTTCGCGGTTGTCTCTTCTTGTTCGAGTATGTAGATGTGCGATTTGTGTAAGATGTCCTTCAGAGTGTTCGGCCAGTTGCGCTTGATTTTCTTGTGAAAATCCGATTTGTACCAGGTCGCCTTGTAGAGGGCCTCGATCGCGGCTTCGTCGTCGATGGTGCAGTTAGACACTATTGCTTTGAATCGGTTCATGAAATCACGCAACGGTTCATCGCTTTTCTGCTCGAGGGCCCATAGGTCGGCGTTCCAATTTTTTTGCTTGATGAACATGGTGAAGCGCTTGAGAAACTTGGTAGACAGTTCGGTATAGTTGTCGACCGAGTGCGCATCTAGCTGCGAGAACCAGTCGAGCGCGGTTCTGCTGAGGTTCTCCACGAAGAGTTGGCAAGTGGCGTCATCTTTTTCTCCTTGGTGTCAAATCGAAAACGGTTCATCATGATTCCGAACGAGGTCATGAAATGACAAGGGTCGGTATGTCCATTGTATGGTGTGATTTTTATCTTTTCTAAGCGTCGAACTGGAGTGTCGACAATCCGATGTGTGAACGGTGTCTTCTGGGTCTCTTTGATTACACGATCAATCTCGGGTGCCGAGCTGGTGGCCTGATGGAACTTGGACTTCATGTCTTGAAGTTGGGCTCTGACGCTCTCGAATTCTTGGTCCAGAGATGCCTGATCGGTGATATGTGTCCCCTGACTATCGGCGGATCTTAATGCGGGAAACCGAGCTGTCGTGCTTTGGTTTCGATTGAGCTCGGTGATAAGGCTTCGGCGAAGAGGGGGCGTTACTTCGGGTCAGAAAGGCGATGGGTTCTGTCTGAGTTCGCCGAGCTGGTCTCGAAGTTCTGTCTGGTTTGCAAACAGAGAATCAAATCGTTCATCATTCTTTTTGGCAAGTTCGGCCAGCTGTGTTGCCAAGGCCATCATGAGAGCGGTTTGATCGACTGGGGCATGGGTCATAGTAGCAGTGCCTGGCGGAATAAAAGATGGGTCATCGTTGTTGTCTGTCTGGTTGCGGTTTTCCGGATTGAGATTGTCGAGTTTGGTATTCTGGGTTCCGTTATCGCCGAGCGTGGAACCGCTGCCATCAGGTATCGGGGTTATCGTAGTTTTTGTCATCGTCGGGTTGATTTGAAAGAAATTTAGAGGTCGGTCGTTAATCACAAGGTCGGAGGTTCGACCCTCCTTCTAGCGCCAACTGTGGATTGTAGAAATCACACAAGGATAAAAAGAATTGAAAGATCGATCGGGATCTCGTTTTTATTAAATCAAACTCGTCGGAGTTTTCAAAAATATTCTGAGATCGGTAATGAGGTCGAGATCGGATTTCGAGCTCTCACTTTCTCTCTCTAAAAATGTATTGCCCAATTCTATTTTTATAAATGTAGTCGGGACTTCCTTATTTATAAGACTCCTCGGCGGCTTCGACATGTTCCCCGAATCCAAGAAAAGTTCCGCGAATCCTGGATTAAAAAACTAATTAATCTTTCTTTTCCGTATTTTCTGTAAAGTTCCGCGAATTCCGGAAGTGAGTTTTGATTACGACGGGTTGATACAGACGAGCTCGGTATATCGCAGGTCGGCAATCGCTTGATGTCTTTTTCTTTACCGATCTCAAACCGTTGTTGATCGGATCAACCTGGCCGATCTCGGTTCGAGATAAGGATTTGAGTTCGGCCTTCACCGAGCTCGGTGATTGTTGTTTTGTGAACTTTTTTACCGATCTTGAACCGTCGTCGATCGGGATCAATTCACCGATCTCGGTTCAAACTCGTCGTTCCGAGCCTCACCACCAGTTCGGCATTTCTTCGGATTCTTACCGAACTGGTGTTCTTACCGAACTGGTCGGTTAGCAAGTCCTTCGTGGACCTTTCTTTCAAGCTCGGAAGTCGGCAAACGTTTCGTGGTCTCTCCTTCTCGGTTCAAACCGTCGTCAACCGGGATCAATTAGGCCGGTCTCGGTTCAAACCGAGCTAAACCGGGGAGTGTTAAACTCACCACGAACAAAGAGTGGTGATAAGTGATGGGGGAAGCCATTTCATCAACAAAATTTTCGAAGGGCTTATGAAGAAACATGGAGTAAAACATAAGGTAGCTACACCTTATCATCCCCAAACATCCGGCCAAGTGGAGGTGTCAAACCGTCAAATCAAGGCTATTTTGGAGAAGACGGTTGGAAAGACAAAGAAGGATTGGGCGACAAAGCTAGATGACGCTCTATGGGCGTATAGAACCACCTACAAGACACCAATCGGGACAACCCCTTTTAACCTACTTTACGGGAAATCATGTCATCTAACGGTCGAACTAGAGTACAAGGCTCTGTGGGCTACTAGACTTCTCAACTTTGACCTCAAGACAGCCACCGAGAAAAGGTTGATTCAACTAGAAAAACTTGAGAAAATTCGCCAAGGTGCTTACAAGAGTTCAAAAATCTACAAGGAATGAACCAAGGCATTCCACGACAAGAAAATTATAACACGGGCATTCAAAACTGGGGACCAAGTCCTGCTGTTCAACTCAAGGTTGAAACTGTTTCCCGGGAAGTTGAAGTCAAGATGGTCGGGGCCATTCACAATCAAAGAAGTTCGCCCCTATGGAGCAATTGTTTTGTGGAACAAGTCTGGGGGAGATTTTACAGTTAACGGTCAGAGGTGCAAGCCATACATGGCAGACGTGACGATTGAGGAGAACATCACAATTCCTCTTTCAGACCCCAAGACGCCTGAGCACCTCAACAACGTCAAGCTTAGTGACGTAAAACAAGCGCACTTAGGAGGCAATCCCATGTTATCCTTTTGTGTGAATTTTTATTTGTTTTGATATGGATTTTTATCTTTGCTTTAGTGTGTTTTATTGTTACAGGGAGTTGGTGAAATCATAGAAAAAGACTCGAAACTGAAACGAGGAAAATACAAGGCACAAATAGTCTGGATCGATGCCGCACCACAACCGACTCACGACGAGCAGGAGCTATGAACCAAGCGTCGAGAGGATCGCCCAAGCTTCTCCCACCATGTCTAGAAACAAGTCAAAATCAAAAACTTTGTGAGGTTTTCTATTTTAGACATTTTCTTTTTTTATTTTAATTTTCTTTTGTTGGGATTTCACGGATTTGTGATACACCGGGACGGTGTAAATCAAGTCCGGGGGAGGAGACTAACAATTTGTGTTATTTTTATTTATTTTGAGTCTTTCATTTTAATCTAAAAATCTTTAAAAACAAAAAAAAATGTTTTTCATAAATCATTTAGATTTCCTTCATTTTAGGATTAAGTCTAGAAACATTTAGGATTGCATTTGCATGTTAAGGGAACAATGATTTGATTACCTTGTAGGGATTTATGCTTAGAACTTACCATGACATCCTTAGTAATGTTTTGATGTTGCTTATACATTCTTAAAATACTAGCAAAACTCATGCTTTTATCTCTCCACTCTAAGATCATAGACTTGTCTAAGCTAGCTTGATTTAAAACCAACTCCCAAAATTAATGGACTTTAATTAGATTTGCAATTCTCTCACTTATGGATTTTTGATACTAAATCATGGTATTTCATAAACACTCGGGTTATCTTTTGCATAATTTTGACCACCCTTGTTAACCCAAGTGGCCATTCTCACATTTAGAATAGTTTTCATACCCTTAAAACCAAGCCATTCCTTTCACCCCTTGTTAATTCTTGAGTGAGGCATTTTCTGATATTGCTACATTTGTAAAATCTTGTGAGAATCGAGAACGACAAAGTATAAGTTTCCATAGGCTAGACTTTATTGTTCTAAAAAAGGCTAGCATTAGGAGGGTGATTTGAGATTGGTACAAAAGGTTTTGGTATTGGGAACAAAAAAAAAAAAAAGTGAAATGGGAAGAGAAAAGAAAAACAAAATCATGGTTTAGAAAATTATCATAGAAAAAGAAAAAAAATAAAAAAATACCAAAGTTAGAAAATAGCTTAGAGTCAAAATAAGCAGAAAGAAATTTTTTTTTTAGGGACTTGAAATGGAAAAGAATTGATCACAAGGAAACTTTAGTTTTACTTGAGAACAAAGGAAACACTTGGGTAGAATGAAAAATTTCTAAGCTTGGGATTGGGTAGAACATGGAAACAAAAACTTTGTATGTGTTAATTGTTCTCATTCTTCCTTGCTTTTATGAGTGTTGGCAATCCTTTTTCTTGAGAGTAAACCACCAAAAAGAAATTTCGTGTTTGAATTTTGAAATTCTCTTTTTCCTAAACTGATTGAATTGGATCAATTCCCCATTTGTGATACTACACTTGAAAAATAAAATTTGAATGTGAGGAGTTGGTGGAAATGACAGTTAGCAAAAGCTTGGATTTGGTGTTTAAGAGAAAAAGATTTGGAGTTGAGATAAGCCTAGAAGAGTTATAGTCAATTTTGATATGTCTTTGTAACATTCTAACATTGCTTAAGAATTTTGCGTCGAGTTTTTCGCTAAATCTTTTGGTTATGAGTTTCCATTTTCAAACCTCTCATTGATTTACTTTGCTTTGTTCGCTTGAGGACAAGTAAATGGCAAGTCCGGGGGAGTTGATATTCGTATATTTTATCACATTTGAGTCTCATATTTTCCTTTGTTTTCTTGTGTTTCTTCTTATTTTCATTTGTATTTTTAATACATTTAGGTCCCAAATTGAGTCTCATATTTTGGTAGACATCGTAGGGTGTTCTTGTGTTGTTTTTGGCTTGCTAGAGCCTTTTCCAAGTGTTTGTTAGAAGTTTGGATCAAAGAAAATGTATGGAGTTTAAAGGAGGATCAAAGGAGAAGCGAGTGGAGCAAAAATAAGAACAGATCAGTTGTTGGATCTGCTTGACATGTTTTCAGTAAATCGATCATATCTCCTGAACCATAGCCCCGAATGACACGAATCCAACGCTCACGCGAAGCTAATTCAATTATCTATCTCGTGTAAAAATCTCAGAATAACCGGGATGCGGGAAGGCCTTTATCCGATTGGATCCAAATTCGACAGCTTTTCACCACCTTTTCTCATTTGAGGCCAACTCATCTCACCCACTAAGGGCTGAGCGATGGACATCATTCCTAATCATGCTACAACTTTATCACTCTCCCTTGCTTTTATGAGTGTTGGACATCATTACTCATCATGCTACAACATTATCACTCTTCTTTTTCTTTTCCTAATTATGCAAGCTAATAAACATTATAAATGTGTAGGTGTTGCTTTTGTATTGCTATATAAAGAGGTGAAATCCTTCTTGTAAGATCATCAACTCATAATACAAACACATCTCTTACTCAAAGCTTAAACACTCTCTTTTCTTTCATTTTCGTTTTTCCTTTCATGTCTATGAAGGACTGTTCATCATTTCTCATATAGTGAAGATTTTCTTTTAAACTCTTCCTCTTTTCTTATTTATACAATTATGTCTTTCATTTCTATCATTTATTTTTGTTATCTAGCTATGTGTGAATAGTCATATTATGGGTTAAGGGTTTGGGAAGTTCAAAGATGATTGGTTGATGATTTATGATGTTTAAAACCAGAAAATAATTTGTCCTCATGTTTTGAATATTCTTAAAGCTAGAAGTGGGTTGAAAAACCATTTCTTGATTTTTAACAAAATCGCACCAAGGAATTGGGTAATTTGTTTTGAACTCTTCTTCTCATTCTTAAACCAATGGAAATTGAAGTCTAAGGTGAATTGTGATAAAAATGATATTGTGTTCATAGTTTATAAATCATCTAAATTGCAATTGGGAAATTAGCTTAATTTAAATGATATGTAAAAGGATTAGTATCATGGAAGTGAACTAGTCTATTTAAGTGATCATGTCTACGAATTGAATTAATTCAAATGTTTTAAACATCAACTTTCTAAATACCAATCATCCTAGAACAAAATACCAAACCCGAAAATCCATATTTTATCTTCTTGATTTATAATCCGAGTTTTATTGTTTTCTTGTGATTTCTTACATTTGTGCTTCATAATTAATCTGTCATTTAAATTGTCCCATTTATTTATGTTTTAATTTTTCATTAAATATTAATAGTTTTTATTTAGTTTCTCAAACAAAAAAACCCAAAATTATATTTCTTAGCTTAGTAAGTTTCTTGCATTCTTAGTGTATTATTCATCTCCTTGTGGTTCGATACCCATAACTATTAGCTACAACAATTAATTGCCTTGCACTTGGGGTTTAATTAGGGATTAAAATTTGTATCCATCAGATCTATATTTGAATTTGTACAAATGATAATTGGATTTTAGATGATGGTATTGTTTTGGAATTATAATTGTTGCAAAATGCTGAGTCATGTGTCAAACATTTCATCTTTTCTACCATATTAGCTATCATTCATTTTCTTTACTTTCACTTTGCTTAATATGTATTAACAAGGTGAGTGAGATTTTTACCAAAAACCCATGACTCAACTTAATAATATAGATGAAAAACACATCTATTCTATAAACCAATACTGAAAACAAACGACCACAAACCCAAAAAATTACAAAGCTCATATGCCATATTTGACACATACCCATCTCTTAATCATTTTTTTGTTGAGTCGAGGATTAGTTGTGATTCTAGAAACATCCTTCATAAAAGTACTACTACAATTTTTGATGTGTCATTTGAACCAAAAATAAACCAAAATGACATAAGGTGAATGTTTAAGAGAACCAATAGACCATAAGTTAAAATATAGTTATTACACCAAAGAAAACCAAAAAGACATAAATTGAATGTTTAAGAGAACCAATAGGATATAAGTTCAAGGTTAATCTTAACCCGGAAAAAAAAGGGAGGATAACAAAATAAATCTACCATCATTACAATAAATCTACCATCAAACACTAAAAAATTATCATACTTAGCATATTTAGGTGCATGGTTTTTTTGTAAATCTGAGTTTTAGTGTAGAGCAAAAACGTCATTTCTCATTCTGGAAAAAGTCAAATGTCTACCACCAAACAATGTCAATAAATCTACCGTCATTAAAAGTCTACCACAACGCGGAATAATAAGTCTACCAACTGAAAGTTATCTGAGTAAATACCAAAAGATTTACTAAATCTACCGCCATTAACAATAAATCTACCAAATAATTTTAAATCTACCATCATTAATATTAAATCTACCACCATAACAAACGAAGTCACCGAGATGTTAGACGTTTTTATATCTACCACCATTACAAACAAACCTACCAAATTTTTTAAAATCTACCGTTACTAATATTAAATCTACCACAAAAAGTAATTCACACTGATTAACTCTACCACCAAAAGAAATAAGTCTACCGTTTTGTAAGATTAACCTACCACCATTGTCAATAAATCTACCAAAAAGTCAAATATTTACCGTTAGTCAACGGTTTGGTCGTAAAGTCTACCAACTCATAAACAAATCTACCATCAAAGACAATATATCTACCAAAAATAAATATATCTACCGAGTCGTTGATATATCATGGTTTTTACCCCGTTTAAGCCATGATATAAATCCGTTTTATAGAGTCTTTCTACTATTTTGTAGTGTTTTAAAGTCTTTTACAGGTTTTAGCACGTTTGGAGCATAATTGGAGATATTGGAGCTTTCTGGAGCATTTTGGAGCAAAGCAGAAGTTCGTGTAGCTGAGTACCCGATTTGAAGCCTCAGTATCGATCGATACTGACTAGTATCGGTCGATACTCACTGAAGTAGACACGAGTCGCGACTTTAAATGAAGAGTTAAAGAATTGCAAAATTGCCCAGAAGACTTTATTATTTACAATTTAGCCCAAAACGTGTTTTAGGATAATAATTAGGTTTTTCAGCCACTTTTGTTGGCTAAGCTTTATTTTACTTTAGTTTTCAGTGAGAGAGCTTTGGAGGGAGACAAGTCTGAAACTCTGTTCGCATGAGAGAAGATTTCGAACCCTTGTTTTACTCTCTTCTATTTATTTGATTTGATGATCTATTCAATCATGTTGCTTGTTTCAATCTCCATGTCTGAGTAGATCCAATGTTAGGTTCAGGGTTCTCATAAGGATTTTCTCTGAATGTTAGGTTAATTAGTTAATTAGGATTCACCATCTGAATTAGTTATTCACCATAGATTGTTCTCATAGCTAATTCTAGGTTGACGAATCTGGAACTTAGATCTTAGAATAATTGATTAGGCACGAGAGTGCGATTAATTACCTGATAGAACTTAAGGTGAGCAAAATAACTATTCGCAAAGAGATTTGGTTTAGTTTTTTTGTGAACAAATCAAACTTGAACTAAAAACTGGTTTAGACTGTAGGATTCGCAAAGAGATTTGGAATTCTATGATAGTTTTCGCAACGAGAGTTGGTTAGCTATACTTTAGTGATTTGAGTTCAAGAACCGCGCTAAATCTGAATCATGTTAGTTAGTTTATCTACATTCATTGAATTTCTGAGAAATACCCTAAGTCTATCTTCTTTCCAATTGACTTACAACTTGTTTAATTTACGCACTCGCATTTAATTACATTGTTTGGTTTAGCTTAATTCGAGTCTATATAATCTATTGTGTGACTTTCTTGAGTTCTTTTGTTAGACCCCTACATATACTACAACAACTGTTTTAGTACTTATAGGGTATTAATTTGAGCATATCAAATTTGGCGCCGTTGTCGGGGACTCTAAATTCGCCATTAGATTTTAGCTTAGAATTTCGACTAAGTTCGTCGGTATCGATCGATACCCAGTTGGTGTTGGTCGATACTCGTCGTATTTTTTTAAAATTTTTTTTTTGTTACTTACGTGCTTTGACTTTTGTGTTTCAGGTGTATGCCTAATTGCGAAACCATGAGAAACAAGAGCACGTAGCTAGTTAATCTTTCCAACGAGGAGCTAGCAAACTTGGAACGCACAATCAGGAAAGCAAAGAAGCCAGCAGAGATGAACAACCCATTGGTTTTGATTCGTGATGAGGCTGGTACTTACAGAGACCGAGAGGGTCATTTGTGCAATGAGAGGGGACAACGACTTGATGGAGATGGAAACATCATTGTCCCTCCAGCTGTTGTGAATGTTGGGAATGATGTGGTTGATCGTGGTAGGACAATTTTAGAGTATAACAGGCCTGATCAGTTCTATGCCAATCGATCAGCGATTCGCCCTCCTGCTTTTCAGAGGAATGACTTTGAGCTGATACATGCATATTTCACTCTTGTGGGTCAGCATCCTTTTCATGGTCTTCCTCATGAGCACCCCATGGATCATATTGAGAGGTTTGAGGACTTGGTCACTAGCATCAAGTACAATGGAGTGTCCAACGATTACCTCATCTGTAAGCTTTTCTCATACTCTCTAGGTGGAGAAGCAGCTTATTGGCTTAAGCAGCTTATTGGCTTAAGCAGTTACCTCCTGGATCACTGACTACTTGGGAGGAGACTAAGAACGCGTTCCTGAACAATTTTTATGATGATGCGAGATCCAAAGAGCTCAGGAACAAGATCTCCCAATTTTCTCAAGGAGCGACTGAGGCGTTTAAGGCTGCTTGGATCAGATTCAGATCATATCAGAGAGATTGTCCACATCACGGGTTCACTAAGGTTCAGTTTCTGGGTATCTTCTTCAGAGGGATTGACTAGAGGTATCAGATGGCTTTGGATGCTGCGAGTAATGGGAATTTCAACACCAGGTATCCAGACGATGCTTATGTGATGATTGAGAACTTGGCGTCTAGCAATGGTACCAAGAATGCAGACTTTGAGCGGAAGAAGCAGGCTGGGAATTTGGATGGATCGCAGATTGCTGAGGTTCAAGCCAAGCTGGATTCAGTGCACAATCTTCTGATGGGAAAGACGAGGAAAGCTATTCACTTTGCTGATGAGGATGAAGTGAAATGTGTTAACTACATTGGTGGTGCTGGATTTCAAAGTCAAAGGTATCAATACCAATCTCCACCACCCAAAACTCCAGAGAACAAGGTTGAATCCATGCTTGAACAGATTCTTGAGGGACAGCAGAAGATGACAATAGATTTTAATGGGAAGATGGATGCTATGTACACAGACCTAAATGGAAAAATTGAAGCTCTTAGCATTCATCAGAAGAGGCTAGAAACTCAGGTCGCTAGGACTGCAGCAGTTGTCAAGGGAAAGATGGTACATGCACAGAATGAACACGTCAATGTAATCACCTTAAGAAGTGATGAAGAGGTCGATCCAGGAGTGAAAATTGGCCTAACTGCAAAGAATCTCGTCGATCTTGTTGAAGATGACGACGATGAGGCTCCCGAAATTGCCTTAGTATCGATCGATACCACCCAGCATCGGTCGATACCCGTCCAAGGATCTGCCAAGGACATTTCGAAACAACAGGCATCGACCGACACCAGCCAATGTCGATCAACACCAGTGCAGATACTTTCACGGGACATCTCAAGCCCTCGTGTGTCGATCGATACCGGGTGGGTATCGATCGACACTGACCCTGCAGTCGAGAAGACACCTGATGTGACGCCAGAGAGGGTCTACAAACCTAAGGTGCCATATCCTCGACCACCTAGACATCTCATTAACCCTATTACTGCGGAGAAGTTGCTCGCTTTTGAGAAGATGGTCAGGAGGATTCCCCACACTATATCTTTTGAAGAAGCTTTTGAAAACCGTCCTTTAGAGTGTCTGAAATTGCAGAGAAACTGAGGAAGAGATCAAGGCACTCTTTATCAAAGCCAGAAGTACATCACCTCCAATGAAACAGCTGATTAAGAGGGAAGACCCAGGAATATTCTCAGTTTCATGCTCTATCTCTGGAGTTAAATTCAAAGAGTCTATCGTTGACTCGGGGGCTAGCGTCAATGTCATGTCAAGGGCAATTGCAGAGAGATTGGAAGCTGATATTCGATCTCCCAAGACATCTCTCACATTCGCGAACTGTTCCACCTCACTTCCATACGGTACAATCCCTGATTTGATGGTTGAAGTAGGAGATTGTCTGGTTCCTACTGATTTTCAGGTTGTAGAGATGAGTGCAAAATCTAGTACGCAGTTGATTCTTGGAAGACCGTTTATGGCTACGGTTGGTGCCATTATGGACACACCCAGCAAGAGAATCTCATTCTCATACCTTGACAAGGGGGTGTACTACAAAGCCATTCCTACTAGAGGAGCTACCACGCATGTCTCTTGCATCGCTGTTGTCACAGGAGAGACATTGGTAGCTGATCCTTTGGAAGAACCTTCTGACGTGCCAACTGTCATGGACATTCTAGATAGTCTTTCTGTCATCACCAAGAAAGACGTCAAAACAGCTAAGGCAAAGAAGAAGGTAAAGAGCAAACGAGTAAAAGGTGTTCCCTCTATGACTTTAATTCCTCAGAAGTGTGATGGGGACTCGATTGAGTACAAGGTAAAGTGCAAAAGGAACCTCAAAACCATTCTCCAAGGCTAGAGTCATTCTTACTCCGGAGCTGAAAGAGAAAGGAAAAGAGGTTATAAAGAGCATGTTGAGTAGAACTCTGAGTCTGCAAGTGTGTAGTTGTAGAACTTGCATGGGAGTGAGTTCTCAACCTCGCTCTGGCTAATCACCTGAGCAAAGTCAAGCTCGTGACGTTAAACAAGCGCTTGGTGGGAGGCAACCCACTGGTAAGTCTGTATATAAGTCTTTTATTTTTGTTTTTGTTTTTGGTTTTATGTTTTATGTCTTGTGTTTTGCGTGAATCAGTTACAGAGGATCGGTATCGACCGATACCACCTGGTATCGATCGACACCACATGCATCAATGACGATGAGAAGAAGTTTCTGTGTCGGCCTAAGCCTGGTATCGCTCGATACCAGTGATGTGTGTCGGTCGACACCCCTACCCCAATTCGGTAAATTCTCTAATTTTCACGTTTCAACTCGACTGTTATGTTTCTTTTACTGACTCTAGACTAGATAACACTGGGGACAGTGTTGTTTAAGTCTGGGGGAGGTAGTTGCTGACAACGTTTTTGTTTTTCTTAGAGTCAGTCGTTTTTGAGTCAAAATTTGTTTTATTGAGTCAAAACTTGTTGGAGATTATGATCTTTTTCTTGAATCTATTGTTTTGACTTTGCTTCTAAGTGACCATTGTTACAGAATCAGTTCTAGATCGGACTAATGAAAAATCCAAAGGTTGACCAGTTAACTAGAAGACACCCATGTTTCCAGCAGAGTTCTTTTAAAGCCTGAGCCAAATTTCTGCACTTCATCAACGTGGTTAGTATTCATAGAGCTTGATTCCTCATTCATATCTGACAAAGGAACCCATGTGTTTAAAAGTAATAGTATCTCTCTCCCCTTCTGTTAATTAATAAATAAGTGCATGAAAAGATGAGATGATTTTCTCCTAAGTAGAGGGTTATGAATGTTTCCAGTGATCTCATTATTCTACTTAGTGAGGAATGATCACACAAAGGTTGGAAGCGAGGCTAGGATTTTCCTATGATGCCATTATTCGCCTACACCCTTTGATACATTGAGAGGGAAGAACCGGGGATTCGGTGACAAACACCATCAATACTCGCGTCTCATACCTTGATGTGTATGTGCGAATCTAAAAAAAAAAAAGGAAGAGAATATGATAAGAAATAAGTCTGGGGGAGAGGAAAAGTGATACAAAAAGTGTGAAATTGGGTGGTTCCTTGTCATGATATTGTATGGGAAAGAATCTAGAAGGTTCTTGGTATTAATCACAGCGATGAAACTGGCGATGATGAGTTTAATTGAATGAAGCTGCGAAATAATGTGTGTAGTCTGGGGAAGCTGCGAATGCCTAAGGAGAAGTACATGGTGGTTAGTCTTGGAACTGGTTAGGTGACATTTGGGTGCTTGGGAAAAGGGTCATTGCAATGTTTCATAAACAGGTGAGTCTCCGTGTTTTCAAACCTCTTTCTCTGGTTTAGTCTTCTATTTGCTTGAGGGCAAGCAAAGGCTAAGTCTGGGGGAGTTGATATATCATGGTTTTTACCCCGTTTAAGCCATGATATAAGTCCGTTTTATAGAGTCTTTCTACTATTTTGTAGTGTTTTAGAGTTTTTTACAGGTTTTAGCACGTTTGGAGCATAATTGGAGATATTGGAGCTTTCTGGAGCATTTTGGAGCAAAGCAGAAGTTCGTGTAGCTGAGTACCCGATTTGAAGCCTCAGTATCGATCGATACTGACTAGTATCGGTCGATACTCACTGAAGCAGACACGAGTCACGACTTTAAATGAAGAGTTGAAGAATTGCAAAATTGCCCAGAAGACTTTATTATTTACAATTTAGCCCAAAACGTGTTTTAGGATTATAATTAGGTTTTTCAGCCACTTTTGTTGGCTAAGCTTTATTTTACTTTAGTTTTCTGTGAGAGAGCTTTGGAGGGAGACAAGTTTGAAACTCTGTTCGCCTGAGAGAAGATTTTGAACCCTTGTTTTACTCTCTTCTATTTATTTGATTTGATGATCTATTCAATCATGTTGTTTGTTTCAATCTCCATGTCTGAGTAGATCCAATGTTAGGTTCATGGTTCTCATAAGGATTTTCTCTGAATGTTAGGTTAATTAGTTAATTAGGATTCACCATCTGAATTAGTTCTTCACCATAGATTGTTCTCATAGCTAATTATAGGTTTACGAATCTGGAACTTAGATCTTAGGATAATTGATTAGGCACAAGAGTGCGATTAATTACCTGATAGAACTTAAGGTGAGCAAAATAACTATTCGCAAAGAGATTTGGTTTAGTTGTTTTGTGAACAAATCAAACTTGAACTAAAAGCTGGTTTAGACTTTAGGATTCGCAAAGAGATTTGGAATTCTAGGATAGTTTTCGCAACGAGAGTTGGTTAGCTATACTTTAGTGATTTGAGTTCAAGAACCGCGTTAAATCTGAATCATGTTAGTTAGTTTATCTACATTCATTGAATTCCTGAGAAATACCCTGAGCCTATCTTCTTTCCAATTGACTTACAACTTGTTTAATTTACGCACTCGCATTTAATTATATTGTTTGGTTTAGCTTAATTCGAGTCTATATAATATATTGTGTGACTTTCTTGAGTTCTTGTGTTCGACCCCTACATATACTACAACAACTGCTTTAGTACGTATAGGGTATTAATTTGAGCATATCAGTCGTTAAAATAAATCTACCAATATAAGTCTACCAAGATTTAACAAATCTACCATTTTTCAAACAAATCTACCATCTATCAAACAAATCTACCGACCAAAATTTGAGTTGACCAAAATTATACAAGTCTACCATAAAAAAACGGTAGACTTGTTAAATCAACTTTTGCGTACGTGGCAAATGAATAGTAATGACAATTTTGTAATTGCGTTTTTCTCAACAAATGCCATAAGGATACTTTCGGTAATAAGAATAAAATTAGGTTAGTCTAGTAATAAAAATAAAAATAGATCAAACTAATAATAAAAATAGAAATAAAGGTTACTATAGTAATCCTCCCTATTTTTTAATCCAATTTATCTCTATCGAATGATGAATACAAAAGGGGACAAAATATTCAAAATTTTTAAAGCTAGCTAATAGTCAATAGATATTGAAATCTTTTGTCAAATATCTTCAGGCCCGTCCAATAAAAATGGTAATCCGAATAAAAAAAATTTATAGTGAAGATTGGATAATAGCCAAATATCACATCATATCGAATGCGAATATGAGGAATGGAGGTGTGGACACTCTTTCAGCGAGTAAAACTTCTCGGATAAAATGATCGTCAAATTTAATTTTCGTTGTTTTATTGCTTGTAATTTTCTGTTTATGTATTATGTTTGTTTATGTAATTCTTACTATATGTATTATCCATTTGCTGATTAATATAATATAAGTTGACAAAAAATAAAAATTT
Source organism: Eutrema heterophyllum (assembly GCA_002933915.1). Taxonomy (NCBI): domain Eukaryota; kingdom Viridiplantae; phylum Streptophyta; class Magnoliopsida; order Brassicales; family Brassicaceae; genus Eutrema; species Eutrema heterophyllum. Next base: position 626,978 of record PKMM01017963.1, read on the forward strand.
ATAGTCCTTTTTTATATTCAATACTCAAATTTTTTTTAAATAATATATATTAATTTTAAAATATATGAAAAATTATAATATAATATTTTTAAAAATATTTTTTAGTAAAAAATAACTTGGTGAGCCTTAAAACATCACTATTATTTGGTGGGTCTTAAAAACCGTAGAAAGTTGGTGTCATAAAATGGTCGTTTGGTCCGTCGATCCTCTAACATACTTAAAAATGTGATACTTGTGACCTTACTGGTGTGTGTGCACACACATATCCTCAGTAAGTTGAAAAAAACTTTGATTTATTTTGATCCAATAATTAAATTTAGGATTCCTATTCATCAGTGTGTGCACACACCAGTAAGGTCACAAGTATCACATGCCATATTCATCAGTTTTCTCCAACGTATAATTTGAAAGTTTACTATAAGTTTTTTTCTCCAACGTAGAATTTTTAGGGTTAAGTCAAAATAAATTTATGAACTTATAGTAAACTTTCAATGACATATGGAGACACTTAATAAAATCAATAAGGGTAATAATGACATTTTGTAATTTAAAAGGCTTTATGCTTTCACTTGGAGAAGATTGGACTATCTGGCATTTAGAATCCCATGCTCAATTAATTAAACACTAGGATTTAATCCACGTATTACGCGGGATAATTTCGTTGTACGGGTTAATATATAAGTAAATTTTAATTGTGAAAATGATGTGATGTTAATATATACATACCAGTTACGGATTAGAACCTAAATATATATATCCGTAGAATATGAATTTGGTTGTGAATTTTTTATATTTGAGATTAGACTATCTCTTTTGGCGACATTGAATTCTATAATAAGTCTTACTAATAATTATAGATAGGGTTGTCAAAGCGGGCTAACCCGCCTACTTAATCTATTTTGCAGTGAATTAAAATAATTTTATGACTAACTTGCAAAGAACTATAATTTTGAAAGCACAAACCTTAATTTACATTGCTTAATGAATGTGAGTTTTGTGGTCGGTCAGCAAACTCTTGAAAATTAATTTTTCTTGTATCTAACACTTATAAAAGTAGTAAAATATTTTTCAAATTTAGTTTTATATATACTCAATTAATATAAAAAAACTATAGTTAGTTTACAAAGTGACTATAAGATATATCTTTAAAACTAAAAACTAATATTTTGACTCGCGATATCCATTTTTGTGGATATTTAAAAATTAGAGTATGTACAATGACAAAGCAGTTTATGTCCAATCTACATGTCATTAGTCCGAATTGACACTATTAATTATATAACACAATTTAGTTATAAGAAATAGATAGAAATATTACAAAATATTGAATAGATTTAATTAGTTGCTTGTTTTTATAAATAAATAATAAAATATATTGATCAACATTATAATAGAAGTAATAAAAACAATTCTTAAAACATCTTTTTATTATTTTTTAAAAATAAAATTGAATTGATTTTTGAATAGAATACAAATTAATTATAAAAATACAAATGAAAAATATTGCAAAACTTTAAATAGATTTTTAATATATATGGATTGATTATTATTTAAAATGATAGAATATCTTTTAATATAT
>PKMM01017963.1:628723-651139 GCA_002933915.1 Eutrema heterophyllum
ATATATATATATATATATATATATTTTTTTTGAACTGAAAATAAAATTTATTCAACAAAAAAAAATAGTATTTTTACATCAAGAGCTTCTTCAGTTTGAGAGTGATTAATACAAAATTTTCAGCTTCTTGAAGAGAACAACACTTCAAGGCTTTTGTGTTCTTTTTGTCAATTATAGTTTTTGTCTATTTTTTTCTTAATACCTTTAAGATTATAGTTTTTGTCTATTTTTTTCCTAATACCTTTTAAGATTCCTAAAATTTTACTTTTATTGTTAATATTATGTGTTAAAATATAATTAGAATTTTATGAAACACGTGTCAAAATATAATTGGAAATTTATTAAATATATGCCAAAATCTAATCGATTAACTTAACACGTTTAAAATATAATTGGAAATTTATGAAACACGTCACACATGTCAAAATATAATTGGAAATTTATTAAACAAATGTCAAAATTTAATCGATTAACTTAACACGTGTCACGATCATGCGAGTTACTAACTTTGAAACATTCTGCATTATATATTAAATAAAATTTGACATGTTTAAAATTTTTATATGAAATCTAAACATATAAGAAATCGGGTACTTATAAAAAATTATGATTAATTTCAAAAACATATGAAATAAATATATATTTTGAAGGAAAAATTTGGTGAAACATATGTCATATGTTCTCATACGTATACGCATGACACATACATATATAGTTTGGTCGTGATTGTATATTAATAATTTTCTTTTTAAGTTTCTTTTTTTCATAATAGAAAGGATTATAAACTTTTAAGTTTGGTCGTATATTAATAATTTTCCTTTTAAGTTTAGAGTATATTTATAATTTTCTTTTCTTAAGTTTGGTCGTGGTATAAACTTTTAAGTTTCCTTTTGTCACTTTCTTTTATTGTAAGTTTCCTTACTTATTTTTGTTCTCTTTTTTTAAGATTGCATTTTTTTAGTTTAACATTTTTTAATATTTATTTAATTCATTTTTACTTTTTTTAATTAATTGACACATGTCAAGATCTAAATTAACCGTGACAAATGTCACAATCTCGTGAGTGAAAATTATCCTACGTGACACACGTCGAGAGATCCCGCTTTATATAATAAGATATATTATTTTTTTAAGTATATTCCTTCGAAGTATATTTGTGACTTGAGAATCCAGTTCTTTTATTTCCGGTTTATAGGCATATATCAATGTTGTCCGGGATGGGAAGGTGGTAGCGTTTCTTAACACTGGACCGTTATACAAAACTCCCTCTGGTTTACCTATCGCTTCCTAATGAGCGATTATTTCAAGAATTGGTCATCCAAATGTTATACCAGCCCTGACGAAGTCATATTATGTGCCGACAACAACCAGAGTATGTTCTGTCATTTTCTTTGTGCTCTTTCCCAGAGAGAGGAGGTTGTGAGTGTTTTTGTTCCCTATGCTTCTGCGTTAGTCCAATCAATCAAATTTCTTGAAACTCACTGGAAAGAATTGTGTAATAATATCCGATCTGGTCACGTAAGCGAGTGGATCACCGACCTCAGTTGCAGAGACTGTCTCTGTTATACTTGGAGGACCTAATCTTGAATTGGCGGATCAGATTGAACATGAATGCAGTCAGAAATCATGGGAAGGTATCATTGCACGGCTATGGCCTAACATTAAATTCGTTCAAAGCGTAATTACATGACAGATGAGTCAATACATCCCAATATTGGAGTTCTACTCCAACAAGCTGCCTCTCGTCTCCATGAGTTATTACTCTTCTGAAACAGTGTTTGGGATAAATGTGAATCCTCTATGCACACCACAAGATGTGTCTTATACATTTTTGCCCAACATGTCCTACTTTGAGTTCCAAGATGAAGGAAACAATCATGAAATTGTTGATCTTGTGAACGTCAAGTTAGGGGGCTTCTATGAGCCCTTGGTCACAAATCATTTTGGTTAGTTGTATAATATAATATCCCTATATATATATATCATCTCTCCGCTATATGATCCAAAAACTAATCATATTTTCAATTATTATAGTGTCCAGGCTTATACAGATATAGAATGGGAGATATTCTACAGGTGACTGGATTTTACAATAGAGCACCTCAATTTAGATTTGTACGCAGAAAAAGTATGGTTATAAGCGTCCAAGTGGAGACAACAACTGAAGAAGATATTTTAAATGCGTTGAATCGTGTGGCAACCCTTCTTGAGTCTTCAGGTTTAATGTTGATGGGCTTCACATGCTATTCTGATATCTCCACTCTTCCAGGTCACTACGTTTTTTATTTGGAACTCAAAGCCAAAAAGTTTGATGGCATTGTTGTTAAGCTTGATAACAAAGTAATGGTGGAATGTTGTTGTGTGATGGAGGAATCATTTAATGCTGTTTATAGAGGGTTAAGGAGTAAATTTGGCTCCATCGGAGCTCTAGAGATAAGGGTGGTGCAACAAAGAACGTTCGATTCTCTCATGGAATATTTCATCTCACAGGGTGTTTCTGCATCTCAGTACAAGCCACCTATATGCACCAACTCTCCTGAAGCTTTAGCAATTCTTGAAGACAAAGTTTTTTCTCGGTTCTTCAGCGACAAATCCCCTTGTCCTGATCAAGTATGATGACCCACAAAAACAATCCGAGCACCTATATGCACCAATCTATAGTTTTTTTATAGTCATTCTACGATGACCCACAAAAACAATCCGAGCACCTATATGCACCAATCTATAGTTTTTAATTTTATTGTCATTCTCGTAGCATTACACTTGGTTCTTGTGGATTTGATCCCTAAAATACTATTTTGATTGTTGGTTCTTTGATTGTTGTGCTCTTGCGGTAGAATATTAGGGTTAACGTTCGGTGAGATTGGTTTGTGTTTGCGGTGAAATTTGTGGTTTTGTGTGCATGTGTGTGAGAGATTTGTGAATTTATTATGTTAATTTTAAATCGTTTGGCTGTAAAATAAATGAAGCATATTAAGACATGCTCTATGTAGTCAATCTATTGAATACAAATCAAATAAAATCAAATCGTTTTGTTCTAGTACGTGATTCGGCCTAATCACGTAAAATACATATACATCACCAAAATATTCAAAACTTTAGAAGATGCCCAATAAATCTTGAAATCTATATATAAGTATATAGTAGTTATATGTAATACATATTATGTATACACTGATAAAGAAGAATCATAAGCTCAGACTTAAACTTAAGACAAGAACAAAGACATAACACGACCAGTTCGACGAGCCACTTCGTTTGGATCTAACCACAGAGCAATTTGTTAGAGAGCTGTGAAGTGACTTCTTGTTGGGTTCTTGATTTTCCAACCAAACCAAGAACTGGAATAAATCACCTACAAATCTGAAATCTTCAACCAAAACCCACCAAGCCCTCTCACTCAGTATTTCGTCTAAAAGATTCTCCTGGTCACGACTCTTTCTGACATTAGACCTGAGAGATCATGAGGTTGGTAAGAATCCATGCCATCACGAATTCACTTTTTCGCTTTGGTTCTCTCCTCTCCCATGAACCCTTAACCCCATTTAGCTGGTGCCCTTTCGGTTTTTTTTCTTTTCTCCTTCTTTAAGAGCATTGACATGTGGTTAAGATCATTCAGGCTCGACTTGGACTCACCTTGTAGCCACAACAAAGCCTCATGAGCTGCATCCTTCTCTGCATCTTTCTTACTACCACATGGCTTTCCCATGAAATCCAATCCATTGAAAGTAACCATGGCGCGGAACTGGTTGTTCTTAAGCTGTCTTGTCTTGTACACAGGTGTTCCGTGTCCTTCTCGGGCAAGCAATGTCTGAAGTTGGTTCTTGTCGTTTTCCCCGCCACTGTTCTGCAGCTGAGTCCCTACAACTTTTAACTTCTTTGTCGTTGTAGGGCTTAGAGCTTTCCGGCCGAAGACAAATCTGCCCTCACATTGGTCCTCAGACACAAGTAATCTAATGGCAGTCATAAGTTTGTCGTATAGTTGAATATCAAGTTTTGGATTCACAAGCTATAGAGAAGACCAGAAACAAACTTTGTCAAAGACAATAAAGACGACAAAAGATGTATCCTAGGGACTAGGCTTGGAACTTTACCTTATTCTGAATAAGTTCGTCGAGCTCTCTTTTTAACGAAAGGTATGTATATGCTAAAGTGGGTTTCATGAAAAACTCTAGATATCCTCCCAGCATTTTGAGATGACCATCCTATGGGGAACACAGAGACGACACGATGTAAAATCAGATGTGAAAATAAGACCAACCTGAAAAGAAATTGACAAAATAGGATGGGACTATAACTTACAAATCCACCAGAAGATACTTTATCCCCAAACAAAAGAAGCACTGAGTCAGATACAGCAGTTGAATCTCGAAGAAACACAGAATTGACTTTGATTTTTTCGTTGAAGACTAGCCAAGGGAAAGGAATCCTTGGTACATTGCCATTCACAGAACTCTGCAAAATACAAAAAATAAAATCACCGAGTTGGTAAGCTGCTAAAGATTTCTATTCCGAGGAGGACCTTAGCAGAGTTCAAAGACTGATAAGCTAAAAAGATAGACTCACCGAGTATAGAAGCACTTGCCCATCCTCCATTGTCTTGAGCGTAATTGACTTTTCCTTATTCTGTGGAGCAGAATAGTTTTATTATTGAGTAGAACTACAGAATTTTGGAAAAAGAAGAGCTGAAGAGTGAATGCAAAGGTGATGACTCACAATGACAGAACAAATTCCAGGGAACAGGCCAGCACAGATGATTCCGCGGACAAGATGATCATCATAACTCAGCTTACTGCAACCTTCAATGTTATCAATCAGAGAAGCCTCCTTGAGGAGGAAGAAGAATTGTTTTCGCATAGAGTCCATGGCCTTAAGAGTTTGGGCAGAGAGATAGTTCTTCCAGCAATACTCATAACCAGACTGTGTTCTTTCAGCTTCTTTCCAACCACTGTATGCTCGAATCAATGTCAAATGATCACTGCAATCACGGCCAGAGAACTTGGACTTTGCTGATTCTGCTAGCTGCAATAAAAGGAATCAAGTGAATAATTAGAGCCACTTCTTGGCTTTCCGCTGGGCTCTAGTCATCTCAGAGCAGTGGTTTCGCCAAAAGCAATATGAATGAATCACATGACTAATCCACTATAAACTTACATCCTTTTTGTCAAATGGCATAAGGAATGGGTCTCTGACACTAAGACCAGCAACAACTGTCATTATTGGATCTAGACAGTTGAAGATAGCCCCTAAAATAAGCATTTTTCCAAGTTTAGGCTCCACAGGAAGCATTGACAAGTTTTTACCTGCAGAGAGCATATAATGAGTTCCTACCAGAACTGAGAACTCAGATATTAAAGATAATAGAAAAGTGTTCCAGTAGAAACACACCTAGAGCTGTTAAATTTTCGTTGTCATCAAGAGCCCCAATGATCTTTAGATACTCGACAGCATTTTGGACCTGAAAAATCAACATGACCATCAAGACTAGATGTTAAACCCCAAAGGATGACGCAACGAGGGGAGGAAAAAAAACTGTAGTATGAAAATTACTGATAAAGCCTCAGGAGGTTGCAACGCCCTTGAAAGGAACTCTGAAATGCTTCCAAGTCTTAAGCTTTTAATTTGTAGACATAGAGACTGCAACGGAGTCCTTAGGAGTTCTGGCTGCTGATAGTCAGCAAAAGCATCATAAACACATCTAGGATAAAGGTGATAACATTCTCCAGGCATAACACGACCAGCTCTTCCTCTTCTCTGTAATAGTAGAAAAGAAAAGGCACAATTATTTACAACTACACAGAAAATGTAAATCAGAAGAAATTTTGAGCAGCAATCATTGATGTCTATCTCTTACTTGGCGAGCAGCTGCCTTCGAAATCCAAGAGGGAAGCAGACAAGGGGTATTGTTAAGCGCATCATAAGACGTCTCTTTTGCTTTACCACAATCAACCACATATACAACATCATTGATGGTGATACTTGTCTCGGCCATATTGGTGGCCAGCACTATTTTCCTAACTCCTTCTGGAGGTCTATCAAAAATCAGCCTCTGTAGAAAGGAAAAGGAAATTAACATCCCAAAAATGATAGCAAGAGCGGAATAAGATACATTTTAACATTATCACATGTGTTGTACTTGTATGCATAGATCAAACAATAGGTACTAAAAACTACCTGCTCAGAGCTGGCCATGGATCCATGACAGGCAAGCAACAAAACTTTGTTGGGGTCTCCTAGAAGAGGATGAGCATCGAGCTGATTCTTCAAGGAGTTTATATCATCCCAACCGGTCATGAATACCAAAACAGCACCAGGTCTCTCTCCTTTGACAATGTGACAAAGCACATTCTGAATGAGGTTAAAGCCTATAGAATCAGGACTCCAGCATGACAAAGAATCTCTAGTACGAAAGTTGTATCCTTTGAAGTCTGCAGCTTCAAGAGCATCCTGCTCACAAAATTCAGAAGAAACATACTTAAAGCAAATAATCCGAGTAAAATACAAATTCTGTAGTTAATATAACTTTTTCGTACCTCAACAGCAGAGGATATCTGGGATTTTCGTTTTTTGAATTGAGCTTGTTTTTGCATCTTCCATGTCTTTTCCTCACCATAATCGTCAATTTGATTATTTGGTGTCAGCCTGTACCCAGTAGTCTCAAGAAGATCCTCCAAGAAATGGGCTCGGACAGGGTATGTAAACCCCTGTACAGGAATTTTCACTTTAGTTCAAACACTCTTCTACATCATGAGATACATTTCACCGGATATGGAGAATAGAAAAATGTTTAAGAAATGAAATATGTGCATAAACTTACTGGGATATGCATGGCTGGTGCACCACCAAAATAAGAAGAAAAGAGCTCAGCGTTCAAAGTAGCACTCATTAGAATCAACTTTAGGTCAGGTCGACGAGGAAGAAGTTCTTTCAAGACAATAAGCAGGAAATCTGACAGAAAAAAGAGAAGATAGTGTGTGAAATATGAGACTGCCAATACTGAATGGAGCACCTTTTGCGCAATAACAAATTATACCTTCATTCATCCCACGTTCATGAATTTCATCAACTACGACATGAGTCACACCTTTCAGGCTACGATCCACAAGTAACCGTCTAAGTAAAACACCAGTTGTACAAAATAAAAGACGTGTGTCTCTCCCCCTCATTCCTTCAAGCCGAACTTTGTAGCCAACCTTCCAAGAGGAGAGAGCGCATATAAACCTCAAAAATAGTACTATCAAGATATAGAATTTCTTCTCAGGTCAGGTCATAGTGTCGAAATCAGATTTGTTCATCTCAATAATTCAGTTAAAATAGATTAAATATTACCACGGCGGTCAAAATAACTACAAAACCCAACCTCTCAAGACAAGAGCGTATAAAGAACTTACGGATTCTCCTATTTGCTCTCCACGTTCTGCAGCAACTCGTTCAGAAACAGAAATAGCAGATATTCTTCTAGGCTGGGTACATATGATGCTGCATGCAGCTCCACGGGCAGCCTCAATCTCAGATTCTAATATGTACTGGGGAAGCTGCGTGGTTTTACCACAACCTGTTTCTCCAGAAACCACTATGACCTGCAAGATGCACATAATAAGCAGGATGTCAAACAGTTAGAAAAATACCATCCTTGATTAGTTGATAATGATATGACTACATGAGATAAAATGGAAGAATGGTGGTTCACCTGGTTTTCCGAAATGGCTTTCAATAGTGCATCTTTCTCTTTGTATGCAGGAAGTGTTTTGCGAAACTCTACCATTTTCTGGCCTTCTGGAGAATCCTGCCAAAAAACTTACACATATTAAACTAAATATGAGAGAGGTATATGATTCACAGAATATAGGCTACAACTTCAAAGAAACCTACCACCCATTGCTGTTGCTTGCTCCTCAGTTGCAAACTTCTCGGGCGGAGTATTCTTTCCCTGGCAAGACTATTCTGCATCACGGTCCCTGGTTTCTCATAGTTTCCATAATCGGTTGCTAAACTCTCATTACTATTTGTCCTGGGCATCTCTGGAATCATCATTTTTTTCTGATCGAGGAAAGCATGTAGATGGGCATCTACTTCGCTTTGTAGGCCAAAAGGCAAAACCACCTTTTATATCCAAGACGCCATGAAAAATGAACAAAGCATAAAAAAACATGTAAGAATTGACAACTTAACTATTAAAGAAACTCCAATACGAAACTCGTAAGACAAACCAGCTTTGCACTATAAGCTCCCTATCTCAGTAAACAAAAGCTAGGCACATAGCTTTTAGAGAACACAACAAGTTTTAAGGATCAATTTATTTTACCTCTCTTTGTGGGCGCTTATCATCAAGATCGGGTCTATAATTCGGCAAAGGAGATTTGCTAATGACAATGATCTTCGAATACTGACGGCTGCAAACAAACAGAACACATCTCCAAACTCAAAAAACAAATAAAAAAAAGGAAATATTTTGACTTCGTAACATAACAAAACTTCACCTGTGTAATCCCATTCTGGTTGCCATCGTTGAGATATGCTCAAAATCACGCCGATCTTTTCTCTCCCTTGACACAACTTCTTGGTCTTCTCTGTTCCGTAGAAGCATAGTAAGCTTGAATCTCCATTGATCAATGTTATCAAGAGTCGAACCCGCCTATCAAAATTAACAGAAATAAGCCCCTCAATTCACCAAACGTGACGAGTGTTGGAAATCACAAAAACCCTTTTAAGAGATTCTGAAATGTGGAAATTTCGAAGTTACCATTTGCTGAGACTGAGAAGAACCTATATCTCGGTCCGACTCATCGCTTGATTCGTAGTCGTTGTAAGCAATTCGTCCATAGCCAGAGCTTTGCTTCTGAAAGTAGGGTAAATTAGACGTTCTCCACTCTAACCCAAGAATCGAAGAAGAAGAAGAAGAAGCATCGCGACGACCTGCTTTCACGGACAAGACCCTCGACCTCTGAGAGTGTGTGACCAATCCTCCTGACCTCCGACAATGAAGAGACCTAACTACAGAAGATGTTCTTGACAGTAATTTAGGGCTCCGATGAAGCTGGACGGAATTATGTTGAATAAACATGGATGCAGCACCGACGACGGCGTTAGGTCTGATATGTCCTCGGAAAATTGCTGTGTAATAAGGCATTTTTTCGAGATTCCTCGCCGCGTTAGAACATCTGAGGATGCTAAACGAGTTTCCTCTTTTGTCTCTGTTCGAAGTAAAAACAGAGAGGATGGAGTTTTGAGTTTGATGAAAAGGTGAGGTTTTTCTGAGGCTGCGCAGGTGCCACAACCCTTTCAAATGACGGCCACGACGGAGAAGAAGACGCTGAGCTATTCCTTGGGCTTTTTGTTTTGGGCCTAGCATTATTGGGCCTGTTCAATAAAATCAGGACAGGCTTATCCGGAATAGGTATATATTAGTCCGTGTAACCAAACAGAGGCTCAAAATTTTTAAAAAAAATTCATTTCATAATTTCCACATTTTTTCGGAAATGTCTTTCTTGTTGCTCAGTGTAGGGTTTCCTCTGCAACAAGTCTCTCGTTTTCTGGTTTTGTTGCGCTGATATGAGCTTATCTTCCACTGAACTCAAATCCGATTCTTCATCTCTCCATCGTAGTAAGACTGCGCACGTTTTGTAGCAGCCCCGCGCTTCCAATTAAGGCGGAACGAGGATAGATATATGACACTGTTATGCCGTAAGGTAGATACAGCCTAACAGGTCTCCAAGAACGCTTCTCTTGATCTTATCCAGTCGTCATTTTCTTTCTTCCCATGTTTGTTTGATTAATTAGAACTTCTTGCTTCACCATGTGCTATTGAAGCTAAGTCGCCTGGTTTTGCAAGTCTTTCTAGAACAACCTCTGAGAGTTTTTCCTTAGTTTCATGTCCAATATATAGTCTATTTATAGATTCAATCCACAGCAGTAGAATTAGAATATGTATATGTGACAGTAAAATATTCTAAACGTAAAGTGTAATCATTTGGAAGGTACTAAGAATTGATACAATCAAAGTGCTTGTTCTTAGCAATTATCTCAGGAAACAAAGCAAAAACAAAGTTATCTTAAGCTCCTTTGTAAGGACCTATGGCTTGGCCAAGTTCTTATATGCTATTTCATTTTCATGTGTGTATGTACAGAGAAGATTGTCTTGTGTTGTGTTTGCTGGTATTACACTGGAGATTCAGAATCCTTGTTTTGTTGAGCTTCTTTAGTTTCATCCCCAAGGAGGTTTCTGGTCAGTGACTCATGATCTTCTTCTTGATTCAACTCTTCATTCACCTGTCTTCTCTCCTCGGTTTTACCCCAAAGAACTAAGTACAGCCCCAGCATTATGAACATTGCACCAACAATGCTGACACAAGTAAAACACCGATATATATTAGGACCTTCTTCTAATCTATCTGCAGCACCGGTTTCAGTTCGTGTCTAACAAGTTTTCTCTTGTGAACTTACCTTCCAGAGTACAATTGATCACCAAGGAGGACAAACGCCATGCCAGCGACGAGAAGTGTCTGGAGCGGCTGAAAGACAGCTACAAAGACAGGACCGCCTTTGTAAATACACCATGTCTGAAGATAAACCACCAGACCCGACGCCACTATTCCCTGTAAGATTCTGTGTATGTTAGCTCATTTGTTGGACTCACAGATCTTGAGTCTGCACTGACAGTTAAGAGCTTACAGCGTAAAGGATGGTGAAGAGCTCTTCCCATGAGACAATAATCCAGTTTTGGGGATCAGTTTCGACAAACAGAGCAATGACCAGAAACTGAATCAGACCAAAGAAACATGTGAATGATGTCAAGGTGAGCTTTGCTGGGTACTTCTTCAGGACAGGAGCTTGAAGAACCATCCAACCAGCCCATGACAAGCAGTGTCCCATAAGGTATAAGCATCCGAATGTCCAGTTCTGCGCTTTGTTAATGGATTCGATCTCGTCATGAGAGTGGGTTTCTTGCGCGGTAAGGCTTCTCTGAAAGAGTGGGAATCCTCTGTACAATGTGATGGTTGTGGCTCCGCCTATGCTCACTATAGTCCCTAACACCTTGGCCACACCATGTCTTCGAACAAGATTTATGTGCTCGATCCTTGAACATCGATGAACATCGACGTTAGGTCGGGGATATAAAGATGATCATTCTTTCCAAAGGAATTTCTTTGAAATAAGGTACCTTAGGGCACAAGCCATGACGAAAGTGATTGCAGGAACAGAGTTCTGCATTGCTGAAGCAAAAGTTGGAGATGCATAGGTCAGTCCCAAGAGGTAGAATCCTTGATTCGCTGTGATTCTGATGTTCATAAATTCAGAGGAAAAAAAAATACAAATAAATTCTCATACTTATTAAAGATTTTAATTTGAATGATGAAAACTGATTAGTAATGATAAAAAGTGGTTTCTTACCCTATGAGTGCTAAGAGAAAGAACTGAACTAGTAATGAGATCGTGAGAGGAGGCCTTTCTTTTCTGATGAACACACAAAAAAATAAACAAAGATTCTTTTGAGATCTTACACAATAAATTCTTATGAGATCAAAATGATAAATTTTCTGGTGTTACCAAACAAATACATTTGAGATCAAATAACAAAACTTTCTGGTGTTACCCAAGAAACTCACATAAGATTAAAGTAGCCAAACTTTTAGTAGTTAACCAAGAAACCCACTTAAGATCAAAAGAAAAATATTTCTATAGTTAAAGAACTAAACTTTCTGGTCTTCATCCGAAAAATCCCACATTCGATCAAAAAGATGAATATTTCTTCTTACCCAAGAAACCCATTGAAATCGAAAGGAAAGAAACCAGGAAACCCATATGAAATAAACCAAAACCCTTAGTTTGTTTTTGTTTTTGAAAGATTATGTGCACGACAAGAAAAATCAAACTCTAGAACCAAATGCTCGTTGAACACACAAAGTCTCGGCGACTTGGGGAAAATTGTGAACTTACTTCTCCAAAAAGTAAGCGAAAGGACCAATGAGGAGAAGAGCAAGAATGTTCCTGTAAACAGGATACACAACTTTACTGACACCAATGTTAAGTGCAACTCTTGAGACAATGTGGAAACCTGCAAAACAGAATTGCAAAGTTATCAAAGCTACAAGAAGCTTCATCTTCTCAGATACTACTCCTTTTCCCATTCTCTTCTTCTTTCTTTTTACTTTTTTTTCGATATATCTTTCTTCTTGAGTTTTCTTTTGTTCTCTCTTTCTTTCTGTGTATATCATATCATATCAAGAATGCTCTTATATGTGTGTGTGCTTGGTACAGTTGAAATTTAGAATAGTTATTAGAATTATTGTTTAATAAAGTGAATGATTAGCTCTATTAGAGACTCTGATGGTATAATTCTTCAAGTGGGCCATTATATTCGTGTATTAATGATTATGAATAATGAGGAAAGATAGTATCTTGACTAGATTAATAGGATCTGGATGGTAGTTTATGTGATTTTTTGTTCTTGTTTGGGATTGACTCAAATATGTTGGGTGCATATATATATAATTAGTATTTAACCTTTTTCTTGTGAGCAATAATACAATTGCACTATCATTCAGAAGCAAAATCCCAGTAAGTTATTTGATATTAAATAAATAGATATAAAAAAAAACAATACGATATACAAATTCTGTAATTTAAGACCTTTTTTTGTTAAAGTTTTAAATGCAAAGTCGTCCCATGTTTAGCAAGCAGACAAACACAGATCAGTTTAATGGTTGTCTCGATTGCTGTCTCCTTAGTTTCATTTCTCGAAGACTCTATATATATAAGCATATATAATTAACAATAAACGATAATGGCTTAGTGTATGAAAACTAATGACATTCCAAAAGATAGAAAAAATCATCTTTCTATAGGTCTCGAGATTAGTTTTAGTAAAGATTTATTCGGTTGTAACAAAAAAAAGAATGGTGCATACATAAAAGTTTCGATTTGCACCCAAAAAAGCCTCGCATTTCATATCACCCTTCCATTTTTTTCATATACTAAATCTATTCGAGCGAATCGATTATTTTTTACCTGAATTTTTGTAATGTTTTCACATTTTGTACGTGTTTGACTCCATACTACATTTATATTTTTGTCTTAAAACACTTGTTATCATTATAAAATCGTTAAAACTACAATTTTTAATTAGTAGCATATATTATGCAGATTTGAATTCACTTTATAATATAGACACCAGAGACGACATTAACGTAAACCAATAAACTACATTTCAACTACTTTGATGCATTCATAATTTTTTTTTTTTTTTTGATTTAAATTTGCCTCTTCCTTTTGTTTTTTCCTTATGTAATAATGATTTAAGGAATCGAATTGCATGTGGTCTCGTTCCTGATAATTAGACTTTCTTGTCTCAATGCGGAAAGATTAAATAAAAGTTAATAGTAGTAGTATTCAACAACTATTTTTATTCATTATTCAGGGAATATTAACCACCGTTTTTTTCTGTTAACTTGTCCTATCTCTAGGTTCTCTGAATGATAGTATAAGTTTAATTCTAATATTATATCATCTCGCAATATGCTAGCTATATAAATTAATTTGTCCTCTTAATTTCACTATTTCTAAGTCTAATTTTCTCAATACGTTGTTCGAATCTTCTGATAGTGGCCATGGAAAAGCTCACATGCAAAAGATGCTCTCTATATGCATGATGGAAAATTTTCAGTGTAAATCTATCTGTTGAAAGTTGGTCTAATATCAAGTCTGGTACAACGACAAATTAATCTCGGGTAGCATTGGTTAAACATTGAAGCTGGTTATCGGTGGAGATGGTTTAATTAATGTCTGGTTTATTCCGGTTTGATGTAATCCCTTATAATATAACGGGAAAATTTTCTTTTGTTGTTGACTTAGTTGTTACAGATGTCTTCTTCTTCCTTGCGAGCTCTCTGGTTTTTGAGACTCGTAATCTTCGTTCTAGTAAAGTTGTTGGGTTGATATCTGGCCCCAGAGAGTAGTTTCTCACATCACTACAAGAAATCTTAGCATTCGTAGCAGTGTAGGATAGCACGAATTTCAAAACTGCTATAATAGATGATTTGGGTTTTTTGATTAGTCTATAATAGCACTTATAACACGCTAAGATATGATTTCAGTGACCGCGAAACAAAATTTACTAAGTCCGGCAATAATTAGGACCAAAACAAGTGAGCGCCAACACTTAGTATTTCCCCCCCCCCCCCTTTCTCAATTACACTATCGAAACAAAATCCCTAAATTTCTCATACTCGTCAATCTCTAGAACCAGCTGCCGATCCTCTCCGTCGAGACCGTCGAAGGTAGCCGCAACCAGAAACCCTTTCACCGGCCACGATTTCGTCTTCCGTCGCTGGCTTCGTTCTTCAAAACTGCTTGCATCGTCGTTGTTACCGAAGTTATGTCTCTTTTTCTCACTGTCAATTTCGTCTTTGTTCTCTTAATATCTTTCACACAGCTACAAAATCAGTCCATTGATGTCGGTTTTTGTGAGATTTAGGATATGTTTGCATGTATCTGTTAGGACCAATTTCTGCTAAAAATTCATGTCTTAAATCACCTTGCATGCTTTAGTTCTTCACCATTGCTTGATATAGAGAAGAAATAGAGTTTGGTTTTTGATTTTATATGTTATCTGAAAGCATTTTCGAACAATTGATTTCGGTTTTGTATGTGACTCGATTAAAGTTGTTGTTTTCATGTATTCCATTACATATAATCATTCGGTTTTCATGTGTGCAGGTTCTAGAGACTGCTCTATTCTCGACTTCCAACTTCCATTTCATCTCATACACAAAACAGGTTAGTCCCATCTATCCAGTTTTCTAATACTAAAATTCGTTTAACTTTTCAATTTTGTGTGGTTTAATTGTCAATAGTGTGATTTGTTTATGTGATAATGATTGTGAAAAAAGCTTAGTTATGGTGTGAGTTGTTTATGTGAACATTATTTCTTGTGCTGGTTAACTGGTCTATAAATTAGTTTGGTCATTTGTGGCGTCTGTTTAAAACTGTAATATTATGCATATGCGATTGAATGCTTGTACTGTCTGTTTTGTAAACTGTGATAAATTGCTTTTGAGACTGAATTCTTCTCCTGAAAGATTTTAAAACTTTATGGATTTGAATTCTTCTCCTCAAGGATTCAATTAACATTATAACATATAATGTTGGACAAGGCTTGGGTTCATCTATGCAAGTATTAAATCCACTAATTTAGGTTAGGTTTTAGTTTGGGTTTGGCGACTTTAAGTTTTTCCTTTTTTTTTTTTGTCCCTTCAACTAAAGAGCTGATCCTGGATATGAGAGAGGTGCTTGGAACTTCGTACGGGCTGTGTCTTCAAAGTTAGGAAAATTGATTGTCTGCCCTTGCGTAGACTGTCGTAATGTTGATCGCCACTCAAGCACTGATGTAGTTGCTCATCTAGTAACTAGAGGAATGGATGAGGCTTACAAGCTGTGTAAGGAATGGTACCATCACGAAGATGTGAGCATAGGATCTGATGTTGAAAGCAAATCTAATCAATGGAATGATGAGATCCATGAGTTATACAGAGCGGCTCAGTATTTAGATGAAGAGTTGGATGCCAAAGATGACTTATGTGAAATTGCAGAGGGAGAAGACAGGAATGAAGATGAGTTCCTTGCAAAGTTAGCTGATGCTGAAACATCTTTGTATCCGAGTTGTGCAAACCATAGCAAGCTATCAGCTATTGTGTCATTATTCAGAATTAAGACACAAAATGGATGGTCTGACAAGAGCTTCAACGATCAGCTGGAAACATTACCAAAGATGTTACCGGAGGAAAACGTGCTTCATACCTCCCTGTACGATGTGAAGAAATTCTTGAAGTCTTTTGATATGGGTTATGAGAAGATTCATGCATGTGTGAATGATTGTTGCCTGTTCAGAAAGAACTACAAAAAGCTTGAAAGTTGTCCAAAATGCAAAGCTTCTAGATGGAAGACTAACATGCAGACTAGTGAGTTAAAGAAAGGTGTTCCACAAAAAGTGTTAAGATACTTTCCAATAATCCCAAGGCTGAAGAGAATGTTTAGGTCTGAGGAAATGGCCAAGAACTTGAGGTGGCATTTCAGTAACAAGAGCAATGATGGGAAGCTCCATCACCCAGTAGATTCTGTGACATGGGATCAAATGAATGACAAATATCCTGAATTTGCTGCAGAAGAAAGGAACATAAGGCTAGGACTTTCAACTGATGGATTTATTCCTTTCAATATGAAGAATACTAGGTATAGTTGTTGGCCTGTCTTGCTGGTAAACTACAATTTGCCTCCTGATCTATGCATGAAGAAGGAGAATATCATGCTCACACTATTGATTCCTGGACCTCAACAACCAGGTAACAGCATCGATGTTTACTTAGAACCCCTAATAGAGGACCTGACCAAACTGTGGAACAGAGGAGAGTTAACATACGATGTGTTTAGTAAAACAACTTTTACAATGAAGAAAATGCTTCTATGGACTATTAGTGATTTTCCTGCGTATGGAAATCTTGCTGGTTGCAAAGTGAAGGGAAAAATGGGTTGTCCTTTATGCGGGAAAAACACAGATTGTATGTGGCTGAAGTTTAGTAGGAAGCATGTTTATATGCGGCATAGAAAGGGGCTTGCACCAACACATACATATAGAGTAAAGAAGTCATGGTTTGATAGACAAGCTGAACATGGGCGAAAAGCTAGGATACTAACGGGTCATGACATTTCACAGCACTTGAAAAATTTCAAAAATGTTTTTGGGAATGCTAAGCAATCTGGAAAGAAGAGGAAAATCAATGAATATGCAGGGTCAGGCACTGACAATGAGGATGTATCAAGTGAATCAGAGGATGAAGAAGAAGTAGAAGTAGATGAAGAGGAGTTATCAAGATGGAAGAAAATATCTATCTTCTTCAAGCTGCCTTATTGGGAAGAGCTTCATGTGAGGCATAATTTGGATGTAATGCACATAGAGAGAAATGTGGCTGCAAGCATTGTCTCAACAATACTGCATTGTGGTAAATCTAAGGATGGGCTTAATACTCGTAAAGATCTGCAACTTCTGGGTATTAGAAAGGATCTGCATCCTACCACCCAAGGTAAAAGAACTTATCTTCCTGCAGCGCCTTGGTTTTTGTCTAAGACAGAGAAGAAAATCTTCTGTAAGAGACTTTTTGACTTTAAAGGTCCTGATGGTTATTGCTATAATATTTCAAGGGGTGTATCAGTGGACGAGTGTAAGGTAACCAGTCTCAAATCACATGATTATCATGTACTGATGCAATAATTACTCCATGTTGTTCTTAGAGGTTTATCACCTAAAGGACCGAGGAACGCCATCACACACTTATGCAAGTTTTTCAACCACTTGTGTCAGAGAGTAATCGACATGGAACAGATTTTAGTAATGGAAGCTGAGATAGTGGAAACTTTATGCATGTTTGAGAGATTCTTTCCTCCAAGCTTCTTTGATATCATGGTTCATCTGACTGTTCATTGATATCACTGTATTTTACCACTTCGAGTTTCATATTTTCTTTCGTTTTTTTTTGAGTTTCGTATAGTTTCTATTACGTATCTATTACATTTAGGTCCAAATCGAGTCACATTGCATTTAGGATGTCCTAGGTCGTTTTTGTGTTCTTTTTGGCTTGCTGAAGCCGTTCTCAGGTGTTCGGAACTGATTTGGATGAGCGTAAACGGAAGGAGACGATCGAAGCTCGACGAAAAACCGCAAGGATCGAAGGAGGAACGAGGGGACCGTAATTTACAAGTGCGATCGGTTATAACCGATCGATGAAAGCGATCCCACGACAAATGCACAGACGATCGGTTACTAACCGATCGATATAACCGATGGCCAGAAAAATACACAGGCGATCAGTTATAACCGATCGCCATAACCGATCAAGAATGGCTGCGGATTTTTAGCTTGACTTTGGGGTCCAAACCTTTTTGTAATATATTGTAGACTTATTGTGCTTTCTTAGCAACTACACACTGAGGAAAAACTCTGTTTCTTTTCACTGTTCTAGAGCTCTTATCTTCTCCTCTCTTGTATTTGTATGAAAGATTCAAGATCCACTCCACCTTAGTGAAGATTTTCTCACTTTTCTTTTATCAATTTTCTTATTTTAGCTATGTCTTGCTTTTGTTCGGTTTTGTTTTGTGATTTAGTTATGTGTGAGTAGTTTTATTATGGATTGTGGGAATGGTTGATTTAGAGGGATAGATGATGATCTCTTGATGTTTAGAACAAGATTAAAGAAGTTCTCATGTTTAGAAGTGGTCTTAAGGCTAGGGTTGAACTAGCTACTCAATTTCTAGAACATGGATAAATTACACTTGAGAGAGGTTAGTAATTGTCTAGAAGATTTCTAATCATGTTTTTGATGCTTAGCAAGATGAGAATCATGACTAAGGATCATTAATTGGCCAAAGAGGATTTGTGTTTTATGCTTGTTGACATTCTTGTAGCAATTGAGAGATTAGCTAATTTGAATTATCAATGAAGGGTTTAGCATCATGAGAATGAGTTAAACTACTTATATGTGTCATTTGCCATAGAATTCAGCTCATTGAGTGATTAGAAACATCATTAGTGAGTCATCGAATACTCATAATCGAATACCGTTCCCTACGATCCATACCTTTATCTTCGTGTTTAAAATCGATTTAGTGTCTTGATTTCTTTAAATCTGTGCTTCTTAACTAGCTTGTAATCATTTTAATTGTTCTGTATGATTTTATTTTCTGTCATTTATTTTTAGTTTTTACCGTAATTAGTTCTTAGAACGAAAACCAACAAAAATTGTTTAGCTTAGCTTAAGTAGTTTCTTGTATTCTTATTGTGCTGTTCTTTCTCTCCGTGGATTCGATCCCTAAGTACTCAACGATAAACCGTTATGATTGCGGTAGTCTACACATTAGGGTAATTGATGTGTTGAAAAACGACTAATCATTCATCTAGGCAGGGAAGCTAGACTCGGTGGACTAGTCCATTTTTGATGGATGTACCCATTTGAAAGGTATAACCGGTTACAACAAATACATTTACCACTCTTCTATCTTCGTATAATATTGTTACTAATCTAGATTATTCTCGCTTTCTAGGTACATGAAAGTTCTCAAAGACTTTGTTAGAAACCCAGCAAGACCAGAGGGTTGTATTGCTGAGTCCTATTTAGCAGAAGAGTGTATGCAGTTTTGTAGTGATTTTCTTAAAAAGACAACTACTGTTGAAGAAATACTAGATAGGAATACTGAGTATGAGAGCAGCTGTATATTAGAAGGTCGGCCAATATCTACAGCTACTTCGATTAGTCTGACTGAAATGGATAAAAAGATAGCCCATCTTGCTGTCATTCAGAACATGGCTGCCGTTGAACCTTATGTGGAGTAAGTTTTTTACTCTGTTTTCTTTCCAAATTGTCTTCCATACTAGGAACAACGTACTGATTCCTCTGTTTTCTTTCACAAGCATGCACCTATAGTATCTTCAGGACACAAATGCAAGATGTAACCGTGATGCAACTGTTTTATGGAGTATGCACACTCAGAATTTTGCATCTTGGCTAAAAAGGCAGGCAAGTATCATGTTCTTTTCTGAACTACAATTGTCTTTCGTATTAATATTAGTCTGATAAAGTATTTGTATTTGTTAGATACCAATTGATTCAGAAGGACATGAAGAGACATTGAAATGGTTGGCATATGGTCCACGCAATTGTGCAAGGTCATACACCGGTTATATAGTCAATGGGCAGTAATTTTAGACGAGATCAGTCAGAATAGTGATATACTCATATATTACATGTTTTAGCATGCATTTCATGTATAGTTTTGTGTAGATTACATGCATAATCATGATCTTGTCTTGCATTTAGATCTTAAATTAGAGATTAGGACATTTGCATTAGGTTTGGTGTGTTCTTGCATGTTTTGGAGTATTTCCTAGGTAATTGGAGGCAATTGGACAAATTTGGAGATTGGGACCTAAGTGAAGTGCAAAGTTCATCCGAGACGCCGGAAAGATGTGTTTGGACGAAGCTCCTCCGATCTGAATCAGCCTTGACAACCTTCATGAAAGATGTATAGGAGTGCCTTAGCTGTCCGGGAGAAGTCGAATCAGGCGATTTGGATACGTGGTTGGAGAGTTACGACAGTTTTACTGGAGCCGTATCTTCCTGGCCGAGCCACACGTCTACGCCGCTTACCACCGGCCGGTGCAACAAACCGGTATGGGACCAGAAGCTAAGCACCGGTCCAGAGCTCCCCTACACCGATCTGTTGCGTCCGGTGTACAGTTTCAGGGCATCAACACCGGTTTCCACAAACCGGTGCAACAAACCGGTGTAGCACTTACCAGCCAAAGCTCACCCGAGGGGTCTGAAAGATCGGCCCAAAATAAGGTTCTCCAATCCGAATTAGCTTCAGAGGTCTTCATAGAAGTTCTAGATAAGTGAGTTAGCTTTCATCTAGAGGTGGTTTCACGTCGTTTGGAGCTGTGGTTCAAAAGATACATCATATTTAGCAAAGACATGTCTGTCTGCCGCCCAAACGAGTTCCGCCCGGAGTTGAAACCCAGCAGTAACACCGATCACCACAGACCGGTGCAACAGATCGGTGTGAAGCCACTGAAGACCATATTTGACCCATTTCAACCGGGTCGGTACCCGGTTTGTCCCGGGTCGACCCGGTTTGCCCACCTTCCTTTAAATAGTCCAAAAACCTAATTTTTGTGATCTAAGCTTTCTTCTTTCTAGAGTTGGGTTTTATCCCAAACTCTTCTTATGATTTTGGAGGGATTTTGATTGTTCTTCATACAAATGCCACTCTAGAGAAGATTTCTTCACCCTTATCTTTATATTAATGCATCTTCTTTATCTTTGTTTGTTTTTCTTTTATGTTCTTCATGTTCTTTAGACTTTAGGGTTTTTGTTGGATTTTGGTTTGCTTGATTTTGTATGGGTTGATGATTGATTTGTGATGCTTAGATTCTAAATCATTGTTTTCCTTTCTTTCTAAGTGATCTTAATGCTAGATTGGGCTTGAGAGAGTCAATCTAGATCTTTGGGAATTTCACACCCACAAGGTGTTTGATGAAATTCCACAAAGAACTTAGAAAGAGATAAACATTCTTATGATATTCATGCATTTTCACTCTTTTTAGCAGGCATTTCGTCTCGGTTTTATGTCTCATTTCATGCATTCATTGTATTTTTAGGGAGTCTTGCATAGTAAGTAGAGGTTAGTGAGTCTTAGGTAGGTCCTAGAGAGTCTTGGTGGTTTTTGGAGTCTTTTCAGGTGCATTTGGAGTCAAAAGGCGAGTTTTGGAGTTCACAACGACCAACCATAGCGACCAGGAGGACTCGCTGCCATTACCTTGAAATGGGGTTCCGTAGCGACTGACGCATAGCGACCAGGAGGGGTCGCTGTGAAATCCATCCGTCGAAACCCAGGGATATCACAGCGACCACGCAGCGATCAGAAGCAGTCGCTGCGAACTCCCCACTCACAGCGACCTGTCACAGCGACCAGAAGCGGTCGCTACAGAACCATGGAGGAGATTCCCAGCAAAACCATAGCGACCACGTAGCGACCAAATGCGGTCGCTGTGGATTTCTGGGCAGCGAAGAAGCTCGCAGCGACCAGCCATAGCGACTGGAGCCAGTCGCTGCGAGCCCAGCAAACTCAACAAAAAAAACGGGTCAAACCCGGTTTGTTCCGGGTGACCCGGATCCGATTTTAATCACCCTTTTAGTCTCTTAATCGAGATTAGAAGAGGTTTATCCAGTTTTATGTTCTAAAAACACAAGAAAAACTCCTTGAGAGATTTTGTAAGGGATTGGAAGAGCTTTAATCAATTGCACCAATTTGTTTCATCATCTCTCTCTTTCTCTCTATGTTTATTATTCCTTCCAAGAAAATTGCTGGGTTTAATATGGGTAGTGAGTAATCTTCTAAGGCTCTAGGATGAAGTAGATTAGGCGATTCTAGGGCGAATCGATGGTGTTAGGACTTAATAGATAATTGATTCATCCTTGTTTAGAGTGCTTAAGGCTAAATCAACCTTGATCTAGTTGGTTTAGATCATAGGGAATTTCTCGCCCGGAAGGTGTTCGATGAAATTCCCCAATGAATCTAATCAAGGCATTTACATTCTTAGCATGCGGAAGTAGTTGTCTAAGGTGTTAATTGACTAAGTAGTCTTGTTTTCAATGCATGTAGAATCCTATTTCACAAACGGAAGTTTGATCTTGACTTAGAATTTTACATAGGGACTAATGTGAGGAATTGTATTAGTCTACTTAACAAGTTGCATCCCATGAATCATTGTAGCATTGACACCATCGTGAAGCTCTAGATAGTCGAAATCGTACATTTCATCCCGGGATTCGTTTTTAGCATTCTTGATCATCTTAGTTATTTCATTTTACT
>PKMM01017963.1:662046-696565 GCA_002933915.1 Eutrema heterophyllum
AACGAGAGTTTGTTCTTGATTTGGTGATTAACAAAATGATTAGTGCCACGAGAGTGGATTAGTCATAATTGTGAATTCCATGTTCTAGGATAGTGTTTAATTCAATCTAAATCATCATTGTTTGTTCATTAATCGTCTTCTTGATAGTTAATTCATTTTTCCAACACTTCTATCCTTTGTTTTCTTTCTTGCATTTTACATTCTTTGTTCAAAAATATAAAAACCCAAAAACATTTGCTCTAGCTTAGGAAGATTCATGTATTCTTAGTGCATTGATCTTAACCTCCTTGGTTCGATACCTCTTATGCTACAATAGCATTTAGAGTAATTGACTCAAAGACTTGCAAAAGTCGTTCATCAAATAGTGGGGTTTTCTATGAGGCAACTACAATGTGTAGATCGAGCGCAAAAGACACTTCACAAGTGGCTGACTTGGTTTCATACTATGGGAGAGTGTGGACATTGTATTGCTAGATTATAATGTCTTTTATGTTCCTCTATTCCGGTGTCAATGGACAGTAAAAGGTAACAGAGTTAAGATAGAGGATGGCTTCACACAAGTTAACTTGAACCAAAGTCAAGTTTCCTTTATGAGAGATCCGTTCATATTAGCTTCTCAGGCCAAGCAGGTATTTTATTCAAGAGAAGATGAATCTTCAAGTTGGTCTGTAGTTCTAAGAGGTCCTTCTAGAAGATACGGTGCAGAAGAAGTTGACAATGGCAACTCAGAAATTGGTCAACTTCCAACAAATGTTGACATTGAAGTTGACATGGATGAAGCTCAAAATGCCCAAACAGATTGTGAAGGAATATATGTGTCAAATGTAGATTACTGACCATTTTTAATTTTTCTTGTAACGCCCGCGTTCCGGAAGAATTGATTATTGGGGTGAAATAATTAATTCAGGTTTGTTCCGGGGGAAGTATCGATCGATACTAGGTGAGTATCGGTCGATACCTGTCCGGGGTGCATCGATCGATACCATCCTGTATCGATCGATACCGTGCGGGGTGTCTTAATCGTTTTGGAAAGGAAAGTTCCTTATTATCTTCTTCTTCTCTTCTTACGCGGAAGGATGAACCTTTTCTGGGAAAAAGAAGTTGGTCTTGCGTGAGAGAGAGAGAGAGAGAGAGAGAGAGAGAGAGAGAGAAAGGGAAGGAAGAGCTTGGTGAAGCTTGAATCTTGCGAGATCAAGAGGGTTTGAGCTTGGGGAGAAGCTTGAAGAAGAGGTTGGAAGACCTTGGTTTTGGCGTGAGAGGGAGGTCGATCTTGAGCTCGGGGAAGTCATTCTAGAGCTAGATCCATCCTATCTAAGGTGATTTGTGACCAAATGTTAGCAATTAAGCTTGTGTGAAGTTTGATTGATGAGTTTGTGGCGTTCTTGGTTAGAATTCGCGTGAAGGTTGTGAGTTGCAGGGGAGTATCGATAGATACTAGGGGTGTATCGGTCGATACCAGTCTCCTGTCGGTAGACTTGTGTTTTAGTATCGATCGATGCCAGGGGTGTATCGGTCGATACCAGTCCCTTTTCGGGAGACTTGTATTGTTTGGGTATCGATCGATACCAGGGGTGTATCGATCGATACCAGTTGTTGGTTGTGCCTTGAAAGCGTGTTGTGTGTTTACTTTCCAGGCTGTGTGTTTAGCTTTTCTTGGAGTAGAATTGCTAGGCGTTGGTTTAGTTTTTCATGGAGTTGAATTACTAATTGTGCTGGAAGTTTTAATTGGTGTTAATTAATTCTTCGTATTGTTAATTTGCTGATTGTTGTGTTTGTTGTTAGCCTGTTGTTGGGAGGATCAATCTCACTCAGCATTTGGTTAGCCAAATGTTGATGCATCACTTTTGTCGATGCAGGTAAAGATAAGGCGTGATCGTGGAATCGAGGCAGTGAAGAGGGGATGATGTTTTGTTGTTATTGTTGTTGCTTTTGCTGTTCTAGAACTGTTAGCTTGTGTAAGCTGTAGAACTTGTTCTTGTGCTGTTTAATTAACCTTGTGTTGTTTAATTAATTCTGGAAATTTAAAAAAAAAAAAAAAAAAAAAGTTTGGTCGTGTCAGTTTGGTATCAGAGCCCATACGGTTCTACGAGCCTAGGTGGTTCTAGAATAAATTGGGTGTTGTGTGGGGGTCTTAGAATCATCCTCTTCGAGCCTTGTCAGATTCCACGGTGAGTATCTTTATTGTGATGATTGTTTTTAGTTCTTAGCTTGTGCATCTGCACGTGTGCAGATGGCTAGAGGGCGTGGTAGAGGTCGTGGCCGTGGTAGGGGTCGTGGCTGTGTGCCGGCGGAGCAGGTCGAGGAGTCGCGTGCGAGTCAGTTTGGGTATGAGGGTGTGGCCGGTGTGAGTGCCGTTGGGGCTGGCGTGAGAGCCAGTGTGGCTGGTGTTCCAGCGGGTGTTGCGGGTGTAGCAGCGGGTGATGCTCGGGCCCGAGATGATCGCATAGCGGATCTTTTGACGAGGTTGTTGGAGCGGTTACCAGAGAGGGTACCGGCTCAGGTTCCTGGGGTTCCGGTAGTTGTGGAGCCTCAGCCTCAGGTGGCAGCTGCGGTTGCTGAGGAGCTCCCATCCTACCTTAGGATGATGGAGCAGATGCAGAGGATTGGCACGGGGTTCTTCTCTGGAGGTGCTAATCCTGAGGACGCGGATGCGTGGCTGAGGAGGGTAGAGAGGAATTTCCTCTCGAGTAGGTGTCCCGCGGGATACCAAGTGGATATTGCGGTCCATTATCTGGAGGGTGATGCGCATCTCTGGTGGAGGGGTGTGGCAGCACGGAGAGTTCAGGCCGCGATAACTTGGGCGGATTTCGTGGAGGAGTTTAACTCCAAGTACTTCCCTCAGGAAGCGTTCAACCGGATAGAGTCGAGGCTTGCGAGTTTGACTCAGGGGGATCGGTCGGTACGCGAGTATGAGGTGGAGTTCAACCGGCTCGGGTCTTATGTTAGACGAGCGGTTGAGAGTGAGTCGGCCCGTGTGCAGAGATTCCTGATGGGTCTTCGGGTTGACTTGAGGAACCGTTGCATGGTGAGGGCTTTTTGCACGGTTGATGAGTTGGTTGAGACTGCAGCTTTGCTTGAGGTGGGTCTGAAGGACGAGGTGGTAGCGGTTACACCGAGTTTTCAGGCGAGATCTGTACAGCAGCAGTCCGGTCCGAGCAGAGGCGGTAAGCCGATGCAAGGACAGAAGCGGAAGCGGAGAGCGCTTCGAGGGGTAGTCGGGGTGGTCCGGGTTGCTTTGGATGTGGGAGCATGGATCACCGAGTGGCGAGCTGTCCTCAGAAGGGCGGAGTGCGAGTGGATTCTCGAGTGTACTATCACTGCAAGGAGGCGGGGCACATCAGGCCTCAGTGTCCCCAGTTGCGGCAGAGTGAGACCACGGTGGTGCCCATCAGGCAGGTGGCATCAGCGCCTCGAGTTCCGGAGAGCCGAGTTCGGAGAGCCGAGTTCCAGGCCGATCACAGGTATTTTGCTTAAACTCATCTAAGTCTAATTCTGTGTTGGGGAATGTCGTGCTTGTCGGGGTGTTAAGGTTCGCGGCACATGTATATGTGCAGGGACCTTGTGTGTTGGGGGTGTAGAGTGTCATGTGTTGTTTGACACGGGAGCATCGCATTGCTTCGTTTCCCCGGAGTTGGCCGAGAAGGCTAATCTTCGAAGCGAGCCCGGTGTGAGTTTGGGTTTCGTGGAGGTTGCCGGAGGGAAGCTCCTGAGAATTCACGGTCGGGTGCGAGACGTGGAGGTTCAGGTAGCAGGAGAGTCCATGCCTGCCGATTTGATTATCTGCTCAGTGGAGCTGTACGATGTCATCTTGGGCATGGATTGGCTCGGGAAGTTTAGAGCGCATCTGGACTGTCACCGAGGGCGAGTCGAGTTCGACCGAGGGAAAGGGAAGTTGGTGTATCAGGGTGTGAGACCGACTTCCGGGAGTCTCGTGATCTCGGTTGTGCACGCGGAGCGTCTGATCGAGAGGGGTTGCGAGGCGTATTTGGCTACCATTTCCTTGCCGGAGGCCGTCGGAGAGGCTAGGGTTCAGGATATTCGTGTGGTTCGTGAGTTCCAGGATGTGTTCCAGTCGTTGCAGGGGTTGCCACCGTCTAGGTCGGATCCTTTCACGATCGAGTTGGAACCAGGGACGGCACCGATATCTAGGGCTCCTTATAGGATGGCTCCAGCAGAGATGGCAGAGCTGAAGAAGCAGCTGGCGGAATTGTTGAGCAAGGGGTTTATTCGCCCGAGTTCTTCACCGTGGGGAGCACCGGTGTTGTTCGTGAAGAAGAAGGACGGGAGTTTTCGGTTGTGTATTGACTACCGGGGACTTAACCGAGTCACAGTGAAGAACAGGTATCCTCTTCCTCGGATTGATGAGTTGTTGGATCAGTTGAGAGGGGCTACTTGGTTCTCCAAGATTGACTTGGCGTCGGGATATCATCAGATTCCCATTGATGAGGTAGATATCCGGAAGACGGCTTTCAGATCTCGTTATGGCCACTACGAGTTTGTGGTGATGCCATTTGGGTTGACAAATGCACCGGCTGCATTTATGAGATTGATGAACAGCGTTTTCCAGGAGTATCTAGATGAGTTCGTGATCATCTTTATCGATGATATCTTGGTGTATTCGAGGAGCCGGGAGGAGCATGAGGTGCATCTGCGTGTGGTTCTTTCGAAGTTGCGGGAACAGAAGTTATTTGCTAAGTTGAGCAAGTGTAGCTTTTGGCAGCGGGAGATCGGTTTTCTGGGTCACATTGTCTCTGCGGAGGGAGTGTCGGTAGATCCGGAGAAGATCCAGGCCATTAGTACTTGGCCGAGGCCGAGGAATGCCACTGAGATTCGGAGTTTTCTCGGGATGGCAGGGTATTATCGGCGGTTCGTCAAGGGTTTCGCTAGTCTGGCCAAGCCTATGACGAAGCTTACGGGGAAGGATGTTCCTTTCGTGTGGTCCTCGGAGTGTGAGGAGAGTTTCGCGGGACTGAAGGCCATGTTGACTAGTACTCAAGTATTGGCGTTGCCTGAGTCGGGCGAGCCTTACGTGGTGTACACCGATACGTCGGGAGTGGGTCTTGGTTGTGTGTTGATGCAGCGGGGGAAGGTTATTGCCTATGCTTCGCGGCAGCTGCGGAAGCATGAGGGCAACTACCCTACCCATGACCTGGAGATGGCTGCAGTAGTTTTCGTTTTAAAGATTTGGAGATCTTATCTTTATGGCGGGAATGTGCAGGTGTTCACAGATCATAAGAGCTTGAAGTACATTTTCACTCAGCCTGAGTTGAATTTGAGGCAAAGGCGCTGCATGGAGCTAGTGGCCGATTATGATCTAGAGATAGCTTACCATCCTGGTAAGGCTAATCTGGTTGCGGATGCGTTGAGTCGGAAGCGGGTGGCTTTGGCTCGGGAGCTCGAAGTTGAGTCTTTGGTGAGCGAGATTAGCACATTGCGCTTATGTGTTGTATCTCAGGAACCTTTGGGCTTAGAGGCGGCTAACCAGGCGGATCTTTTGAGCAGAGTTCGGTTGGCTCAGGAAAAAGATGAGGGTTTGGTTAAGGCTTCGAGAGCGGAGGGTTCTGAGTATCAGGTATCTGCGAACGGCACTATCCTTGTTAGTGGGAGGGTATGCGTACCTTTGGATGAGGATTTGCGGCGAGAGATCCTGAGTGAGGCTCATTCGAGTATGTTCTCGATTCATCCAGGAGCAACTAAGATGTACCGCGATCTCAAGCGCTATTATCATTGGGTCGGGATGAAGAAGGATGTTGCTAACTGGGTCGCGTCGTGCAACGTGTGCCAGTTAGTGAAGGCGGAGCACCAGGTCCCGAGTGGTTTGTTGCGGAGTTTACCCATTCCAGAGTGAAAGTGGGATATGATCACGATGGATTTCGTGGTGGGTTTACCAGTTTCTCGGACCAAGGATGCTGTTTGGGTCGTCGTTGACCGATTGACCAAGTGTGCGCGTTTTCTGGCCATTAAGAAGACCGATGGGGCAGCAGTTTTGGCTAGGAAGTACGTGCAGGAGATTGTGAGACTGTATGGAGTACCGGTGAGCATTGTCTCGGACCGGGATCCTAAGTTCACATCGGAGTTCTGGAAGGCGTTTCAGGCGGAGATGGGCACGAAGGTGCACTTGAGCATGGCGTATCATCCTCAGACCGATGGGCAGTCCGAGCGGACCATCCAGACTCTGGAGGATCTGTTGAGAATGTGCGTGCTGGATTGGGGTGGTCACTGGGTGGATCACTTGAGCTTGGTAGAGTTTGCGTATAACAATAGCTACCAGGCGAGTATTGGGATGGCTCCATACGAGGCTCTGTATGGGAGGCCATGTCGTACCCCCTTGTGTTGGACACAAGTGGGGGAGAGGAGCACTTTGGGTGCGAGTTTTGTTCAGGAAACCACGGAGAAGATCCGGGTTTTGAAGCTGAACATGAAAGAGGCACAAGATCGGCAAAAGAGTTATGCCGATAAGAGGCGGAAAGAGCTTGTGTTTGAGGTGGGAGATAGTGTGTATCTCAAGATGGCCTTACTGAGAGGTCCGAACAGGTCCATTACTGCGACTAAGTTGAGTCCGAGGTATATGGGGCCGTTCCGGATTGTAGAGCGTGTTGGACCGGTAGCGTATCGGTTGGAGTTACCCGCAGCTATGCAAGCATTTCATAAGGTCTTCCATGTGTCGATGCTGAAGAAGTGTATGCTTTGTGTGTTTCAGTTTGTATTTCCGTTTTGTGGAACGATGTTACATTATGATGTATAATAAGATGAGTATTTCTTATTATTGGTGACTTTGGGAGTCACGGTTTCGCATTACGTTGGGGTAAAAAGCGTTAATGCAAAAGAGTAATAAGATGGATGTTCTTATTGCTGTGGTGAGCGTTGCGTGTTCTCAGTTAAGCTTGTTCGGATAAATGAGTCAAGTGACGGGACCGGGTTATTTCACTTAGCGGTTCTGTGTGGTGGGACGGATTGCAGGCGTATGATACTTGTTTGTTTGTATTGACGACCTACTGCAGAGAGTTGTTGGGTGTTAGAGCTAGCCTAGTCATAGTTGTCTTGACAAGTTTCTCTAAAGCGAGCTGACACTGGAGGGTGCGCAAGGGCGGTGCGATGACCTGGTTATTGGTTATGCACGGCAGATATTCCGGGTATGGAATCGGGGTGATGCCGGTGTTACCTTGCGAGGATTTACACGGATCACGGGAGGTAGTTCAGTCGAGATGCTTATAGATGTGTGACTTATTGCTCATTGAGAGGACTTGTTCCTCTGGTGCCGATAGCTCGCAGGACTGTGTGTCTTGAGAGTGTGATTGGCGATGTACCCAGACTCGGAAGGTTTATAGCCTAGAGTGATACGTGATACCGTGGATTCGTAAGGAGTATATCCTAGACGTAGGATATATTCCCTAGAATTGAGTGGTATGGGGTATCGAGACTCTTGCAGGTTATATTACCGAGTGGAGTGGTATGGCAGATACCCAGAACTCGGAGATGCTGCGGCGTCTTGGGTGTTGTGGTATGGTTGATACCTTGCGAGGTATGGTGAATATCCTGCGGGATATGGCTGATGCTCGGAACTCGGAGATGCTGCGGTGTCTTGAGTGATGGGGTTGGCTTGTGTTTGAGCAATACGTACATATGATGCCGCGGGGTGTCTTAATCGTTTTGGAAAGGAAAGTTCCTTATTATCTTCTTCTTCTCTTCTTACGCGGAAGGATGAACCTTTTCTGGGAAAAAGAAGTTGGTCTTGCGTGAGAGAGAGAGAGAGAGAGAGAGAAAGGGAAGGAAGAGCTTGGTGAAGCTTGAATCTTGCGAGATCAAGAGGGTTTGAGCTTGGGGAGAAGCTTGAAGAAGAGGTTGGAAGACCTTGGTTTTGGCGTGAGAGGGAGGTCGATCTTGAGCTCGGGGAAGTCATTCTAGAGCTAGATCCATCCTATCTAAGGTGAGTTGTGACCAAAGGTTAGCAATTAAGCTTGTGTGAAGTTTGATTGATGAGTTTGTGGCGTTCTTGGTTAGAATTCGCGTGAAGGTTGTGAGTTGCAGGGGAGTATCGATCGATACTAGGGGTGTATCGGTCGATACCAGTCTCCTGTCGGTAGACTTGTGTTTTAGTATCGATCGATGCCAGGGGTGTATCGGTCGATACCAGTCCCTTGTCGGGAGACTTGTATTGTTTGGGTATCGATCGATACCAGGGGTGTATCGATCGATACTAGTTGTTGGTTGTGCCTTGAAAGCTTGTTGGTTAGCCAAATGTTGATGCATCACTTTTGTCGATGCAGGTAAAGATAAGGCGTGATCGTGGAATCGAGGCAGTGAAGAGAGGATGATTAGGACCCGAGGTTTTGTTGTTATTGTTGTTGCTTTTGCTGTTCTAGAACTGTTAGCTTGTGTAAGCTGTAGAACTTGTTATTGTGCTGTTTAATTAACCTTGTGTTGTTTAATTAATTCTGGAAATTTAAAAAAAAAAAAAAAAGAGTGTGGTCGTGTCATTTCTTGTGTTTTACTAAGTACAAATGTGTGTCTGTGTGTTCTCTGGTTGATCATTTTACTAAATAAGAATGTTTGTTTGTGTGTTATCTGATTGATCATACTAATACTTACTGTTATTTGTTTTAGGGTGATTAATATGGGACGACCAAAGAAGGGAACAAGGAAAAGGAAGAATGTTGAAGAACTGCGTGAGGATGGAAGACAGCCAGAAAGCGAACTTAATAGAGAAGAACATGATGAAGAAGTAAGCCAGAATGGAGAAGCAATGGATGGTAAAGAAACACATAATGGAGAAGAAGTGGATGTTCCTGAAAGACAGAATGAGGATCGTCCTCAAGGTGAACTTGAGTTGTCTGAAGAACACAAAGCAGAACAACCTAAGCGTAAGAAACAGCGAGGACCGACGAGGATGAAGAACATAGCCAAAGATCCAAATGCCTGAGAACGGGTTGAATTTACAGATGTGGGAGAACCTGTTGGCCCGAGATCAGTCAAACTGTCGTCTTACTTAGGTCCACTGGTGCGTGAACACGTACCTGTCACTATTGATAATTGGCGCAAAATCAGTGAGGAAGTTAAGACTGTACTATGGAAATCTGTCCAGGTGAACTTATCCATTAGTTATACTAATTTGAACATTCTTTATACACTTTTAAATTTTATATTAATATTGTTTCTTGGTAAGTGAATGCAGGCACGGTTTGAGCTTGATGAAGAGTACCAGAAGAATGTTGTCCTTAAGCAGATGGGATGTTTATGGAGGTCATCAAAGTCAAGACTAGTAACCCAGCTTAGGAAAAATGCTACTATTAACCAACATAGAGAATGAATCTGCGACCGAAGAATGTTGAACTAACATAATGGCGCAGATTTGTCAAAATCAAAACAAGCTCAGCATTTAAGGTATTATTTGGATTTTGAGTGATTATTTATGGTTTTGATATTGGTATTTTAATGATTCTTCTGTTAGGTTGTGAGTGATCAATACAAGGAAAGGAGGAGCAAACTGATTCCTCATACGTGTAGCCGTAAAAGAATGGTCAGATTAGCTAAAGATATGGTATAATGCATATAGTTTGTTCAGTTTAGTAAGTATTGTATAGTATAATAGCTTATCTGAATGATGTGTCTTTTTCTCATAGAAAAGGGAAAGTGGAGAACCATATGAAGTGACTAGACTAAAGGTCTGGGTCAAGTCACGCACAAAAAAGGATGGTACCCCAGTCAACACAAATGCTGTTGAGAAGTTTGTAAATATTGATTTTTGCTACAAATTAATAATTTAATTGGGTTGATTGTAGATTAGTGATTAGTTATGGGTTTCATTGGTTTGCAGAGAAAGGCGGCTGAGTTGGTTGATACTGATGATACATCAGCTTCGACAAACCCAAAGGTGGATCTTCTTTCCAAACTGTTAGGACCTGATAATCCGGGTCGGCTGAGGGCAATGGGTAGAAGCATGAGTATGACCAAGTTAGCGTGCTTTCAAGTTAAGAGAAAGATTATGGATGATATGCAAGAGAATCAGAGACAAATGCAACAAAACATAAATCAGTTGCAAGATGAAATAGCCAAACTTAAGCAACATGTGAAACTGAAACAAAAACTTGACACATATTTCATTTGTCTTCATATTTTTATATTCGTGTTGACTTTCTTTTCTATGTTTCAGGCTCAAGCACCTGATATCGGTGAAAACTCAGCTGCTGCAAGAGTAAGTACCTTATATTAAAACACTTATCTGTTATTCATATCTTAAGGCCATGGTCTGACATATTTCCTAAACTTACATTTGTAAAGTGTTAATGATTAGTCGTTTTTCAACACATCAATTACCCTAATGTGTAGACTATCGCAATCATAACGGTGTGTCGTTTGAGTACTTAGGGATCGAATCCACAGAGAGAAAGAATAGCACAGTAAGAATACAAGAAACTACTTAAGCTAAGCTAAGGATTTTTGTTGGTTTTTGTTCTAAGAACTAATTACGATAAAACTAAAAATAAAAGACAGAGAATAAAAACATACATGACAATTAAAATGACTACAATATAGTTTAAGAAACACAAATTCAAAGAAGACAAGACACTAAATCGATTTTACTCAAGAAAATAAAGATATGGATCGTAGGAAATGGCATTCGATTAGGAGTATTCGATGATTCTCTAATGATATTTCTAATCACTCAATGAGCTGAATTCTATGGCAAGGAACACATACAAATAGTTTAACTTATCCTCATGATGCTAAACCCTTCATTGATGATTCAAATTAGCTAATCTCTCAATTGCTACAAAATTATCAACAAGCATAAAACACAAATCCTTTTTAGCCAATTAATGATCCTTAGTCACGATTCTCATCTTGCTAAGCATAAAAAAAATGATTAGAAATCTTATAGACAGTTACCAAACCTCTCTCAAGTGTAATCTGTCCATGATCTAGAAATTGAGTAGCTAGTTCAATCCTAGCTTTAAGACCACTTCTAAACATGAGAACTTCTATAATCTTGCTCTAAATATCAATAGATCATCATTTATCCCTCTAAATCAATCATTCTCACAATCCATAATGAAACTACTCACACATAACTAAATCACAAAACAAAACCGAACAAAAGCAAGACATAATGAAAATAAGAAGATTGATGGAAGAAAAGTAAGAAAATCTTCACTAATATGGTGTGGATCTTGAAAGATTCATGAACACAAGAGATAAGAGAGAAGAAGTTGACTTAGAACAGTGGAAAAGATGCAAAAGAGGTCCAGTTTTTCGTGTGTGGATAGTTGTTGAAACTCAAGGTTGAACTTATACAAAAGGGGAGGGACCCAAAGTCAAAAAGAAAAGAAAAGTCGGGGAAGGTGTTGTATTGGTCATGTTTATCGGCCATATGGCCGATAGAACCTTCCCCAGTAAGCCTTCATTCTCGGATGCATTCCCTTCGCGGCAGAGTTGACATGTGTCCACTAAATCGGATCTAACTCCTTCAATACAGCCCAGAACGACTTGAAACCACTTCCTTTGGAAAGCTAACTCAATTTCCGAAATATTTGATGAAGAGCTTCAAAGCTAAATCCAAAGGGAAGGCTTCCATACAAGTCGATCTTCCAGACACATATTCTCGATGCTTGATCTTTGATTTTATCGGGCATGTTTTATCGGCCATATGGCCGATAAAATGGCTTGGCAGGAGCAAATGCTTGGAAAACTTCATGTTATGATTCTATCGGCCCGTCTTATCGGCCATATGGCCGATAGAATCACTTGACGGTCTTTTCTTCATGTTTTCCTTGCCTTTCTTGCCCCATTGACCTTCCATGATGGTTACCCACACTCTCCTAACTTCTCTAACTCCAAGAACACCTGAAAATGGCTCAAAAAAGCCAAAAAGAGCACAAAAACAACTTAGGACATCTAAAATGCAATGAGACTCAATTTAGACCTAAATGCAATGTAAATACAATGTGAACAAGATGAAACACAAAGAAAACAAAGGAAAATATGAGACTCTAGATGGTAAAATACACGGTTATCAACTCCCCCGGAGTTGCCTTTTGCTTGTCCTCAAGCGAATAAAGCAAAGTAAGCCAAGAAGAGAAGATCGAAGGTGGGGGCTCATATCCAAAAGGAAACACACAAAACTTTCAACTCAATGTCCTTAGGTAAAAATGTTATAATGCTAAAATCGCTTCTACTCTAACGAACTTCTCCATACCTATCGCAACTTGAATCTTTTACTCTAGTGCCTAAGACTTGAGAATCCACAAGCATTCCTATCAACCAACTCTTTGACATTCATTAATCTCGGTATAAGCGCGGTCTCGCAAAGGGAATCTCAATCATTCTCAATCGGTTTGGTGGGAAAGGCTTGAAAGCATAATGTATGAGGAGGTTCCAGTTTTTGGGTAACTTACTCTCATGAAAACGTAATGCATGACAATACGAAAAAGCAAGGAAGGAATGGAATAAAGATGCATCAAAGAATATCTTCCATCCTAGCCTAGCTTTCTAATCTCTCGTCTTAAGCTCATTGCCTTGCATCTCTTGTCCCATAAGTAAACCCAAAGCCCTCTTGGCTAAATATATACATTGTACACAACCTCTTTTCTTTTCCCTTTCTTCGACACTCTAGGTAGATTTTTTCTCTTAATCTAAACTCTTATTCCTTTTTTTTTTTAGTATAGATTTTAGACACTTTGAATTCTTGGTTCTTTCCTAGAGTTTCTTGCTTTCTTTTCTTTTCCCATCTTAGGCTCTTTCTTTAGTCTTTACCCGATTTTCTCACTTCACTCACCATTCTCCCAAACAAAATTTAACCATTCTATTTCCCAACACCCAAGTCACTTGTCTAAGGAAGATAAGCTTTGTAGTTCCTTTCTCTTACAAGATTTTTCAATTGTATACATTTTCAAGGAAAAGGCCTCACTCACAAATAACAAGGGTTTGAAAGAATTGGCTTAGGCGAATAGGTGGGGAACTACCCTAAAAATGAGGATAGCTACTCGAATTAGCATAAGAGTGGCAAAACGGATAAGAAAATTCGAGTATGTAATTTAAGACCATGAGAATGCATTTCGAACCCCTAGGCGAGACAATTAATGTTCAAGTTAGGTTCAAATAAGTAGAGTTGGAATCAAATCACAACAAGCTTCATCCTAATCAAAGACATTCAAGCCAAGAGATCAAAGCATGGATTTTCCAAATTTTCGAAGCGGTTCAAGCATCATGACATGTTTAGCAAGGACAACGTTTCAAAGTTCAAGTGTTTGATCATTGTCCCCTATGCATATGAATGCATCCTAGATGCTTCTAGACTCAATCCTAAAATGAAGATGAGATTATGTAAACTACATGATTTCTTTTTGGATTTTTGAAAAATTTTCGATTTTTTTGGTTTTTCTATGCAATATAATATGTACAATGCAAGATTCAAGAGAAAGAAAATAAGACAAAGAAAAAGATGAGAAAACACATTCGAGACAGAGCTATTCCACAAAAGATGGAGATATGCATGACTCGAAGTGACTCAAAGACAAATAAAATAAGACAAAGAAAACGACGTTAAATGACAAAGACCTCTCCCTCGGACTTAAATCACACTGTCTCGGTGTGAAATGAATCCGAAGAAAGAGTAAAAATGCAAATCAAAAGTATATACAAGAGGTAAAGTGGGGTACCTTGGAGTTGTGGAGATGAGGAGCTTTAGCATTCCTTTGACTTGTGATTTTTCGTTTTGACTCTGAATCATTTTTCTGCGAATCCCCATGCCATGTAACACTAAAACACAATAAAACAAGGATTAAATCAAACTTAAAATAAACATATAAACATATGTACAAAGGATAACATGGGATTGCCTCCCAAGCGCGCTTGTTTTAAGTCACTAAGCTTGACTTTGTTGACGCCTCATGCATTTTGGGGATCAGAAAGAGGAATCGTGGCTTGTTCCTCGATCATAACGTCTGCCAGGTATGGCTTGCAACGCTGCCCATTCACCGTGAAGTCTTCCCCGGAATTGTTGCACAGTTCGATCACTCCATAGGGGTGGACTTCTTTGATTGTGAACAGTCCCGGCCACCTCGACTTCAACTTCCTGGGAAACAATTTCAACCTTGAGTTGAACAGCAGGACTTGGTCCCCGGTTTTGAACTCTCTCTTCAGGATCTTTTTGTCGTGGAAGGTCTTCGTCCGTTCCTTATAAATCTTTGAGCTCTCATAAGCTCCTTGGCGAATTTCCTCAAGCTCTTCCAATTGTATTAACCTCTTCTCGGAGGCTGTCTTGAGGTCAAAGTTCAGGAGCTTGGTTGCCCATAACGCCTTGTATTCCATTTCCATCGGAAGGTGGCAAGATTTCCCATAAAACAAGTTGAACGGAGTTTTTCCAATCGGCGTCTTGTAAGCCGTTTGATATGCCCATAGAGCGTCATCTAGCTTTGTGGCCCAATCCTTCTTCGTTTTTCCCACCGTCTTCTCCAGAATTGCCTTGATCTGGCGGTTCGAAACTTCGACTTGACCGCTCGTCTGAGGGTGGTAAGGCGTTGCAATCTTATGCTTGACGCCATGTTTCTTCATAAGCCCTTCAAATACTTTGTTGATGAAGTGGCTTCCTCCATCGCTTATGACCACACGTGGAACTCCGAACCTTGGAAAAATGATGCTCTTAAACAGCTTCACAACAACCTTAGCATCATTTGTTGGACTTGCTATGGCTTCCACCCATTTTGACACATAATCAACCGCTACAAGGATGTATTGGTTGCCATACGAGGACGGGAATGGTCCCATGAAATCAATGCCCCACACGTCAAACCTCGACTTCAAGAATTGGGTTTTGAGGCATTTCATTCCTCTTGCTTATGTTGCCTTTTCTTTGGCATGCATCACGCTTAGATATGTACTCATAAGCATCTTTAAACATTGTAGGCCACCAAAATCCCGCTTGTAGAGCTTTTTGGACCGTCTTGAATGTTGCAAAATGTCCTCCATAATCTGATCCGTGACAGCAAAACAAAATCCCGGAAGTCTCCTCTTCCAAAATGCATCTTCTATAGAGTCCATCGTTGCAACGCCTATAGAGATAAGGCTCGTCCCAAAAGTAATGCCGAACATCTTTGTAGAACTTCTTCTTTGAATACCCTTGGAGACTTGGTGGTTCTTTCTCGATTGTCAAAAAGTTGACAAAATCTGCATACCAAGGCAAGCTAACCTCCATTGTATTCATTGACAGTACTTCCTCCATCATAAAACCTGCCACGTGCAAAGCTCTGATTAAGTTCACTTGCTCTTCGGGCAATGAGTCATCAATGGGGATTGTCTCTTTGTTCCTCATCCTTGACAAATGATCAGCTACTCCATTCTCAATCCCCTTTTTGTCTTTGATCTCAAGATCGAACTCTTGTAGCAAAAGAATCCACCTTAACAATCTCGGCTTGGCGTCTTTCTTGGCCAACAAGTATCTCAACGCAGCATGGTCGGTGTGCACAATGACTTTCGAACCCACCAAGTAGGATCAAAACTTCTCGAAGGAATAGACAATCGCCAAGAGTTCCTTCTCCGTTGTTGCATAATTCACTTGTGCATCGTCTAGGGTCCGACTCGCGTAGTAGATGACATGGAGCTTTTTATCCTTCTTTTGACCCAATACAGCCCCGACAGTGTAGTCACTCGCATCACACATTACTTCAAATGGCAAACTCCAATCCGGTGGCTGTACAATAGGTGCACTCACCAAAGCATTTTTTAATTTCACAAAAGCTTCATGGCATTCTTCATTAAAGACAAAATCGGCATCCTTGCATAAGAGTCTCGTGAGTGGTCTTGCAATTTTTGAGAAGTCTTTTATAAATCTTCTATAGAACCCAGCATGTCCCAAGAAGCTTCTTATTCCCTTGACCGTTGAGGGAGGTTCTAAAGTCACCATAACCTCAATATTTGCCTTGTCGACCTCGATCCCTTTTTCAGAAATGCGATGCCCGAGAAAAATTCCGTTCTTCACCATGAAATGGCATTTTTCCCAATTTAGAACGAGATTTGTGTCTTCACATCTTTTGAGCACCCTGCACAAATTAGAAAGACAACCACCAAACGAAGAACCATATACAGAGAAATCATCCATAAACACTTCCATTATATCCTCAATGTAATCCGAGAAGATAGACATCATACACCTTTGAAATGTCACAAGTGCATTACACAAACC
The DNA here is from genome assembly GCA_002933915.1 of Eutrema heterophyllum. Classification (NCBI taxonomy): domain Eukaryota; kingdom Viridiplantae; phylum Streptophyta; class Magnoliopsida; order Brassicales; family Brassicaceae; genus Eutrema; species Eutrema heterophyllum. The sequence goes on from PKMM01017963.1 coordinate 678,224, forward strand.
AAAAGGCATCCTTCGATAAGCAAATGTACCATATGGGCAAGTGAAAGTCGTCTTCTCTTGATCACTCGGGTGTATTGGTATTTGAAAGAAACCCGAGTAACCATCGAGGAAGCAATAATATGAATGATTTGCAAGTCTTTCAAGCATTTGATCAATGAATGGCAAAGGAAAATGATCTTTCCTAGTTGAGGAATTCAATTTCCTATAGTCAATTGATAGTTGGACTTTTTACGGTCCGCACAATTACCCGTTGTGCACAATGCCTCAATCTAATGGCATGCCATTGCAGCACTTTGGGATCGAATCCACAGGGAAATAAGAACGACGCACTAAGAATACATGATGATATCTAATCTAAGCAAATAATTGGGGTTGGGTTTTTATCGAAAAAGTGAATCATACAAAAATTTAATAAATGACAGGACACAATTTCAATTCCAATAAACGAGAAGCAAAGTAATCAAGAGAACGTTTAATATCGATTTAAACAAACGAATTCTCGGGTAAAGTTAATGACTCGGGTGATCCTTTAATCTATTCAAGATGCTCAAACATTCGACTAAATACCTCCTTAGGCCTTAGAACACGCTAAAGTTTAATCCACGTCCATGGTATTAACCCCTTTCTTAGTCATAAACCGTCATAAACGTCCGTTCGCGATTCTATGACTAACAAGCAATGAACACAAGTCTAAATAGCCACAATTCACCTTAGACTACAACTTCCGTTGGCTAAGATATGAAAAGCACTCATTAAATTCGTTCAAGAGTTTCATCAAACACCTTCCGGGTGATGAAACTCTCTAGGTTCTAGATCAACTAGATCAAGGTCAATCTAGCATTAAGAACACTTAATGAACAAGGATTTCAAGTAATCTAACTCCTAAATATCAAGAACAAACCTAGAATCACCCTAATCTACTTCACCCAAGAATCCTAAAAGAACTACTCACACATAGCTAAATCACAAATATAAACCGTACAAATGAAAGCCATAAGCAAAATAAGAAGAAAAGTAGAAGAGGATTCAAGAAAACTTCACTAGATCTTCTTAGGATTACAAATCTTCAAACCAAGAACAAGGTTTTCTCTCTAGAGTTTTTGTTCAAAGTGATAAAAAGTACATAGATATGTGTCAAAGACCAATAATTATACAGCTTTGGGCGTCCAAAGTCACCAAAAATTAGGTGAAGTAGAGAAAGTGACGTTTTTACACTGTTTTAGGAGACTAGTTTTCGGTTTGATACGTCTTCACTAATATATCTTTAGAGCTAAATCCGAATGGAAACCGTTCTTCTGAGTCGATCTTTAGAGCACTTCGGATGGTTTCGGCCCAGAAAATGGTCAACGTAGGGGATCGATCGATCCAGATGATCGATCCCCCAAAAATATGAGATCGATCGATCTGGATTTGTAGGTCGGTCTGGGAAATCTTCGATGTTTGGGATCAATCGATCCAAGTTTGTGGATCGATCGATCCAAGCTTGTTTCTCCACTCGCTCCTCTTGCTCGCCAGACGGGACCGTCGTCACGAAAATCGGCATAACTTTTGATCGCACTGTTGGAATGGCCTCAAACAACTTCCAAATGAAAGGTAATCCATTGATCTATCTTGTATTAAAATATGAGCTCAATCCATCGGTGGGAAGTCTTTCATCCAATGCCAAACGTCTGACGTCTCAACCTGATCCTGCATCTCTGTTTTTCGCAATGACCTTTTTTGATGGCTATCCTCACTCCTCCAACTCCTATGACTCCAAGAACACCTTAAAATGGTTCAATCAAGCCAAAAAGAATGCAAAGACAACCTATGACATCTAAAATGCATTGAGACTCAAGTTGGACTTAAATGCATGAAAATATCCCAAAACTATACAAATTGTAACTAAAAACCTATGAAACTAAACCTTAAAAACATGCAAAATATACACTTATCATCAATGCATACTCTATGGCCTGTGATGGTTCTAGTTGGGATCAATTGGTCTTTTTCGTTTTTGATCACGGTCATTCCCCCTTTCTTTGGAACTACATGAACCGGAGAGATCCAAGTACTATCCGAGATTGGATAAATCCCTCCCGCTTCAAGTAGTTTCAAAATTTCTTTTTTAACTACTTCTTTCAAGTTTGGGTTTAACCTTCTTTGGTGTTCAATTGAAGCTTTGGTTTCATCCTCTAAATGAATTCTATGCATGCACAATGACGGGGAAATTCCATTTATATCTTTCAAAGAATAGCCTATAGCTTTTCTATACTTTTTAAGTTCATTCAAAAGCATAGATGTTTCCTCATCACTCAATGCATCATTTATGATAACAGGATATGAAGAGTTTGGTCCAAGAAATGCGTACCTTAGACCGTTGGGCAACGGTTTGAGCTGAAGTTGTGGAGCATTGAGTTCGCTCCAATCATCCTCCACACTAGACTTACCATTGCTAGTGTTTTCTTTTTCCTTGGCATCCACGTTTTCTCCTAACTTTGAGAAGTATGCTTCTTTCTTCCATGGTGGTTGAGAGTCAAGAATCTTCTCATATTTGATCGCCTCTTCGTTCACAAGCTCACACTCTTCACTTCCTTGTGTGAGGGCTACTTCTAGAGCGTCTCCCATGCTCAACTCAACCAAATACTCATCAACCATCTCATCTAAGGTTTCTATGTAGAAAACCCTTCTTTCTATGGTTGGGTTCTTCATCACCTCCATTATGTTGAATTTCAGGACGAGATCTCCCAAGTGAAGGTCGATCATGCCCTGTTTCACGTCAATGATGGCACCCGCGGTTGCTAAGAAAGGTTTTCCCAAGATTATGGGATCTGATGGTTCTTCATCTATTTCTAGCACCACGAAATCAGTAGGGATAATGCAGTTCCCAACTTTCAATGGCAAGTCTTCAAGAATCCCAATTGGGAATCGCATTGTTCTATCCGCTAAGATTAGCAAAATTCTCGTCTTCTTGAAGTTTGTGTATCCAATCCTCTTAGAAACCGTCAATGGCATAAGGCTCACGCTTGCACCAAGATCAACCAAGCATTTTCCAAAGGACAAAGGTCCTAATGTGCAAGGTAGTGTGAAGCTGCCTGGATCTTTAAGCTTCTTAGGCAAATTGTTTTGGATTATTGCACTACACTGATGGTTAATCACTACCATGGCTTCTTCAAGTTGCCTTCTCTTGGTCATAACGTCCTTGAGGAGCTTGTTTTATATTGGACACTCAAGCATAAGATCAGCAAATGGTATGGTTACTTGAACCGTTCCCATGATCTTCTTGAATTTCTCGAATTGTTTGTCCATGATTTGCCTCTTGAATCTTCCGGGAAATGGAAGTTTTGGTTCATATGGTGGAAGAATGAAATCCACCTTCTTCTTGATGACTCCAGTTGGCACCCCTTCATTCTTCTTCTCTTGATCCTCAGAAATCAGATCATCAAAAGCATCATTTGGCTCATCCTGAGCCGTGATTGGTGAAACCGATCCCGTCTTTTGTTTATGCGAATTTTCACCAAAATCTTCAAGTCCATCTTAACTTGGTTCCTCAGCCTCTACTATAACTTGTTCCCTTGTTGGTAGTTCAGTTCCACTCCTCAATGTGATTGCTTGGCAATACTCCTTCGGGTTTGCTTCAGATTTACCGGGTAAAACTCCGCTCGGTCCTTTAGACATTGAAGCTACTTGAGCAATCTGGTTGTCTAGGCCTTTTACATGTGTTGACAAGTGCTCAATTTTGGCGTTCAGCTCGTTGTACACTCCATCAACTTTGTTGTTGATATCCACCATATTCTTGGTAAGTTCAATTTGCCCTTTAGCTTGGCCTTCCAAAATCTGTTGGAGCATACTTTGCACATCATTTTGTGCCCCTTGGTTCGATGAGCCTCCTTGAACTTGGTTGTTGTTTGGCCTTGGTTGATATCCATTCTGGTAGTTTGAGTTGTAGTTCCCTTGGTTTGATTGAAAACCTCCTTGATTAGGCTTGAAACCTCCTTGATTCGAATAGAAGAAAGGTCTAGGTTGGAAACCTTGTTGTTGGAACCCTTGTCCTTGTTGTTTCTGTTGAGGAGGGTAGACCTGGTTCTGAGGATTCTCCACATTGTTGCTTCTATAGGACAGATTCGGATGGTTCTGATAGTTTTGGTTGAATCCCCCTTGGTTTCCTATGTAGTTGAGTTCTTCTTGGGATTCTTCACTTCCCTCTTTTACCACTTCTTGGTATATTTTTTGCTGCCCTTCAAACTCTCCCACATAGTTGATCGATCTTTGGTTCACAAGTAAAACTTTGTCCAACTTGTCGTTGATGTCCTTGAACCTTTGATCTTCGTACCTTGTATCCCTCACCGTTCGATCATATTCACCTCCATAGCCTTGGTCAGTTTGAGCTAGATTCTCAACTAGTATCTCTCCATTAACAACATCTTGGCTAGCAAAACTCCCATTGCTTGCTGTGTTCAAAGCTAGTTGGTATTTCTCTAGAACCCCTCGGTGTAAGATTCCGAGAAGTGCTTCTTTGGAGACTCCATGGTGAGGACATGCCCTTGTATACCCTTTCAATCTCTCCCATGCTTCATAAAACGATTCATTGCTTCCTTGTTTGAAGCTTGTGATGTCGTTTCTCAGCTTTGCTGTCTTTTGTCTCGAGAAAAACTTCGCCAAAAACTGCTTCTTGCATTCCTCCCAAGTAGGTATGGTGGTGGTGACCACACTCTTCTCCCATTGAGCAGCCTTGTCTCCCAAAGAAAATGGGAAGAGAGTTAGCTTGACAACGTCCTCCGAGACTCCATTCATCTTTACCGTCCCACAAAAACGGTCGAACTGATCGATGTGATCGATCAGGTTCTCCAAAGCCATTCCTAAGAAGATATGCTGTGACTCACAAAGTGCCATATGTTTGTTGAAGAACAATGTATTTCATGAGCGTACAAAACACGTTGTTGTGAAGTATTACTTAATCAGAGACATAATTGCAGATGGAGAAGTCGAGATATTGAAGATACATACAAGCAGGAACCCAGCTGATATACTGACGAAAGTGGTTCCAGTGGGTAAATTTAACTCTGCGTTAGATTTACTCAAAGTCACCAAAACTTGAAGAAGCAAAGGGTGAGCCAGGTGATGTAGATCCAGAGGTTGACTTCACAGGAGAGTTCGAAGATGGATGTTTAAGGAAGATGATGATTTCATATTGATATTAGCCCAAGGTGGAGAATGTTGAAAGTTGGTCTAATATCAAGTCTGGTACAATGACAAATTAATCTCGGGTAGCATTGGTTAAACATTGAAGTTGGTTATCGGTGGAGATAGTTTAATAATGTCTGGTTTATTCCGGTTTGATGTAATCCCTTATAATATAAAGGGGAAATTTTCTTTTGTCGTTGACTTAGTTGTTACAGACGTCTTCTTCTTCCTTGCGAGCTCTCTGGTTTTTAAGACTCGTAATCTTCGTTCTAGTAAAGTTGCTGGGTTGATACCTGGTCCCAGAGAGTAGTTTCTCACATCAAGAGCGAACTCTGGGTCACCAATTTTGCATGTGTCTTTGCTCTTCTTTCTTTCCCGATTGTTCTTGATTTGCAATTCGTATTCGAGAGAGAGAGTGAGTGATTCTTGGAGATTCGTCGAAGGTGAACTTAATCGGAGCTGGTAATTGTTCGATTGGGTTATAACACTATCCGCATATTATATTTTACCAATCCAACATATAATTGTTTTTTTTTCAACATATAATTGTTTACCTACAATAAAATCACACACCCATATTCGAATATTTTTTTTTATTATCTTGGAATTACAGAAAATACCCAAAAATACCTTAAAATTACAGCCTAAATTTCAACCCAAAATTAAATCACCGTCCGGCAAAACAAAAGAGAGGGATTATTATCATAAATAGCACAATAACAAGTTTTGGTTTTAAAAATAATAACCATTTTAAAACTAACACAAATTCAATCAAAATGACTAAAAATCTTTTCCTAAAGGAGAAATTAAGTACTTTTTACTTATGTTACAACTTGTTAGTTGTTAGAAATTAAGTACGGTTATAACTTATAAGAAGATCATAATTGTGTTCCCACGTAACCCTAAAAATTCATATAATTTCGCTGTCATTTCCTCCCTAACCCTCCAACCTCCCCCACACAGAACACTAAAAAGATTAGTCCAAATCTTAAATAAAAGATGTCGATAGATATGAGGCAGCAAATCCCACAAAATCCATCTAATGGTGTTTGTTGATCAGCTGAAACAACGTAGCAATTTATATCGAATGTGCATGATATGTACACATGCAGAAACAACAAAATCAGACCACGTACGTATAAGATTCGGATCAATTACTTAACATATATTCAAAATCTGTTTCCAAAAAGTTCAGTAAACTCTGAGTGCTACCATATCATTATGGTTGTATATGATCATCTAGATGTATTAGGTTTGTCAATATATAATTAAGCCTAAGACTCTCGTCTAATCTGTTTTGATATACGACCCGGATTTTTTTTTTTTTTTTGAAAGAATGTAAAGTTATATTCCACCAAAAAAAGAACTACTGTTTTTCTTTACAACAAGAGCAAAGACGAGTTGGATTGTTTGAAATTAGTTACATTTGATCTCAGTAGAGGGTCTATAATGTTGAAACTTCATGCGTCCCTTGCAGCAAGCCAAGTAACCACGCCTTCATTATACCGAGTATCAGAGGTTCAGATGGAGTTGATTATGTTCCTAAAGGTTTTGTCAATGAGTTTGATTAATCGTTGAGGGCCTGAGTGTGGTTCTCCATGTCTTCTTCCATTTCTCTCTTTCCATATGGTTGAGATCGTAGCTTAGAAAACATAGCGGTAGAGGAAAGCTTCTAGGAATGTGAATGTGTTCCTCGAAAGGAGTCGGACCGTCGATTCCCAATCCGAGGTCGAGTTCTGTCGAAGAAGACCCCGAGTGAGAGCAATCCAGATCTGACTTGAAAATTGGCAGGAGAAGAAGAGGTGGTCTCGAGTTCCAACTGCTGCGTACACAAAATGCATTCACCTGAAATCCATGCGTTCCATTGTCTCATACGTTCCCCCATAGTTAACCGATTGTGCATAGCCAACCACGCTATGAAAGAAAATTTTAGTGTGGCATTTTTAAACCATATTCCTTTATGCCAGTCATTCTGATGATGTGCAGAGCGTATTCGGTTCCAAGTTTCTTTTGTCGTGAAACCTGGTTTGAATTTCCCATTCGCAGTTCTCCATAAAGCTCGATCTCCTCTCCCATCTTTCTACTTTGCTTCTCTTTGCAAATAGCATCTTCGATTTTATTGAAGTCCTCAACTCGTTCTCGTCTTCTGTGAGTGTCAAATACCTGCCCCAAAGTTACGTGAACTGAGATCCCCATGTCTATAACTCCACGAGCTCCCGTAATTTCCATTAATTTGCCAAATGGTGACCATTGATCGAACCAGAAATGAGTTGAGTGTCCACTTCTCTCCGCTACCTTATGAAAAGAGGATGCTATCCTTTGATATTTTAGTAGCTTGCGCCACATCCAAGAACCTGATGATGAGGTCTCCCGTATATTCCAGATTGATACTTGTCGAATAAGATTCATTTTGATCCAGTTCACCCATAATGAGGTCTTTGCTGAGAGTATTCTCCAGATCAATTTCAGGCAGCATATTTGATTCATTTTTTTGAGGGGTCGCAAGCCCAATCCTCCTTCCTCTTTGGGTCGACAAATTTTTTCCCACACTATTTTTGCTTTCCGTACATTCAAAACAGGGCCTGACCAAAGGAACGCAGAACACAAGCTTTCAATTTCTTGTATGCAGTTTTGGGGTAACCGGAATGCTGATATCCAAAAATTAGATATTGTCGCCAAAACATATTTTATTAATTGGAGTCTTCCCGCGTACGAGAGAGCTCGCGCTGTCCAGCCACTTATTGTCGCATGTATCTTCTCTACAAGGGGTGAGTAATCTGTTTTTGACATTCTTTTAGTGAGAAGGGGAAGACCGAGGTAGCGCACCGGTAAAGTACCTGAGTCAAAAGGGAATCTTGCCTCAAGTGCTGCACGATGATTTGATGTAACTCCAGCCAAATACATAGTGGATTTCTCCAAGCTTATTTTGAGGCCCGAGGCTGTTGCGAACTCGTCAAACACCTTGATGATACCTTCCATTGAACTCTTTTTTTCCATCTGAGAAAACCATAAGATCATCTGCGAAGCATAGATGGGTAAGTTGAAGGTTCTTACACTTTGCATGATAACCGAATTTCTTTTCCATTGCTGCTCGATTTAACATCTTCGACAGGACGTGCATACTGATCACAAACAGGTACGGGGATAGTGAACATATTGTCTCAACCCACGCCCACTTCTAAAAAAACCCGCCAATTCTCCACTGACTTGAACCCAGAAAGACGCCGTTGAAACACACAGCAGAATCCAATGAATAAATTGTTCCGGAAACCCCAGCGCCGTGAGAGTGTTTCTAAGAAATCCCATTGAACTGAGTCGAAAGCTTTTGAAATATCGATCTTCATAGCACAACGTTGGGATATCGCTGTTTTGTGATAATCCTTAACAAGTTCTGTTGCCAATAAGACATTCTCTATCAAGAGTCTGTCTTTGACAAAAGCAGACTGGTTCAGAGCTATAAAATTTGGCAGAATTTCTTGTAACCGGTTAGCCATAATCTTCGAGATGACCTTGTAGATCACGTTGCAGCATGATATTGGTATATAATCCTTCATCTCTTTTGCTTCTTGTTTCTTCAGTATAAGAGCCATAATAGTTGCGTTGATTCCCTTTGGGAGGAAACCCATTTTGAAGAACGATTGAACTGCTACCGTGAAATCTCGACCAAGGACTTGCCAAGCTTATTTGAAAAACTCGCTTGTATAACCATCATGACTCGGTGATTTATTATTTGGCATTGCAAATAGAACCCTTTTAACCTCTTCGTCACTAACCCCCATTAGTAATCGTTCTCTATCAATATCAGAGCATCGGAACTCCAGCAATCGCTGTAGATCGTCCACCGGCATCCCCATGTAATCAGTAGGTTTAATCGTGAGAAACTCTTTGAATAATCGCTCAGCCTTTGCTTTGATGTCATCTCTTGTCCTCAGAATCTCTCCGTTGGACCCTTGAATTTCCCGAATTGAGTTCCTGGATTCCCGAATCTCCACTGCTCTATGAAACGTTTTATTATTTCCATCTCCTACGTATAACCAATGGATTTTCAATTTCTGTTCGAGGAAGCTTTCTTCCAAGATGGAGACATGCGACCATCTTGTGAAAGCTTCTGATTCTTCTGACATGTTCTCTTATGTCAGGTTGAGCATGTTGCTTCTCACAGAGTAAATCAAAAGCTTCCTTGGCTTTCTGAGTTAGATTCCCCAATTGTTCTTTCTTCAATTCCTTTAGTATCGGTTTGAGCACCTTTAGCTTCTTTGAAAATCGGAATAGTGCAGATGTTGAGTGGAAAAGAGCACTTGTTTCAGACCAGTAACTCTTGATCATAGGAAAAATTCCCGGAAGAGTAGCTAAGGCGTTAATGAATTCAAAAGGTTTCTTTGCTTGCGGCTTCTCTGCATCGAGCATGATCATGCATCTCAAATGATCCGAGCAACCTCCTGCCTCGAATAAGCTATAGGATTGAGGATATTCTTGTAACCAACTCTCATTTATAAGCACTCTATCGAGCTTCTTACAAATAAGTCATTCCTCTCTTTTGTTGCACCATGTAAACAATGGACCATGAAAGTTAAGGTTTGTGAAAGAACAATAACGAGCCAGGTCCTGAAATAGATACTTCATATCGAGAATGCTCTTCCCCATCCATAATTTCATTAAAGTCTCCGAACACCAACCAACTCTTGTCTCGAAATCGAGGTGAGTCGTAATGATCTTTAAGATCACTCCAAAGAGTTCTTCTATTGTCTTCAAAGTTCGAAGTGTAGACAAAAGAACAATAAAACTCCTATTCTTTCTCTTTCAGCTTTACTGAACATGTGATTAGTTGACCACTTTTAAAAACTGGTGTAAGTCGGATCGATTCCTTCCACACAACCTATATTCGTCCTAGTGGAATTTCTAGGGAATTTCTCCTATGTGCTTTGAGCTGCAGGTCCTGGAATATACCGATGTGTTGATTTGGATGAACGTGGAAGAGAAGGCCGGGGCTGCTCTTCTTTTTTCCCTTTTCCCTCTTGTTATTGATCTGCAATTTCTTCTTCTTCTTTTTCTGCAGGTTCCATTTCTCCTTCTTCCTTAGCATCAGATTCTTTTCCAATTTTTGTTGGCGATACTTTGGACCAAACTGAGTCATCTTCTTTTTGGTCCAAACCAATGGGAGGCTTCTCCTTTGTGGTATGCGAGTTTGATTGTGGAATCAGCTTGGTTGACAACTTTGAATCTCGGGGAACCGAAGGTCGAGTACCATGTTCTTCCTCTTTATCTTTTTGCATTTCATCCTTTTTATCCAACACTTTCTCCCTTTCTTCGTTTCCCTCCTCTTCGTTATTTTCCTCTACTTCCATTTCATTTTCTTCTAGGATCGAGTACCGAGGAAGAGAACCCAATGATTATTGGACTACCTGTTTTTTTTCTCCCTGTCTACTTCCTTTTCCTGGTGAGACCGTGGTCCACTCTCCTTCCTCTACCGAGCCCCTTTCCATTGTCCTTCTGTTTTTCTTTTCCCAGCTCCGTTTCAACAATTGCATGATTTTTACTTATTCTTCTGGCTGATTTTGTCCTTCTTCCATGGATAAATCTAAGTTGTTAGGGGGTTCTTGTTGTTTTGGATCATCTCCCTTCTCCCCTGACTCGGCTTCCTCCTGCTCCTTTGTTTGTTCTATCCAAATTTCTGTAACTTTCTTCACCTCCTTTTTCTTTAAAATCGTGATCTTCTTATTGACTTCATTAGATGAAAACATGCTCTCGTTGTGGCCCCATTTATTGCAGCGCGGGCATTTCATCGGTAACCATGGGTACACAAACTCAACCGCATAGTCTACTCCCAACTTTGAAGTGAATCGATGTTTCTTTGGAAGTTCCTTTGTCATATTTGCGTTGACAAACACTTTTGCCTGCTCAAAGTTTACACAAAGCTCAGTGTCTGGATGAAGACGCACGGGGTGACCCACTGCACTTGCAATGAAACTCAGCCCTTCCCACGTAAACATTTTGTGCGGAACATTTTTTATTGTGACCCACATCGGCATAGTTGTGATTTCTGATTCTTCTTCTTCTTATATCTTTGGTGACCACTTTGAAATAACCATTGGGATGTCAGCTATGTTCCACATCCCTCTTCTGTGGACTCTCTTTCTTGTCGCATCATCTTTGATTTGAAATTCGACCGTTGTTGGATTGACCACAAACATCGATCCGAATATTCTTATCTCCGAGATGCCAAATCTTGTTGACGATAACATGTATTTTGGCTACATGTGGAGCTGTTGAGAGGAATCTCCCTTCGAGAAAGTCTTCCCAGAGGGGAACTGAGTTGCTAATGATCTCGTCTGGGATCTGAATCGTTGATACACCATCAACCGTGTTGATTTTGACCTCATGTTTTGACAGAGAAGCTCTGTTCTTCACCACAACTTTCACCCATGAGCGTGTTGATTCTGTTCTGGTTGTCTGTTGCTTTTTGTACTCCATATCCGGTGGCAGAGACACCGATTGCTCAGGCTCCTCCATCGCAAAGAGGAGCTTTGGATCCTCTTTTACGTTGCTTTACACTGTTCACTTTTTCTCTCAATCAATCGCCATTTTTCTCTCTCCAATCGCCCTTTTTCAATCGCCATGAGTTTAGTCTTGTGGCTTTGAATCTCCACTGGTCCGTGTTCTGAGATTTCAGAATGGTGAATTTATTGACATATCCATTACATTGGTTGATATATATGGATTCTTAAAAATCTCATTCATAAAACTCAAATTTCAAAAATATTATGGATATTTGTTATAATATAACTCCCTCAACTCTTTGCATCTCTATAATATTATTTAAAAAGATATTTAGGAAAATGAACTTTGTTTTGTAAGTTATTACATATTATGCCATTACAAATAAGAAAAGATAATTGAAATAGGAAAGGATATAATTGTCTTTTAAAATGATTGAAGAAAATATGGAAAGTATTTGTTTTCCATTAATGAGGGTATCTATTATTTAGTTTCTTAATTTTTAAATAATAATCAATCCACATATATTCAATGAAAAAAATTTATTCGATATCTTATAATATTTTTCACTATAATTTATATTATTTTATTTGAATATCTATCAAAACAAAAGTTAAAAAATATTTTACTATTTTTATACAGAGTTAGGTACAATGAAATTGATTTTTTAAGAGTTTGTGGAATGATCACAAAACTCAGAGTCATTAAGCAGTGCATATTAGAGTTGGTGTTTCAAGATTGTAGTTCTTTGCGGGTTATCCCGAATAATATTTTAGTCCACCGCAAAATGGTTAAGTAAGCGGGTTAGCCCGTCATGGACGAGTTATGGTTCTAATTTCAAATGCCCACAAAAATGGGTCTCGCAAGTCAAAATATTAGTTTTTAGTTTTAAAGATAGATGATATACTCAATTTACTAAATAATATAAATTTTTAAAAAATTTAACTATAGTTTGTTATATTTTTATTTGAGTATGTGTAAGTTTAAATTTATATTTTAGCTCACTGTAAAACGGGTTAAGTAAACTAGTTAGTCCGGTTTGACAACTCTATTTATAATCATTAATTAGACATATTATAAAACTCATACCATGTCAAAACAACTTTGTTAAATTTTAAGAAAAAATTACCATGCACTATATAGCGCGGGATAAACTTTAGTTATATAAATTTAAGAAAACTTTCTACTTTTAAAATCAACCACCTATCGAAGGTGATGAGAGTTTGTGATGGAAATGATTTAGTTCTCTACGCTTCAAAAAGATAAACATAAAATTAAAAAACAAAAAAAAAAAGCAAAGAAAGAAAGCCTTCTCAATTTCTTCTTCTCCAGGCAGCGTCACCGCACATCTCTAACTATTGTGAGTATGAGAGTAATAATACGTGAGAGTAATAATACGTCTTCCAGGACCCTGAGTTAAAGCTCGTAAAACAATGGCTTTAGACGCCAAATTTTAATAAAATTTTAGGGGCATCAATTTAAAATAAATTTCTTTGGTATATATAGTGATTAGTTGTGGTAAAAAAGCATCATTTTGTAAGTGTGTTTTAGATGTCATATAATTCCGAGCCGGTTATGCGTCTTACCATCATAAACTCTCATCAATCCAAACCGTCTCTATCTAAATCCAATTCGTTCATACATGTTTTCTATTTTCTATGAGGTTTTAATTTCAATACATATAGAGTCGAAAGGAGGAGACTGTTCGTTGAATAAAAATTGTTTTGATATCTTTACACAAAATGTAGAAACAAAGCCATTTTGAACATAAAGTATAATAATTTTAAGATCAGAAAAGAAAAAATTTCACACATATTGTGGTGCTAGTTGTGACAATGTTTCTCCGATTTTCTTATATTCCAAATAATAATACTTATCACACACACTTCCGTTATATATGAATCATAACATGCAACCATTACCTATATGCACACAGACACATTAATTTTTTATGTTTTTGTTTTGTTTTTTAATTCAAAGCATACATAATACAAAGAACTATGAGTCCAGAGGAGGAGATTTTTCGCTGGAGATCGAGCAAGAACCTTACTTTCAAGAACCGTTAAGGCTTCAGAAGAGTTGATACATATGGGTGTCTTGTATTGAGACGCAGAAGCACCTTGGGAGATGAAATATTCCATGAGAGAATCGAAAGTTCCTTGCTTCACCACCCTTATCTCTAGAGCTCCAATAGATCCATCTCTACTCCTAATCTTTCGATAAAGATCATTAAACGATTCCTCTATTACACAACAACATTCCACCATTACCTTGTTCTCAAGCTGAACAACATCATTAGCATCTTTAGACTTAAGTTCCCAGTAAAAAACGTAGTGACCTGGAAAACTGGAGATATCAGCATAGCACGTGAATCCCATCAACATTAAATCTGAAGACTCATCAAGAACAAGGGTCGCATGAGCCAAGGCCTTTAAAAGGTCCTCTTCAGTTGTCGTCCCTGTTTCGACGCTTATAACTGTATTCTTCCTGCGTACGAATCTGAATTGGGGTGTGCTATTGTAAAATCCAGTAACCTGTAGAATATCAGCAATCAGATATCTATGTAGACCGAAATAATTGGTGACCACGGGTTCATATATAGTAGCACCCTAACTTGACGTTAACAAGATCAACAATTAATGCTGGTCATGTCTCCATGGTGGTCAACAAGTAGAAACTCGAAGTAGGAGATGTTGGGCACAAATGTGGAGGAAACATCTTTTGGCTTGCATAGAGGATCCACATTCATCCCAAAATGACTTTCAGAAGACCCATGTGTTGAGGAAACTTGAGGAAGTTTGTTGGAATAAAACTCCAATATTGGAATTTTATTGAGCCATATGTGTGATGATACTTTCCCATGATTTGTGGCCAAGGGGGACGCAGGTAAAGAGAAGGTGTGGCATGTGCCCCACATTATTATTTTTTTCTCTTAAGTAATTAGTATAAAAAAATTAAGTGCCTTTAATCTAAATATTAATTACAATATGTGCCCCATACTAAATAAACTTCTGGATCCGCCCATGTTTGTGGCTGCATTCTTGTTTAATCACATCCGCTAGTTCGGGATTAGGTCCTCCGAGAATGACCGAAACAGAGCTTCTGCAATAAGGATCTGTGATCCATTCACTAACATGACCTGATCGGATGTTATCACACAACTCCTTCCAGTAGTTTTCAAGAAAATCAATTGCTCGGACCAAGGTAGAAGCATAAGTGGCACCAACTCTCACAACCTCGTCTCTCTGACAAAGCCCGCATAGAAGATGACAATACAAACTTTGGTTGTTGTCTGGGCACAATATGACTTGGTCGGGGCTTGTATACTCAGAAATACATTTTGATGGCCGGTTTTTGAAATAGTCGTTGCTCATGAAAAAGCTTGTAAATGCTGTAGAAACGGGTAAGCCGGAGGGTGTTGTGGATTCCGGTTTGATGAAATGAAACTCCATTGTCTTTCCTTGCTCAGCACTGGTGTCATTGAAATGCCTACAAACGGAACGAGATCGATTTTATTAACGTAGTTCAATCCAAATTCCGGTTTAGGTATTTGATTAATGATTTCCAGTTTATGAATAATCGTATCTAACGTGAAACATAATCTAATATGAATGATTTTAATTATAAGTTTTCCGCTTCGAGTTTTAATCAAATATATTTTTTACAAATGTAGGGCATTCAGAGTGAACCATTCAATCATTGCACATGATATCTATTTTTAAAAAATAATATACTCCTTTCAAATAATATATAAAAAATTTAGTATTTTGGGTAGGTAGTATAATTGTTGCAAGTCAACTGAAAGCATACCGACAAATAGAAAACATTCGTACAAAAAATATACAATTTCGTTTTACGGGGAAATGCTCGTTTAATTCTTCAAGTATTTGAACTCGGTTGATTTATTCCTCAACTATTATGTGCGCAAATTAAATCTTCTACTGTGAATTGACTTTGCAAAATTAGGCTCCAAAAATGTCAACGTTAAACACTAAACGGGAATCATTAAATTTAATTTGCCAATATCGTTTTTTTTGTTTTCGGTTTTGACCCAAAATATCATCTTCTTCTCCGGTTGAACATACAAAAATCATCTTCTCCGGTAGCCATTGCTGCTCTCAAGCTTCATCTCCGCCTTCGATCAACGACTTGTGACTCTTCTCCTCAAGCGATGGATATGACGACGACGGAGGAGTGATGAGGTCATCAAACCATCACTTAAACAAACCGAACCAGAGGACGAATTGTCAGAATTAAAGAAGATTTATTTACTCGGTTTGGTCAAATACATATTAATTACCAAGGCTGATTGTGTGCTGGAAATCCTTGACCCTCCATCTATTCTAGAAGATTCTAGACATCTTAAGAGCATAAAAGAATCAAGAAATATCTCACATTTGTTCATACTCCACAAGAGAATCTTCCCATTAAAGACTAATGGTTAAATTAAAGGAGTTGAATACCATAATTTATTTTAGCTATTTTTTCTCTTTTACATTAATGTAAAAACGTGTAAGTACAAATCATTGTACAAATCATTGTACAAATCAACGTGTAAGTACAAATCATTATGTGAGCCTATAAAAGCTCAGCTAAAATCATTGTACAAATCAACTTTTAATCGAGAATTAATCAAGTCTTTCGTTTTCTTTCAAAGTGTGTTTCTTTGCAAAGATTGTTTTTTTCTTTAAAATATTGTTTGCGATTCACTATATTCTCTAGACGCCTCATATTAAGTTATTTATGAGATTCAAAGTTTGTTCGATCAAGGATTGAGAGATTCAATCACCAACAATTGAGAGAGTCAATCAAAATCCCCACCTTCCATCTCGACATCACGCACACTTCCGCAACAAGCTTGATAGCGTTTTGATCACCATGAGATCAATAAGACAAGGTAGATTCCGAGTCTTATATCGTCTGGTATCAGAGCTAAAAGCTCCTATCATCTATCATTTTTATTTTCTGTTTTGTTTTTCATTCCATTTTACAATCGAAAACCAAAAAAAAAAATTCTATTTTTTTTGTTCTTTGATTTATAAAATTTTAAAAACCCAATAAAAATAGTTTTCTTACATTTGTTTTTAAAAAAAGCTTTTCTTTGTTTTACTCATTAAACAAATTTTTTTTTGTTACCATTTGTTTCTTATTTTGATCCATTTTTCTACTTAAAAAAAGGGAAAAATCCATAAAAATACTCCAACTAAATTACGATAAGTTTTTTAATACTCTAACTATTTTTTTCCCAGAAAAATACTCAAACTAATATATTTTTCCATCATAATATCTCAACTTTTAAGATTCTACCCATTTAACAACTCCAATTTAACGGAAACATAACGCCGTTATCTTCTTATTTTTTTAATAATAAATTATTAATATTTTTTAAAAAATTACATTAATTTATTTAAAATATAAAAAAAATCCCAAAAAATCCCAAATTTTGAAACAAATTCAGAAAAAATCTTAAGTTAAGAAGAAATCATTTTAAATTTTAGATAAAATATATTAGGTTTTAATTTTTTGAATCAACTAGTAACTAGATTGGACTTTCCTAGTAAATGAGAAAGTCCACGTCCAACTAGTTACATTTTGTGTAGCAATACCAATATTCAAAATTTTGCTAGGCGTTAGTCGAGCGGTCGAGCTAAAAAATCATAGATTAATTGGAGATTAATCGGGAATTAGTTTTTGACATTTTTAATATTTTTTTAACATGTTAATCCATTATAATTTATAGTTTCAATATAATATTGTGCTCATGATCGGATAAAACACATGAAAAAAAATATTAGGTCCAATTAGGGGGTTGTTGTCTATATTCATAAAAAAGAACAATATATAAAATTTTATAATATGTATTTATGAAATTAAAACTTATATATCTAATTAAATGTAGTTAAAAATTCAAAAACTGCACCGAACAAAAACAATAAATATTGATTGATTAAGAATTTTGATGAACCGCCTAGGGTCGTCTAGAGCTGCATAGGACCGCCTAGAGCCGCCTAGGACCGCCTAGGACCGCCTAGAGCCGCCTAGGACCGCCTAGAGTCATCTAGGACCGCCTAGAACCGCTTAATAACAATAATGCCTATGAGGTAATCGCCACGGTCTATATACGCCTAGCCACTACAAGAAAACACCCTAAAACCAACGGCCAAAACCGTCGGTATCCCGTCGGAATCACCCTTTCCAGACGGATTTCAGCCGTCGGATCTATCTCCTAGGAAATCAAAATCCGTCGGAAATCCCTGAGAAATTTCCGAGGGATTTCCGATGGATGAATTACCGACGGATTTCCGAGGACCTATTACCCTCGGTAAATTTCCGAGGACTGTCCGTCTGGGATATTTCCGACGGATTTCAGAAGGCTTAATTACCCGACGGATCTGTCCTCGGAAATCCCTCGGAAATTTATCGAGGGTACTAGGTCCTCGGAAATTTTTGACGGATTACGGATTGATCGATCCAACGGATTACGACGGAAATCCCTCGGAAATTTCCGACGGATTTAAAAAATTCGATGTTTTTAAAAAAAAAAAGAAATAAATAGAATTATTTAGTTATTAAATAATTTATTAAAAACGAAAATGTAAAATTAATTAATATTTAAAAATCTTATAAAATTATAAAATATTATTAAAAATTTTAGAAAATTGTTGGAAAATTACAAAAAAAAAA
>PKMM01017963.1:698056-721777 GCA_002933915.1 Eutrema heterophyllum
AGTAATGGTAATTTCTTTACCAAATTCCCTGATGATGCTTACCAGCTAATTGAGAACTTTGCATCGAGCAATAGCACAAAGAGTGCTGACATGGAGCGTAAGAAGCTCGCTGGTGGTATAGAGGGTTCTCAGATTGCTGAAGTGCATGCGAAGCTGGATTCGGTGCATAATTTGTTGATGAGCAAGCAGCAGAAGGCTGTTCACTTTGCTGATGATGTAGAGGTTTTCCATGAGGATGAGGTAGAGGATGTTAAATACATTGGTGGCTCTGGTTTTCAAGGTCAGAGGAATCAATATAACAACCGAAACTTCAACAACAGTTTTCAGCAAGGAGGATTTAAGTCTGAGGGAAATCAAGGTGGTTCTGGGTCGAGTCAGTTTGGCCAAAAGTCTTTCCAGGGTAGTGGTTACACAAGGAATTATGGGAACTCATCCTATCAATCTCCACCGCCCAAGACTCAAGAGAGTAAGATCGAAGCTATGCTTGAACAGCTGGTTCAAGGGCATGATAAGATTACAGTGAGCTTCAATGGGAAGTTGGATGATCTTTACACAACCGTGAATGGAAGGATCGAAGCGCTTAGCATGAGTCAAAAGAAGTTGGAAGTTCGGGTTGCCCAGACTTCAGAAGTTGTGAAAAGGCAAGAGGCTGTTCTTCCAGGTAGAGGAGAAAACCCAAGGAGGGAGCACATCAATACCATCACTCTGAGGAGTGGAAAAGAAGTGAATACAGGAGTGAAAGCTGCATTACCTACAACGATTTTCGTCGATCTAGACGATGAAGATTCCGAACCCCCCAGGGTATCGATCGATACTCCTCAGTGTCGATCGACACCAATCAAAATCTTGCAACGGGACAACCCAAAAACTCCAGTGTCGATCGACACTTCTCCAGCATCGGTCGATACTGAGCCTACTGTCGAGAAGACACCTGAAATTCCGAATGTTACACCTAAGGTACTCCCAGAACGGGTCTATATACCGAGGATACCTTATCCTAGAGCTGTTGGGAAAACTAAGAAGGAGGTGGAAGACTTTAGATGCAAGCAGATATTGGACAAGCTGATTGTCGAACTTCCTTTCCTCGACGCTATTAAGACTTCTCCAGCTTTCAGGAGATATGTCAAGAAGATGGTGTCTAGCAACTTGAACCTTGAAGAAGGGTGTGTGATGCTTACTCAGGAGTGCAGTGCAATCTTAACCAACATCATCCCAAAGAAACTTCCAGATCCAGGGAGCTTTGTGTTGGATTGTTCTATATTCACCGAACGGTTCGAGCGTTCTCTATGCGACATTGGCTCGAGTGTCAACCTTATGCCTTACTCAGTTGCCAAGAGGATGGGTATGACAGACTTCACATCCACTAGAATATCGTTGATACTTGCTGATCGCTCCGTGCAACTTCCAGAGGGGCTACTCGAAGATGTCCCTATTAAGATCGGGAATTGCTTGATCCCGACGGATTTCATTGTCCTTGAGTATGATGCTGAGCCCAAAGATCCGCTTATCTTGGGTAGACCATTCCTTGCCACAGCTGGTGCATTGATTGACTGCAGGAATGAGAAGATAGCTCTTAACATAGGTGATTTGGTCATGACCTTTAACATGGAAAAGATGATGAAGAAACCAACCATTGATGGGCAGACTTTCTTCGTCGATACTTTCACAGACATTGCTGAAGAGTATTTCTTGGGGATGCATCCTGAGGATCCATTGGAGAGGGTTTTGGTATGCTCAGTTGAATCTGAGGGTGCCTTGAGTGTAGACGCTGCTAGTTACTCGAAGATACTCGACACTGCACCATCAGTATCGATCGATACCCCATTGGTATCGGTCGATACCCTACGTCAGAACATGGAGTTTGGCAAATGTTCAAAGCAAGCTGCTAGGCTTGGAGATTGGAGCGAGGAGAAAGCTCCTAAGCTGGAACTCAAGCCACTTCCAGCCAACCTGAGGTATGTATTTCTTGGCCCTAATTCTACATACCCTGTGATTATTAATGCTTCTTTGAACAACACAGAGGTTGCCTTACTGCTGAGCAAGCTGCGCATGTATCGCAAAGCTCTTGGCTATTCCCTTGATGACATTTCAGGTATATCACCGGATCTGTGCATGCATAGGATTCATCTTGAGGACGAGTCAAAGACTACAATTGAGCATCAGAGGAGGCTGAACCCGAATCTGAAAGAAGTGGTTAAGAAGGAGGTTATGAAGCTCTTGGATGCAGGTGTTATCTATGCCATCTCAGATAAATCTTGGGTTAGTCCAGTGCATGTTGTTCCTAAGAAAGGAGGGATAACTGTGGTGAAGAATGAGAAGGATGAGTTGATTCCTACGAGGACTATCACCGGGCATCGAATGTGTATTGACTACAGGAAATTGAATGCGGCTACAAGGAAAGATCACTTCCCATTGCCTTTCATTGATCAGATGTTAGAGAGGTTGGCTAGTCATCCCTATTACTGTTTTCTCGACGGGTATTCGGGTTTCTTCCAGATTCCTATTCATCCAGATGATCAGGGAAAGACCACTTTTACATGTCCCTATGGCACATTCGCATACAGGAGAATGCCATTTGGATTGTGTAACGCTCCAGCTACTTTTCAGAGATGCATGATGTCTATCTTCACAGACATGATTGAGGACTTTATGGAGGTGTTCATGGATGATTTTTCAGTTTATGGATCATCATTCAAGGATTGTTTGGCTAATTTGTGCAAGGTGGTGCAGCGGTGTGAAGAGAAACACTTGGTCCTAAATTGGGAAAAGTGTCATTTTATGGTTCAGGATGGCATCGTTCTTGGACACAAGGTTTTTGAAGCTGGGATCGAGGTTGATAAGGCTAAGATTCAGGTTATGACAGGTTTGCCACCACCGAGTTCTGTGAAAGACATTAGGAGTTTTCTGGGTCATGCTGGGTTTTACAGGAGATTTATCAAGGACTTCTCCAAGATAACACGCCCACTCACCGCCCTATTATGCAAGGAAGCTCACTTTGATTTCACACCAGAGTGTCTTGCAGCTTTTGAGGAGATTAAGAAAGCATTGGTGAGTGCTCCTATTGTGCAACCTCCTGATTGGACTTTGCCTTTCGAGATTATGTGTGATGCCAGCGATTTTGCTGTGGGTTCTGTTCTGGGTCAGCGGAAGGAGAACAAACTTCATGTTATCTACTATGCCAGCAGAACGTTGGATGATGCTCAGAGGAATTACAGCACGACAGAGAAGGAATTACTTGCGGTCGTCTTCTCCTTCGACAAATTTCGGCCTTACTTGATTGGGAGCAAGGTGACTGTTCATACAGATCATGCTGCTCTCACGTATTTGATGCAGAATAAGGATCTCAAGCCTCGTCTTTGTCGTTGGGTTCTTTTGCTCCAGGGGTTTGATATTGAAATAAAGGACAAGAAAAGAGTGGAGAATGGGGTCGCTGATCATCTTTCGAGGTTGAAGCTCGATACAGACGTACCTATTGATGATCAACTACCTGAGGAGTCGATTTACTACATTGAAACTGGTTTCCAAAGTGGATTCATCGAAAATCAGCAATTCCCACGAATTGCTGGTTTCGGTGTCGATCGACACTCACCTGGTGTCGGTCGACACCCGTCGGCTGCTGCACCTGTTTTGACCGTGAAACACCTTGGTGCTACCGAGGAGTACCTTGTTACCGCACTAGATTCTGATCTCCCATGGTATGCTCATATTGCCAATTTTCTCGCTGCAGGTACATAACCAATGCACCTAGAAAAATATGCCAAGAAGAAGTTTCTGCGAGATATAAGGCGATACTTTTGGGACGAGCCTTGCCTGTATAAGCATTGCTCTGATGGTATCTACAGGCGATGCATTGCTGAATCAGAGGTGCCCGCGGTTTTGTTTCATTGCCATGGTTCTGAGTATGCTGGACACTTCGTTACTTTCAAGACAGTGTCCAAGGTTCTTCAAGCAGGCTTCTGGTGGCCTACTATGTTTAAGGATGCTCATACCTTCATCTCGCAGTGTGATGTGTGTCAGAGGAGAGGGAAGATCAGTAGGAGACACGAGATGCCACATAATTTTATCCTTGAGGTTGAGATTTTTGATTGCTGGGGTATCGATTTTATGGGCCCTTTTCCTCCGTCATACAAGAACCAGTACATTCTAGTTGCAGTGGATTATGTCTCTAAGTGGGTGGAGGTAATTGCTAGTCCAACCAACGACTCTGCGGTGGTTCTTAAGCTGTTTAAGACCATAATCTTTCCACGATTTGGAGTGCGTCGTATTGTTATAAGTGATGGTGGTGGTCACTTAATCAACAGGGTTTTCGAGAGGTTACTGAAGAAGCACGGTGTGAATCATCGTGTGGCTACTCCATATCACCCCCAGACCAGTGGGCAAGTCGAGGTCTCTAACAGGCAAATCAAGGAGATTCTGGAGAAGATCGTGAGAACTTCTAGGAAAGATTGGTCTATCAAGCTAGACGACGCACTGTGGGCCTACAGGACGGCTTATAAGACACCATTGGGCACTACACCTTTCCACTTGTTGTATGGGAAAGCTTGTCACCTTCCTGTGGAAATCGAGCATAAGGCGGCATGGGCTACTAAGCTACTGAATTTTGACATCAAACCCGCTGCTGAGAAGCGATTGATCCAGCTGAACGAGCTAGATGAGATTCGGCACCATGCCTATGAGAACTCAAGGCTGTACAAGGAGAGGACCAAGGCGTACCATGACAGGAAAATCCTCCACCGCATTTTTGAACCTAATGATCATGTACTTCTGTATAACTCTCGTTTGCATTTGTTTCTTGGTAAATTGCGTTCTCGTTGGTCAGGTCCTTTCACTGTCAAGGAGGTTCGACCACATGGTGCACTTGTCCTGACTAACCCCTCTGGCGAGGAGTTCACTGTCAATGGGCAAAGGGTGAAACACTACTTACGGAGAACTGAGATCCCATATGGACACATGCTGCCTCTGGATGATGCACCCACTGCCTGAACGGCAGTACAGTCAAGCTAATAACGTTAAACGAGCGCTTGGTGGGAGGCAACCCACTGGTGAGTCTGTACATATTTTTCTTTTTCTTTTAGTTTTGTGTTTCGTTGTGTCACGTGAACCAGCTTCGGACGATTAGTATCGATCGACACCACCTAGTGTCGCTCGACACCCTCCATGCGCCTAAATGCACCGACTTGCTATAGGTATCGATCGACGCTATCTCGTATCGGTCGATACCCACAGGCCAGGTAAGTTTCCTTATATACCCTACGGGTTTTCCTTCTGCTCACAACTCTTCTATCGACCGACACGAGCCTCCCTCTCACCAAATTTCACCAAATCTTCGTTTCTCAACGCTTTTGAGTGATTTTTGTGTCTATTCCGTGTGGTTTTTCGTGCTCAATCTCTTTCTCTCATCCATTCTAACGATCTGGTAGGTATGTGACACGAATTTCCAACTTTTGACTCCATGCACCAAGTTTAGATTTTCGACTTTTAGGCTTTTAGAACTCGTGTTGTTAGATGACTATCACTTGTTTATTGTGTTCTAGGCCTAGTCGAACCCTGCCTTACGCTCCATTACCCTTGGTTTGCAAAAATCTGGAATTGGTGGATTTGTGTTCATCGTGTCTGTTCGATACTTGTCTCAGTATCGATCGATACCACCTGGTATCGGTCGATGCCAACCATCTGCCCTAGCCGATTTTGCTTTGTTTGAGAGAGATGTTGGATTTATGCCTTGTCTTGTGTTTGTTAATAATGCAGATGGCACCAAGGAAGAGGCCAAGAGCTGCTGAAGCCTCTAGCTCAAACCCACCTAGTGAGCGTCCGATTGAGTACAATCTCGGCACAAATGTGAAGATTTTCGACGGTTTCACTTGGCACGTGGGGGTTGTGAAAGCTTGCCTACTCAACCACCGTTACTTGGTGAGGATCTCAGGTGTTGAGGCGGATCTTGATCTTCCACACACTTCCTTACGCCCCATCCCTCCACCTACTCCACGTCGTTCTCCTTCCCCGACCGCTCCTAGCTCTGCGTGTAGAGCCCCTTGGCCCAAGATCAGTGAGAAGGCCAGGATCAGATTGAGGGATGATTACGAGGGCTCCGATAAGGAGATTACAGAGAGCAGGGCCTGCACCCACAGGCCGATTTCAGAGGAGTGAGATGACTACGACTCCATTTTCTACAACGCCTAGCAGGACGTTGATGTGCGCCCCACCCGCTTTGTGGATACCCATTCTATGAGGCGACTGGGCTTTGATAGAGAGCTTGATGGTTTGATCAGGAAGATTGGACTAGGGACGATGCCTACACAGCAATATGACTTATACCCCGACTTAGTCCGCCAGTTCCTCGCGTCCGTCCGCGTTTACTACACTGGTGAGCCTCTAGTGACTGCCCAGCAGGGTGTGCTGACATTCTTGATCCGTGGAGTGCGATACAGGATTTCCTTCCAGGAGCTCTGCGACATCTACGGTTTTCACAGGGATTTTTCGAGATGCGAGCTTCCGCGCAAGTTCTTGGACATTGATGCCTTCTGGTCTCACTTCGGGCATGGGGTTTACGACTGCAAGACCACCACGCAGATGGACGTGCGACATCCTGTTCTACGCTGTCTTGTTAGGATCTTGAGCAACACCTTGTTGTGCAAGATGGAGCCTAACAAGATGAGAGTGACCGAGCTGATCGTGTTGTCTATTGGGATTGGGGATATCATTGAGGATGAGGCATATGAGTGGCCTGAGATGGACCTTGCGGTCAACTTTGGCGCAGTTTTTGCGCACCATTTGGAGTCGCTGAAGGTGAAGCCTTTTACCGGACGCGGCAGGACCTCTACAGCCACGAGTCGTCGGAAGACAGAGACGGTAGGGAGTTTACTCACTCCGATTTTTCTGCATCTTGGGATCAGCACGGCCAGTTGTTCGATCTCGACTGCGCGCGAGCTTATGGACTTAGCGCACCTGGAGCATCTTCGCTGGCTTAAGCCAGATAGGCGTTGGGTATTTAGCAGTAGTGTTGGGGACTATCTTGTTCAGCTCCCCAACACTGCACTGACAGACATTGGTGGCAACCCCGACCAGCTTTTCTTCGCTCATGCTGCTGAGGACATGGAGCCTGCCCCTGCCACTCGACGTCGAGGCTCCACCACTAGAGCCCGTCCGCCTGCTTCTGGCCCTGCTGGGGGTCGATCACGCGCGCGACACACACCTGCTCCTACATCATCCCTTCCTCCACCACCTGAGATGGAGATGGATCCGTTCCAGCGCTACGTTGTTGAGAGTCTTCAGACTATTTGGAGCGCTATATCTCGCTGTGGCTGCATGGCGTCTCAGCACCCTATTTCACCATCTGCGGCTGGACCATCTGGCACTGCTGGGGATGACTCTGACGCTACTAAGGAGGATTAGTCCTCCGTTTATCTGGTTTCACGTTTGTTTTTCTTTTCCCTTTTCTGTTTCTTTTCATTTGGACTTTTGTTGGTTTGTGTCTTATGTCAGCTTCTTATCATCTTGTACCTTGTGGACCTATCCTTTTATGATTTTTGTTGCTTTTGACTTGTGTTTGAGTGATCTAACAGTGCTAACCACAACACATTTGGATCGTTCGACACACTTTTTGGGCACCATTCTCGCTGAAAAGAGGATTTCTGTCGACCACCTACTGGTATCGATCGATACCAGTTTGGTGTCGGTCGACACTCATCACCATCTCGGGTACCTCTTCGATTTTCACATTCCACTTGGTTCATTTGATTTCTATCACCAAACTCCTGCTTGATAACACTGGGGACAGTGTTGTTTAAGTCTGGGGGAGGTAGTTGCTGACATTGTGTTTGTTTTTCTTAGAGTCAGTCGTTGTTGTGTCAAAATTTGTTTTATTGAGTCAAATTTTTGTTGGAGATTATGATCGTGTTCTTGACCCTTTTGTTTTGACTTCGCTTCTGAGTGACCACTGTTACAGAATCAGCTACAGATCGACTAATGAAAAATCCAAAGGCTGACCACTTAACTAGAAGACACACATGTTTCCAGCAGAGTTCTTTTAAAGCCTGAGCCAAATTTCTGCACTTCATCGACATGGTTAGTATTCATAGAGCTTGATTCCTCATTCATATCTGACAAAGGAACCCATGTATTTAAAAGTGATAGTATATCTCTCCCCTGTTACAAGTTAATAAATAAGAGCATAAAAGATGAAATGATTTTCTCCTGAGTAGAGGGTTAGGAATGTTTCCAGCGATCCCATTATTCTACTTGGTGAGGAATGATCACACAAAGGATGGAAGCGAGGCTAGGATTTTCCTATGATGCCATTATTCGCCTACACCCTTTGATACATTGAGAGGGAAGAACCGGGGATTCGGTGGCAAACACCATCAATACTCGCGTCTCATACCTTGATATGTATATGCGAACCAAAAAGACGTAATAACTTCGTATAGCATACATTATACGAAGTTATACGAAAATCACAAGAATTAGTTACTGAGAAATTATGACAAAATGAGAAACTGAAACAGAACTATCTATTAGTTACTAATTTATCCAGCCCACACTTTAGAATTAAGGAGCAACATAAATTCACAGATTTAGTAGTCATTTAAAAATCAAAACAGTCTCGCCTTTCCGCCAAAGACTTGCATGATATGGAAACTGCAATACTTCTTTACAGCCTTAGCGGACATTTTCCACTGAAAACTACTTCCCCAAAATTTATAGTTACCTGGATAGACTGCTGAGTAGATGCTGGGGAGATTAAAGGGACAAGTAATTTCACCCCATCTGCCTGAACAAACGATGATCTGACAACAGGTTCCTTAAGCAGTGACGACAGGCAGCTGATGGCAATCGGAGCACCACGAGTAGGATGAGAAGGTTGCTTCAACTGCATTTCAGAATTAAGGATTGTGAAATCTATAATGGACATCAAACGCTTTCCAATAATCACTAACACTTAAACATCAATGCAAGGCCAACATAAACTAGAAAGAAAACAAAGAGGAAAGAGAGAAAGAGAAAAGAAGAAGAACCTGAGCACAAAGCCAGTCCACCAACCCCTTGAGTACATCATCAATTGTAGTTATATGTTTCTTAGAACCCGAAGCTTCTCCATTAGCAATAACACCATTACCAGCTTTTGGCCTAGCACTATATATTGAGAGAAAAGCAAGACCGTCAAGTAAATGATGCTGAATGTCAGATACATGTTTAATAAAGTATTGATAAGCAGTATTGAACTCTACAATACCTTATAATCCATGCAAGGATCTTGCAGCTTTTTTCTTGAATGAACCAATTTCCCTTAGACAGCAACCTGAAAGAGGACATATATTTTAGCTTGCATACATTTGAAGATAAACAGCCAAAATCAAGCAAAATGTAACTGAAAGCAGTTTCCCCCAATGGAGTTTTACATATATTTCCCCTTTGTCAGGAAGATTGTATTTGAAGTAATAAACTGACTCATCGTGACTAAATCAGGGTCTCAGACAAAACGAGCAAAGCAACGAAATCTCATGCTTGAACCACTACACCATATGTGCAGGNAATTCCTGAGAAATACCCTGAGCCTATCTTCCTTCCATTGATTTACAACTCATTTAATTTACGCATCTGCTTTTAATCACATCTTCTTGGTTTAGCTTAATTCTGATCTACATAATCTATTGCGTGATTTCTAGAGTTCTTGTGTTCGACCCCTAACTATACTGCAACACCGCTTTAGTACTTGTTAGGGTATTAATTTGAGCATATCAAGTCGTACTTGATCTTCGAGATCATAGCACTCGAGAACCCGGATGTCGCGGCCCTTGATGCTGCTCGGATTGTTTCCGAAACTTCAAGTTTTAAATTTATAAACCTAAAAGTCTGCAAGTGCACATATGTGCGTTGTATGACTTAAGGTATCGATCCATAGGGAGGGAATGCTTTTCTGTGAGACCTTAGACAGAGAATTAGCAAGGAAGTATAAAACGAAAATAAGGTTTTGTAGGGTTTTTGTGTCAAAAATTGTAAAGAACGAAAAACAAAAAATTGTTTGTAAAACTAGGTATGAAAATCGGTGGCTTGAAAGTAAAAGGTAAAGCGATTTGTAAACTATGATAAAACGATGTTGGGTCGACATGGATATCTTAGGGTATGTTCGATTCAAACACGGCCCCTAAGCTCTTAGAAACACGATTCTATATTTTAACTCCACGAACTGAACATAATAAATGGCGTAACCTACTTTCGTACATCTTACGCACCAATAACCTATATACTCTACCAGTAGCTTTTGTCTCTGGCCGCGCAGAAGGTCATGATGTTCGCGCTGGTTCTTCTTAGTTCACGGCACTCCGTAAGTATACTTTCGTATCTTACGACGCGACACACTCTTATAGATGAACGATTCGGGTGGTTAGATTCAGCACTTTTGGTGGTTCTTATAACACCTAGGAATCAGCCTCTAGTTCATGACACTAGATTCATGCATTAACAACGATCTATAAGAAAGAGCTCTAGAATTCGGTTAGGGTTTTACCTTGTGAAATCCTTATCGAACATAGAATTTCCCTCGATAATCCCTTTAAACCTAACGATTAAACTACTCTGAACATAATTGAAAGTAAAAACATGATTAAATAAATAGCAGGAGATTGATGAAGGAGTCTCTCGATTTTAAGAACTAAGTCCGGAGAGAACCTCTTCACAAATCTTGAAAGTAAAGAACAAAAACTTAAGAAAAGTAATGCAAAAAGTAAGCACAAAGTAATACAAAGTTGGGGGCTGCGAAATTAGATCTCTAAAACACATATTTATAGGTCTTCTCTCTTGCATTCATCGGTCTTTAGGGTTTTAAGTTGACATGATTTGAACGGGCTTGCAAATGGGCTTACAGGACAAAACAGGGGCTGGCCGCGGGTCCATGAGCTGTGGCCGCGGCGAAACACTCCTTGGCCGTGGGTGGGAAGCTTCTGCCCGCGGTGAACTGCCTCTTGGCCGCGGGTCGGTGGCTTCTGCCCGTGGTGAAATGAGACTTCTTGATCTTCATGTATCTTTTGATTAAACCGTTGGATTGTCCTCAAATCACTTGTAATGGAAAGGTAGCTGGTCTTTCTTGAATATCTCCAAAATTGGGCTGGATCGGACGGTGAGAAGAACCTCTTTGGAAGTTGAACTTCTGACGGTTTGACTCTGAGGCGAAAATCTGGTTTTTCTCCAATTTGCAATGTTTTTGCCTAAGTAATCTGAAAAGAGTCTTGAAACTCCAAATATGCAAAAATCGTAATAAAAACATAGAAAATCGAATGAAACACTTATTAAAGTGTTCTAAAATAGATAGTAAAATGGGTAAAAATACGGTGTTATCAGCCCTCTTGAAGGAAAAGCGACGATGACGAGCAGCTGAAGAGGTGGCAACGGCACAAGGAGCGGGGACAAGCGGTCAGTCGAAGCGCTAGGCGCTAAGCGGGCGATGATACAACGCCTAGCGCCTAGAACGCCTAGTCGGAGCCTAGGCGATTCTTATGCGGTTTAGGTGTTTACAAAATAAATCAATATATTATATATATTTTTATAGAGTGCAGCATATAAAATACCATGGCTAGTTCATCAATAATAAACTTTAAATATTATAAATCTTAAACATAGATTCAAAATTCAGATTACATACAAAAACCAAAAGAAATCTTATAAATATCAAATCTAAAACATTATAAATTATTATAAATTTGAATTAGTCAAAACCATCCATTTGGAAAATCATAAATATTAAATCATAAATAAAAATTAGAGAAACGAATTCACTATATTCATAAAAAAACAATATATAAAATTTTATAATATGTATTTATGAAATTAAAACTTATATATCTAATTAAATGTAGTTAAAAATTCAAAAACTGCACCGAACAAAAAAAATAAATATTAATTTTTTAAGAATTTTGATGAACCGCCTACACCCGCCTAAGACCGTCTAGAGCCGCATAATACCGCCTAGAGCCGCCTAGGACCGCCTAGAGTCGCCTAGGACCGCCTAGAACCGCTTAATAACAATAACGTTTAATGCCAACGCCTAGGAGGTAATCGCCACGGTCTATAGACGCCTAGCAACTACAAGAAAACACCCTAAAACCAACGGCCAAAATCGTCGGTATCCCGTCAGAACACCCTTTCCAGTCGGATTTCCGACGGATGAATTACCCGACGGATTTCCAAAGACCTATTACCCTCAGTAAATTTTCGAGGGGTTTCCGAGGACTGTCCGTCCGGGAT
The DNA here is from genome assembly GCA_002933915.1 of Eutrema heterophyllum. Taxonomy (NCBI): domain Eukaryota; kingdom Viridiplantae; phylum Streptophyta; class Magnoliopsida; order Brassicales; family Brassicaceae; genus Eutrema; species Eutrema heterophyllum. The sequence goes on from PKMM01017963.1 coordinate 710,297, forward strand.
ATTTCCGACGGATTTCCGAAGGCTTAATTACCCGACGGATCTGTCCTCGGAAATCCCTCAGAAATTTACCGAGGGTACTAGGACCTCGGAAATCCGTTGGGTAATTGATCCGTCGGAACACCCTCGGAAATTTCTGACGGATTACAGATTGATCGATCCAACGGATTACGACGGAAATCCCTCGGAAATTTCCGACGGATTTAAAAAATTTGATTTTTTAAAAAAAAAAAGAAATAAATAGAATTATTTATTTATTAAATAATTTATTAAAAACGAAAATGTAAAATTAATTAATATTTAGAAATCTTATAAAATTATAAAATATTATTAAAAATTTTAGAAAATTGTTGGAAAATTACAAAAAAAAAACTAAATCAAAATAAATCTGGCGGGAAATCAGGGAACTTCGATTTGAAGTAATTCGCCATTTTGTCGCTCCTTGTTTGTTGAGTCGAGAGCTTGTTCTCCAAAGCCTCGCTCTTCGTTTTCTGAGTCGAGAGCTCGTCCTCCAAAGCCGTTACCTTCTTCTTGAGCTCTTCGTTTTGCCGGAGAATCTCTGGATCCATCAAAAAACTACCCGAAGAAGTTGAAGGTTGTGACGCAATGCTACCCAACCCTGGCCGACGACCTTTTTTAACAGGTACCTCCTACAAAAACAATATCAAACATTAGATCTTATTAACAAATAAATATCTAAATTGAAATGATAATCTATAATTATTACTTACCCCGAGCACTATGTCGTTGATCTCGGCCCGAGTGAGCTGGTTGGAAGCGGTGGTGCCGTCCTGCGATCTCTGGGTAAGAATCTCGTCCTGCACCTTCGTCACCTTCTCGACGAGCTCCCTGACGGCAGGATCTTGAATTTGGCCGGTCTTCTTGTTGGTGTGCGTCCTCACCATCACTTTTAGGTGATCCGGAACTTCGCCGTTTTCCTCCGTCTAGAAAATAAGTAAACAGTTAGTTACTAATAAATAGAATTAAAAACACTAAAAATACTTACCATTTCGATTTCGGATTTTTTGAAGCTCTTCGCCCCGTTGTTGTGGATAGCGGGTCTCTTCCCTTCTCGGGGACTATTCCGGCTCTTGGAGTTTGTCTGAGATAGAGCTACGGTCGTCGGCAGTTGCCAATATGAGATGTACTCCTGAAACACCTCCGCGTTCAAGCCTTTTGGCTTTTCTCCACGCCTTTTCCAAACCTTCTTCCACTCGTTCATGTTGCGCGAGAATTGCGTTTTAGCCTCCTTGAAAAACTCCGTCTCCACCGTTTTCGTGATGGTCCAGTTCCAATTAAATTCTTGCTACAAAACAAATAGAATTAAAGATGTTAAAAAAATCTCAAAATATATAACAAAAATTAAATAAATGTTAACAAACCGCCTAGACCGCTTTTTAGAACACTGGCCGAGAGATGAGGATTTGACAGAAGAGCAACGACGACAAGCTCCTCAAGACAATATGGATTTGAGCGATTTTGAAATAGATCTCGATAGTTAGGATTTTCATATTTGTAACAAATTTTATTATATAATAATTTTTTTAATTTCACATTTTGATTTCGAAATTAATTAAATTATAAAATAAAATAAATTATTAATTAATTAAAAAATAACAATCGTCGTAAAGTCGTTGTAAATTTACAACGATTTTACGATGGTGCTCGTCTTACGACGAATTTACAAGGAAATGTTTACATCGGATTTACGACGAATATATGTCCAATAACCATCCTAAATTGTTCGTAATTTAGTCGTAAATTGGCTTCGAATTTCCATCGTTCCTACGACGTGTTTCTATTCAACGTAACTTTGAAGTTATATTTACGACGATTTTTGCCGACGATTTTACGACGCTTTTTTGTCCCTCGTAATGTAGCCGACGAATTTAAGACGATTTCCTATTTACGTCGATCGATTTACGACGATTCACGTTTCGTCGTAAATTTGATGGTACACCGGTTTTACATCGATATATGCCGTCGTAAAAGGAGTGTTTTCTTGTAGTGCCACTTGTAGCTTGTGCCATGATCCCATGAAGACTAGAAACCATCTAATTGTTACTTGCAGATATTCTGAAGAAGTTTGGAAATCATTGAGTAGAGGGCTTTTTATGGACAACTTTACATCGGATTGGCCAACAATTATCTCTATCATCTCTGCTAACTTTTCGTGATCGAATCCCGCCTTCCTGGTTAGGTTTTTTTTTTCAAGTAACAATTAATACACAGCCTTTGGAAAGAAAGGTACTCTCGCCGGCATGGAGATCCCCCCCCCCCCAGGTCGTCTCATAAAGATTATAGACAAACATATTCAAAACCGCATATCTACGATTCGAGCTATGTGTGATGGTACTTTCGAGCGTGCTCTTGAAGCCTGGTTTGCCTCAAAGAGTTAAAAAGGAAATTTTATGATTTCAAATATTTTCTCTTATTCTCAAACTTTCAAACTCTAGTTGCACATTATGTAAATAAACGACTTTTTTTTTTTGAATAAATTTTATATTTAATTAAAAAAAAGAATAACATCGTAGAATTGGCCAAAATGTTTAAAGTAAAAAAAAACAAGATTACTTACAAAAATACTAATTTAAACTCATTTTGTAGTAGGAGGAGTTGCACCGACAATTCTTGAATATTGTTCCTTTAACATTGGAACAGGGAAAAACGGATTGAATGGAATTCAAAGGATCTAAATATGGTACGGATGTTTATCATTCAAAAATTATATTTTGGTTTATTAGTAAGTTTTGAAATTCAGATTAGTGTAAACTTGTAACGAGGCATGGTTAACTTAGAAGGTTGACTAAATATCGAAAGAAATAAGACTTTTCTATTATTATTATATAATCGTATTTTTGGAGTATAACCGTAGTATTAGCTAAAATGTTAAAAGTACAAAAAAACAACATAATAATAATAACATAAACTCTATTTTGTAGTAGGAGGAGTTGCGCCGGCAATTTTTGAACATTGTTCCTTTAACATTGGATGAGGGAAAAACGGATTGAATGGGATTTTTGGCATGCAATTGGCTTCGGCTTCCAAAAATGCCTTGCAGCAAGCAGGACCTATGTGGCCAAACTTTCCAGTGAATATAGACTGAGAAATCTCTGCAATGCATCCAGGGATATTTATCACTGATGACCAACATTTTGTTATGTCAGATAATCCTGGCATACCAAAACTTGGTTGGAATGGAAAGAGAAAAGGAAATGGAATCGGAAACTGTGGCAGTTGAGCATTTGCCGAGACTACAACGCATATGACCGCACTACCAAATCAAATCAACTAGTAACTAGATTGGACTTTCCTAATAAATGAGAAAGTCCACGTCCAACTAATTACATACCAATATTCAAAATTTCGCTAGGCGTTAGTTGGGTGGTCGAGTTAGGTCTAGCGCCTAGCAAAAAAATCAGAGATTAATTGGAGATTAATCGAGAATTAGTTTTTGATATTTTTAATATTTTTTTAACATGTTAATCCATTATAATTTATAATTTCAATATAATATTATGCTAATGATCGGATAAAACACATGAAAAAAATATTAAGTCCAATTAGGGGGTGGCCAATCCAAGTTTTGGGTTGGATTTTTTAAGTTTTGGGTTGGGTTTGAGTTCTTTGGTTTGAGAATTATTTGACCAAATTTGATTTACATAAAATTTGGATCAAATTTTTTAGGTTTTATATTAGGTTTAAGTTGTTTGGATTGTAAATAATTTGACCAAAATAAACTTATATCTAATTTTATTTGGGTTGTTTAGATCTTGTATTAGGTTTGGTTATTGAATTTTTATAAAAAAAATAAAAAGTTACAATAACATCTAAAATAAATTCTTAACGCCAATTTTAATTGATAAAATAATTTATAAAATCTAGAAATAAAACAAAACCATTATCCTTGATATTATAAAATATAAAATCCAAAAATAAAACAAAAACATTATTCTTGATATTGTAAAAGACTTGAAATCCAACAAAAAAACTAATAATAAACTAGAACTCTAGAATCGTTTGAAGAAAATCCTTAAAAACTCCTAGCAAAACCTGCAAAATAAATTGAACATGTACATACAATAAGTATTAAATTATCAATACTCCATAACAATGAATAAGTTTGAGAAAGTGTTACGTAGTATGTAGTGATATGTGTCAACTTTACATGCTTTAAACCCCTTGTTTTGGTGTGTTTTATCCTCATTCATACATTCTTTGTAACATATTCATTCATAAGTGTCTCATTTAGCCTTAGGAGTGTGTTTTAGAATCTTAGGTTGTGCATTTGCATGTACATACTATTTTGAGTTGTTTCCAGGTACTTCTGGAGTAAGTAGGATGTGAAAAACCGACATGGAAAGACAACGGGGCAAGAAAGAAGAGGAAAAGATGAAGGAGTCCCTGAGAAGCAGTTTTATCGGTCCCCTGGCCGATAAAAGGGACCGATAGAATGCCCATCTCGTGCCAAGAAGAATTGCAACCTCCTGTGAAGATTTTATCAGCCACCTAGCCGATAAACTTGCCCGATAAAAAGAAGGGTCACCAAGCCAAAGACGTCAAGTTCCTGTGAAGGTTTTATCGGCCACTTGGCCGATAAACCCAACCGATAAAAAGGAAGATCACCAAACCGAGGACGTCGAGTTTCTGTCAGGTTTCTGTGAAGGGTTTTATCGGCCACATGACCGATAAAACAGACCGATAAAGACGAAGGATGGAAGCCGAAAGATTGACGTTTCTGCAATCTGTTTTATCGGCCACCTGGCCGATAAACCCAACCGATAAAATGGAGAATTAAGTTTCAGAAGTCAAAAACATACGACCCAGCCTCCAAAAACAGTTCCAAAAACGTGTTTTTCACTATTTGGCCCACTATCTCTTCTTCTTTGTCGGCCAGACTTGTATAATAATTGGTTTTTGGACCAGAAAGACCAACTTTTATGACTTTGAACTAAAATCTCTTGAGAGAAAATCCTTGTTTTTAATTGAAGATAGGAAATCTCTTGAAGATCTAGTGAAGTTTTCTTGAATCTTCTTCTACTTTTCTTCTTACCTTGCTTATGGCTTTCATTTGTATGGTTTATATTTGTGATTTAGTTATGTGTGAGTAGTTCTTTTAGGGTTCTTGGGTGAAGTAGATTATGGTGATTCTGGGTTGTTCTTGATGTTTAAGAATTAAATTACTTGAATTTCTTGTTCATTGAGTGTTCTTAATGCTAGATTGACCTTGATCTAGTTGATCTAGAACCTAGGGAGTTTCATCACCCGGAAGGTGTTTGATGAAAGTCTTGAACGAATTTAATGAGTGCTTTTCATATCTTAGCCAACGGAAGTTGTAGTCTAAGATGGACTGTGGCTATTTAGACTTGTGTTCATTGCTTGTTAGTCATAGAACCGCGAACAGACGTTTATGACGGTTCATGACTAAGAAAGGGGTTAACACCATGGACGTGGATTAATCTTTAATGTGTTCTAAGGCCTAAGGAAGTATTTAGTTGAATGCTCGAGCATCTTGAATAGAAATAAGGATCACCCGAGTCGTTAACTTTACCCGAGAATTCGTTTGTCTAAATCGATATTAAACGTTCTTTTGATTATTTTGCTTTTCGTTTATTGAAATTGAAATTGTGTCCTGTCATTTATTAAATTTCTGCATGTTTCAATTTGTTCGATCAAAAACCAAAACCAGATATTCGCTTAGATTAGATAGCGTCATGTATTCTTAGTGTGGCGTTCTTATTTCCCTGTGGATTCGATCCCTAAGTGCTGCAATGACATGCCATTAGATTGAGGCATTGTGCACAACGGATAATTGTGCGGACCGCAAAAAGTCCACTATCAATTTGGCGTCGTTGCCGGGGATCGAACCCGGGTCACCCGCGTGACAGGCGGGAATACTTATCGAAACTATATGCGAGATCTACGGGTTCCCAATGAGAGGCGAGGTCAAGTTTCACGAGCCAAACAATATGTCAGAATTCTGGAGTATGATTGCTAAGGGAAGATCGAAAGGAGTTTCACCTAAGCTTGCTCTCATCAGAAACCCGACCATCCGCTTTGTGGCAAAACTCCTATGCAACACCATCTTTGCCCGCTATGATACGAGCACAGTCCACCAAGCTGAGATTTGCCTCCTTTATCAAAGAGTGAAACCCTACATCTGCGGCTTCTTGGATCAACTGGGACACGGCGCAAACTTGGGTTGTTTGTTTGCAAAGAAGCTCACCAGTTGCCGTTCTTGGGTCCACACTACGACTGAACCTCAGCTTCTTATTGGCGGAATGCTTGTGCCGATCTTCAATAAGATTGGCATCAATCTAACAACGGAGTACATTGAGCCAATCAGAGACCGCCTCGACCAAGCATACCTCACTAGATGTGACTTCCTCAAAGACGTGGGAGACGAGTCTGTCTTCATGTACATGTACGAGACCCGCGAAGGAACAAAGCGCCTAATCAAGCTGCCAAACGCCGCCAAAACCACTCTCCGTTACCAGGACAACATAATCTTCAACCACGACGGAGACGGTGACGCACGTCCAACATCGCCACCAGCGGAACCCATTCCCCGTCCACCGCGACGATCGAGAGTGAGCGAGATGGAGCTGCCAACTCTCCCGTACCTGCGGATGAAGCCACAAACCGCTCAAGAGAAGTTTTTCTACAACTGCTACAAGGTACAGCAAAAGATTAACAAAATTACTAACAGCAAACTCGAGTGGTTCAGGAAGAAGTTGAAGAAGATGCCAGGGTATGTGTCTGACGAAGAGGAAGTGGAACGAGACGACGACGAGGACAATGCAGATGAGACTGGTGCCGACGAAGCTGAGCACGACCATGACGGCGCACCACATGAGTTCGAACAAGGAGAATCAAGCTCTACCTTCCCGTAACTCCAAAAGAGAAGTTTTTCTAAACTTTGTATCACACAATTTGGTTCTATTTTCCTTTTACTTTTGGACTTTATGTAGTGTTTTTCCATCTCTCTTTCTTAATTTCTCACCGGGACGGTGAGAAGTAAGTCCGGGGGAGGGGTACTTGGTACTAATTAGTATTTTTATTTGTTTTGTTTTATCTTTTTAACATTCATTTGCATTTGCATAAAATGTTGCATAAAAAAATCAAAAATAAACAAATTTTGTTTCTCATTTAGTTTATCATTTGTAAATTTTTAGAATCGAGTCTAGAAACATATATGATTGCATTCATGTGCATAGGGGTCAATGATTAAACTTTTCCTTGAAAAGAAATCGCGTTAACTTTGAAAGCATTGCCCTTGTTAATCGTATCATGATGCATGAACCATTTCGAAAATTTGAAAAATCCATGATTTGATCTCTTGGCTCGAAAATTAATTTCTTAGTTGACGCTTGCTTAATTGTTATCCAACTCTAGATCAACTTGAACTTAATTTGGACTAAATACTCTCACTTTGGGGTTCGAAATGCATGACCATGGTTTTAAAAATTCATTCGAGTTTTCTTATCCATTTCACCACTCTTTGCTAACTGGAATGACCATTTTCATTTTTTAGTGGTTCCTTACCCTTACCCAATACCTCCTTTAAAGCCAAGTAATTTTTCGATTGAGTGAGGCCTCTTTCCTATGCTTTCATGTGCAAAATCTTTCGAGATAAGGAACGACGAGTCCTCTCTTTCATTAAGGCTAGTCTAGAGAATCAATAGACTAGTGTAGGAGGGGGTTGAAAAAGATTTGGGGCGATTGATGTTAATGGAATCTAAAAAAAAAAAAAAGAGATCTTGATACGAGAAAAGTCGTTAGATAGTCAAAGAAAATAAGCTAAAGCTGAAAAAGAAAAATAATATCTAGCGAGTAAAAAAAAAAGAGAAAAAGTAAAGAAGAGAAAGAAGAATCAAAGCGGTTTATGATCCAATTTAACTTCTTAGAGTTTGTGATTTGGGATTTGCCTATTAAAAGAAAAAGTCAGGTCTAGGCAAAAGTTTGAATGATCAAGCAACTAAAAGGGTAGAGAAATGAAAGAGAAACTCGTATGCATCAATTGTTCCCAATCTCTACTGCTTTTGTGTAATGACTTGCATTAATTCTCGAGAAAAACCAAACACATTTGAAACCGTCTTTTTGTCAACTTAACTATTTTCCACCAAGCCGATTGATTGTGATTTTGACTCCCATTGTGAGACCGCACTTGAAACAAACTAATTGAATGTTAAAGAGTTGGTATGCATGATTGTGAGAAGACGCTTTGGATTCGATTCTAGAGTAGAAGATTCGAGTAGCGATAAGTATGGAGAAGTTCGCTAGAGTAGGAGCGATTTGTGCATTATGATACTTTTACCTAAGGACATAGGGTTCAAAGCTTTCACGTGTTTTCTTTTGGATATGAGTCCCCATTTTCATGTAGCCTACCTATAAAGTTTTATAGTAAATTACTAGTTTTAGTTTTGTTTATATACTATGTAAAGAATATAAGTAAAAACAAGATTGGATTTTATTTGGGTTTTTTTAGTTATCTAAAGACCAATCCAAATAATCCAAACCCAAATTAGTAAAAATTATTAGATCCAAATAGATTTTTAGAGAAACTCATATCCAAACTAAATGAAGTTTTTTGGATTTTATTGGGTTGGATTGGGTTGGGTTGCTTGGATTGGGTTGGGTTACTTAGATTGGCCACCCCTACTCCAATACATTATGATATTCATTAAAAATATGAACATAAGTTGGATTTATCAGATTTTAGAACCAACTAAATTATTTTAATTTTTTTAAAAAAAAACTGGGATAGGCGGCTGTCTAGGCTGAAATTAATCGGCCTAGACGGGATTAATCGGCCTAGGTGAAGATTAGTCGGACATTCGATTTATTGAACCGATTAACCATAAATTGCCACGGTCTGCCGCCGTCTAGACAGCTAGGCGGCCGATTTTTTGAACAGGGAGTAATACTGTAAATAAGGAAATTACTTGGACATAGCGAGAGAGCGTAGAGCAAAAATATATCCGAACTCCTCAGTGCACCTATCGTTCACAGGAAATATCTTTTGTTTCCCTCCTGAAGTTCCAGAGCTACACACAACAATTTCACAAACCATTACAAACCACAATATATAAGTATTAGCTAGATCAGTCATACCAAGCAACCATCACCTTCAATTAAAAACTAGTAGATCCATTAATCATGCTAATAAAAGTGTGTACCTTCGGAGGAATCTAGTAATGGGTCCACCCGAAATCACATCTGAAGGCTCTTCATTCGCGACACGTTCGATATAAGACTTGACATCTTCATATCTCACAACGGGTACGTTTTCCTTGAACAGTTTTTTATCAGAGCTTCCATGGAAAAATTGTCGGAGGTATTCTGTGTTGGTGTTAAGTGTGAGTATCTCCTTCAATAATGGTGATCCCAAGCAAGAATAAAAAATGTGTCTAGATCTCTTTGTAAATTACAATTTTTGTAGTAAATAAAAAAACTCTCCTTGCATTTCTGAAAAATACACCAAATCTGGAAAGAAAACCAACAAACTCAAAAAAAAATAACCAAAACACTATTTTTTTAAAATAACCGTGGGTGCATTTTTACGAAATCCCTGAAACTATATATATATATATATATATATTTTTTTTTTAGTAACTTTTAGATAGATAATTATGTAACACAAAACAATTGTTTTTTAGTTTTTTTTACAGCATTAATTGTTTTTTAATTAGAAAATAATATTTTAAATAAAAACATGGATTTCAAATTTAACCTAAGACTAAATATGTGATTCATACAAAACAAAAAAAATGTGGTGGCCCTATGCTATGGCCTAGCCCGCCTGCCCTACGTGCTGAGGCCACCTTTCCTAAACCCGTATTCGTGCCATGTTATCTAGAGAGGATGACATTAGAGGATGGGTGATCAAATAACAGAAAAACTGGACAGCTAGACAACCAACTAGCTTAGACAACCAGGTAAACACACAACTTGGATCCCAGTATCAAAGACTTGGGCCAGATATGTATTTTCATCTTTAAGGACGCAAAAACTCTTGAGGGATTTATGATTCCCTCCAATACCATATTCAAGATCCACTCAAAATTAAACTTATGTATGAAAGATTGACCAACAAATCACATGCTATCTAACACGCATGTGATATGTGAAAGCTACTACTATCTGTGCATAAGGATTGTCTATATTACGGCTAGTTAATTAGCCAATGACTAACAAGATTTGATTTTTAGATAAAAAACCGAGTTTGGGTATGATATTTACAATTGAGCCAAGTCTTGTAAATGCACCCACAGCATGTACTTTTTCAATTAGTACAATATGTTTTGTTTACTAGACTGACATCGCTAGGCTACCCCAACTTAAGTCAAGTATTAAACTATTTTTGTATTTTCCTCCAAACTTTTTGTCTCTTGGTTTTTCAACACAAACTAACTAAACTCATCACTATACAACACAAACTTTTAAATTCTTTAAATTTCGACAGAACCGGGAACGATCGAGTTTAATAACCATGCGATTTAAAATAAAGGTAATACACAAATCACGCACTTATACACACAAAACCAACAATTTCTCCACTAAACATAAACCCTTTATTATTCTTCAATTATGTGATTGTTTTCGTGGATCATCGTGATCCAAATAGACCATATCTGATCAGAGAGGAGGGGACCTGTCACTGAAAAAGCGAGCAAGAACATTGTTTTCAAGAACCGCTAAGGCTTCAGAGGAGTTGATGCACATAGGTGTCTTGTATTGAGATGACGAAGCACCGAGAGAGATGAAAAACTCCATGAGAGAATTGAATGTTCCTTGTTTCACCACCCTTATCTCTAGAGGCCCAACAGATCCATCTCTATTCCTAATCTTTCGATAAAGCTCATTAAATGATTCCTCCATTGCACAACAACATTCCACCATTACCTTGTTATCAATTTTAACAGTGTCATCAATGTTTTTGGCTTTGAGTTCCAAATAAAAAACGTAGTGACCTGGAAGAGTGGAGATATCAGCATAAGATGTGAATCCCATCAATAATAGATCTGAACATTTAAGAACGAGTGTTGCATGATTCAACGCCTTCAAAATGTCTTCTTCAGTTGTCACTTCCATGTTGATGCTTAGAACCATACATTTCCTGCGTACGAACCTAAATTGAGGTGCACTGTTGTGGAATCCAGACACTTGTAGAATATCTCCCATTCTATATCTGTGTAAACCTAATAACAACAATCAAAGAAAAATGTTCATTCTTTATTATTTGAGATAAATTATATGCTATATGAATATCATACATGTATAGGGAGTTTTGCAAGTTTTAGCACTTTCTACCGTTTACATAGTTTTTAGCACTTAATTTATTGTTCATGGTTTTTTAGCACTTTTGTTACTAACAATTTAGCATATGTACAGTACGGCGTGTACGCATATGGACTGTACACAGGTAGACAGATAAAGAGATTTTCGTCATTTACACACTAAAAAAAAAAAAAAAAAAAAAAA
>PKMM01017963.1:736096-766571 GCA_002933915.1 Eutrema heterophyllum
ATTCAATAATTTTAAAAAACAATTATATCCTTTCATATTTCAATTATTTTTTCTTATTTGTAATTACATAATATATAATAACTTACAAGCAAAGTTTATTTTCAAAAATATCTTCTTAAATAATATTATAGAAATTTATTAAAAAAGACTTACAAAACGATTTGATTCGATATGAAGTTAGAATTAGATAATCGCGTGAATCGATTTAATAACATATGATGCTGTCAAATACATTATTTTATTTGTATCGTAAGAGAGATAGGAACATACTATACAAAATAACTATAAATATATAATGCTTCCTCTTGTTTCAAATTGGTTGAGAGCGTACACAATATAAAAATATACAAAATAACTATAAATATATAATAATAATAATCTTTTTGAGTTTTAATAATAGTATAATAAGAATAATAATCCTAGAAAATATTATAAAAGATCACGTCTCTTTATCATAACTATGCGCACTACAAAAAAACAGGCTGGGCATATAATCGTTTACAAAATGGATCGCGTCAAGTTTTTGTTTTACATCTTATTACAAGTAGTCACGTCTTCTATTTGTGCTTCTTTATCATAAATCTTTGGTTTACATTTACTAACATACAACCACGTCTTCTATTTGTGCTTCTTTATCATAAATCTTTGGTTTACATTTACTAACATACAACCACTTATTACAAATGAATCGTTTTTTCTAACATTTTTGTCGATTCACACTCTTGTAGTTAAATATCATATCTTAGTTTAAGCAAATCTCTGAACGCAACGTGTAATTAGATTAGACGAATTTCTTAGCACCATTTTCTTAGCATGATCCAGTGGACCGACCTTAGAGATATTTGGATATGCTTAACAATGGTCCAAATAACTTGATGGGCAAAAACACTTATGGCATAGCAAATAACTGAGATTTCAGCTCAACCAATTGTATATGAGAGAAGACAATAGGGACTTGCTTCTTGTTCAGGAGGAATAGATAAAATCTTTGTTTTTTTTACTAAACTCAAAACTGAACAATAACTTGCAACAACCAAAAACTTATATAGCCGAGATTCTTTGTCACAACCGACAAAGGAATAGAAATCCTAGATAAACTAGAAAGTAGAAACACCCTTTAAGTTTATCAAAACAATAATTAGCCAAAATCTTAAAATAGAAAATAGTTAAACCAAGATGATATATTAAATGATGTTGCAACACGACTCTTGAGGTGAGAAGGATTCGTCCTCGAATCAAGCATGGGATCCGGAGGAATATAATGTGACATTGAACACATCAGATGTGTTGGCATCTGATGGAAGCCAAATTCGATAAACATAATCATTCATGCGGTCGAGCACCTCAACCTCAAGAGGACCAATATTTTTTGCTTTCAACTTGTTATAGTGATAAGTGTATATTTTGCGTCATTTTAACCTAGTTTTTCTACTATTTTTTATTCATCTTTGCATCCTTTTTATCATCATTTATGTATTTTAGTCTAGATTTCTCTCATCTTGCATATTAGAATCCTAAGATATATATATTGCATTTTGGTCATTTTTAGATACTTTTGGAGCAAGAGGAAAAGGGGCTTAGTAGAGAGGAAAAGAGGCTTAGTAGAGAGAAGCATGGAGATGAAGAGGAGACAAAGAAAAGTAGGGAACAAGAGAAGAGAGGCCTGCATCGGTCAACCGATGCAAGAAGGCGCCGAGATGAGCACGAGGAAGCAAAGATGGACCAAGTGCCTGAAGACGTTATGGTGCGTGTCCCGGCGGTCCCAAGACCGATGGAAGAGACCGCTAAGGGAAGCTGAGCTGCGAATGAAGATCCGTGTTGTGATGCTCATCCTGGCGGTCTGTAGACCGATACACTCGACCAATGTGCAGAGTCAAGATGATGCATTTCAAAGATCGACTCAGATGAAGACCTTACCGACAGGGCCGGTCAGGACATTTTGGGGGCCAAATCCCAATTTAAAAATTTTTTTTTTTTTGGGCCTAAAAATGAAAGAAAAAAAAAATTTGGGGCTCCAAAATGAAAAAAAAACGTGGCCCCATACCATTGCATCATCAAAATATGTCAAGGGCCGGGCCTGCTTACCGATTTCCAATGGATCTGAAATTTTTACACGAAATAGGAAATTGAGTTAGATTTCCAGTGGAGGTGGTTTCAGGTCATTCCGAGGTGTATTGCAAAAGTTATAGCTGATTTACTGGACACATATTATCTCTGCCGCAAAGGAAGAAGCATCCGAGCATGAAAGTTCTCTAATGTTGATACCATCGGTCCATAGGTCGATGTGGGTGACCGCCACAGGCTTCCTCTGTGTCAAAATCAGAGTTAACTTTTATGTTTAGGATTGACTCGACTATTTTTGGTTCCCTCCTATAAATACATGTCTATAAACATGTAAACCCTAAGTTTCCTTCTTTCTAGAGTTGGGTTTTGATCCAAACTCTTCTCTTGATGTTTTTGGATGATCTTTATCTTCTCATGCCACTCTAGTGAACGATTCTTCAACCTCTATCCTTTATCTTTATATTTATGTCTTTTCCTTTTGTCTTTTTTTTTTTAATGTTTAGTAGCTAGTTTTTAGTTGGATCATGGGTTAGGCTAGATTAGGATGATTTGATGGTTAGATGATGATGATTTAGGTTGCATTTTGTTATATCCTTTATTTGGGTGATTCGTAATGCTAAATTTGACTTTTCTAATCAAAATCTAGATTCATAGGGATTTCACACACTAAAAGTGTTTGATGAAATGTTTGAACCAACTCTTTATGGGCTTTAGATTCCTATCCATCGAGACATGTATGCTAGGAATGTTTAGTGAACTAATTAATGAAATTCTTTCTTAATTTTTATTGATTATCTAATTGTATACAACGATAGTTGGATCTAATTAGGTAATTAGTGAAGTAGTTTATTGTCACTAGACTACTATTGAGGAATTGATTAGGCTCGTGATTAATAAATAGATTAGCGCCATGAGAGTGGACTAGTCGTATATTTTTGAATTTCATCTTTCTAGGATAATGCTTACCTTGACATCATTGCTTGATTGTTGGTTCATTCCTATGATAGTTAAACCTATAATCCAATGCTTTTATCTTGTTTTACTTTCTTGCATCTTTTAGATTAGAAATCAAACCAAAAACCCATAAACAATTGATTTAAGTTAGTTTGTTTCTTGCATCTCTAGTGTATAATATTTATTCCTCGTGGGATCGATCCTAAAGTACTACTCAGTGCATTCCTTGCACTTAAGGAATATTTGAGGCTTTATAAATGTAACGCTTAGGTAGGATTAGTTACTTGAACTTCTTAGTTTCTAGGAAGCTTAGACAACATTTCCTCCATCATATAGGCATGAGAGAGCATTCCATCTTTCTTAAGCACATCCCAAACTAAATCATCGGCACGAAACAAGTCTACGACGATGAGTGTAACAACAGCCTTATACTTTTGGGAAGATGACTCAAGGTTAGCATTTGTACGAGCGTGTGTTTCTGTGATCTCTTCAATAAACGTTGCACCTCCACCGTGCAATCGAGAAGAAAGATCCACCGGGCCTCGCGATACCATACCTGAAAAGGACGTAAGCCAGAGCTACGGTTAATTGAGTAGTTGTGAGCAAAATCAGGTTGGGGTAGCTTTGTATTCGATAACTTAATAGCCTCACCAACCAAACACCGTAATAAGTTACCCAACGAACGATTAACAACTTTGGTTTAACCATCCGATTGTGGATGATATGCAGAGTTCATGTCTAGGCTAGTGCCAAGCATCTTCCACATCGATCACCAAAAATGGCCCAGAAAACGGAAGTCACGATCAGAGACAATAGAACATGGTAACCCATGGAGACGATACACCTCGCGAGAAAACAATATAGCAACTTGCACAACATTTGTAGTACGCTTACAAAGGGATGCAATGAACCATCTTCGAAAAGCGATCCACGACAACAAAGATGGAGTCAAATCCTCGTTGTGTTCGTTGAAGACCCATGACGAAGTCTATACTTATGTCTGTCTATGGCTGCGTAGGAATAGGGAGTGTCATGTTTAGACCTGCGTTTGAAGCTTGTCCCTTGGAGTTCTGACAAGTAACGCAATACTTCACAAATTGCTCTACATCACGTCGAAGGGATGGCCAAAAATACGATAGTGCCACTAATTGCAAGTCTGATCGCGGCCCATATGACCCTCATTATGTAATTCTACGATGAGCTGTAGACGCAAATTGCAATTTGGGATACACAAATAAAATTCTCGAAAGAGAAACCATCATGGAGAGTGTAACCCAAAGCAGCTCTTGCCTGCACATCCACCAAAATGCGCTCAAAATAAGGATTTGTCGCATAGAGATCAGCAAACAAGCTGAAACTGGGAATGCTAACATGCATAACGACAAGCAAGAAAAGACGGCGACTTAGCGCATAAAAGAGGTCTTTTGGAGGGCTGAAAAGCTGCAGGATGGGGGGGGGGGGGGTAGATTTTCTTTAAAGCTTTGTTCTGGTAATTTTTCATTTTAGGATGGTTTTGCGAAAACCTGAATTTTTCATGCAAACGGGCATTTTTGCTCAATATTTGTTAGAGTTTCATTTGAGGGGATGGTGGTGGTGGTAGAGGCGATGCTCCTCTCTCTAGTTGTCTAGTTGTCGACAATCTAGGTTAACACTTTCTCTGAAGGGATATGAGTTTCTTTTGTTCAGTGTTTAGATAGGTTTCCGCATCGTGTTTTTGGTAGGATCTTTGGTCGTTTTTTCCCTTCATTTATGTCGTTGGACTAGTACATAGGGCTTTATCTACGTGAATAGAGAACACAACTTGCTTTATTTCCCCTGCAAATGGCTTGGCAATTAGCTGCTGGTTTACTTCCTCTAAGACTTATGCTTGAAGCGCATATAGAATCGTATTTTATATGTTTGCAATATGATTCTCTTGATAAACTGTCTGTATTTCTTTATTTTCAACCACTGAGAACTAAATCGCTACTTTCCTTCCACGAGCGATAGCGTGAAAGTAGCCTGATTTATGTCTTCTAAGCCCAAGAGCCTATGTTGTTGTTTCCAGTACTCTTATGCCGCCTTGTAGGCTGTTGATGCTTTGAAACAAGCTTCGATGTTTTGAGAACTTACCATTGCCTCTTCAAGTTCCTTTTTCTTTACCTTTATTTTCTGTTGACTATTGTTGTGCTTATCCTTATTCCATTGGTAAGTTGCCCACCGAGTATTAGCTATTCCACTACAAGAAAACATGCGTTTTCCGACGGCAGTTTCCGTCGGAAATCGGTCGGAAACGACCCTTTCCGATAGAAAAAAGCTGTCGGTTCTACGTCGTCAGAAATCGATATCCGTCGGAACATTTCGACGGATTGCAGTCGTCGGAAACAGGTCGGAAATTTGCGACGGAATTTTGACGGACGTATTTCCGACGGATGTTTGATCGGAAAGTTGTCGGAACACCGTCGGATTTATTTCCGACGGATTTCAGACGGGTCGTGTTTCCGACGGATCTGTGTCGAAATATTCCGTCGGCAGTCCATCGAAAAGCCGTCGGTAACACTTCCGACAACCTTCCGACGGATTATTTTCCGATGGATTTATATAATTTTTTGTAATAATAAATAATTAAATAATTAATAATTCTATTTAAATTTAACAAAAAAATCTATTTAAATAAAAAATAATTATAAATATAAATTTGATTTAAAAAAATTCATAAAATATAAAATATTATTACAAAAAAAAACATAAAATGTTATAAAAAGATTAAAAAAAAACATGAAATTTAATCCGGAAATAAATCGGGGAAGGCCTTCTTCATGGTCGCCTGCAAAGGGCTGAGCTCTTGATGGGTTGAGTCGTGAGCGGTCTGCAACTCCGCATGTGTGGACTGCAACTCACCGACCTTCTCGTCACGGTCTTTCACCGTTTGGCTGAGCCTCTCGATTTCTTCTTTGTACTCTAAAGCATATCGAGGCATAGAGGAGGAAGATTCATGGGTTGGAAGCCCGCCTAACCCCGCGAATCGACCTTTGACTTGTCGAGTTTCCTACGAAAGTTTAAAAATGTTATTAATGAAAATTACGAAAAGAAAAAAAATTGAAATCAAATTAAAACATACATCGAGAACAAGTTGGTTGATCTGTTCCCGGGATAACTCGTTTGAGGACGACGATCCGTCGAGAGTGAGCTGCGACATCGAAACTTCATGTTCCGTCTTTTTCTTCTTGCACTTTGATATATCATGGTTTTTACTCGTTTTTAACCATGATATATGTCTTATTTATAGAGTCATTCTAGTATTTTTGGAGTCTTTTTGAGTTTTTTCAGGTTTTAGCTGACTTTGGGAGAAATGAGCCGTTTTTGGTGAAAATGAGCATATGAAGATGCAGAATCATGCAGAGACATCAGAAGTTTGGCATTCGTTGAAAAACTTCCCACCGATGGATCGAGCTCAAATTTTGATACAAGACAGATCAATGGATTAGCTTTCATTTGGAAGTGGTTTGAGGTCATTCAACGGTGCGATCAAAAGTTATGCCAATTTTCGTGAAGACAGTCCAGTCTGGCGAGCATAAGAAGCAGTGTGTCGATCGATACCACTAATGGTGTCGGTCGATACCGACTGCAGGAAAACAGGAAACGCGAATTTTTAAAAGTCTGGAGAGTTTATACCTTGGTCCAGAAGTCTTTAATTATTACAAGAAGCCCTAGAACGTGTTTTAGCATTATAATTAAGTTTTTCAGCCACTTTTGTTGGCTAAGCTTTATTTTATTCTTCATACTTTTAGAGAGATTGTTCCAGGGTTCTTAGAAAGACAATTATGAACCCCTTGTTTCTGATTGATTTCTTTTATGCAATTCTATTCATCTATGATTTCTGTTCCATTGATCATGTCTGAGTAGATCTCCTTTTGGGTTTAAGGTTTTCTCATAAAGGATTTCATTGAGTGCTGGTAATTGATTGGTTAGGATTCATAATCTGAATTAGTTCTTCACCATAGGTTGTTATCAAAGCTAATTCTAGGTTAACGAATCTGGAATTTAGATCTTAGGTTAATCGATTAGGCACGACAGTGCAATTGATAATCTGATAGAACTTAGGGTGAGCAAAATAGCTATCCGCAAAGAGATTTGGTTTAGTTGTTTTGTGAACATATCAAACCTGAACTTTAAAGCTGGTTTAGATCTTTAGGATTTGCAAAGAAATTTGGAATTTTAGGATTTAGATTTAGATAAATCTCGCAACGACAGTTGGTTAATTATAGCTTAGTGATTTGAGTTCAAGAACCGTGCATAACCTGAATCCTGATTAATTGGTTTATCTGCATTCTCTGATTTCCTGAGAAATACCCTGAACCTAACTCTCCTCCATTGAATTACAACCGTTTAATTTGCATTGCTCTTCCCTTTTTATTGTTTTACTTAGCTTAATTCTATTCTATTTAATCTATTGTGTGATTCTTGAGTCTTTGTGGTTCGACCCCTACTATACTGCAGCTACAGCTTTAGTACTTTTGGGGTATTAATTTTGAGTTTATCACACTTCTCGACAAGGTCACGCATCCCCACATCTTGGATCAGACCGGATTTCTTGTTGGTGTGCCTTTGCTCGATTACTTTAATGTAATCCGAAGGTTTGCCGTCTGCTTGTTCCTGTGAAATTTGGTTAAGTAAAATAAAAATAAAAATGAAATTAGTAAATAAAAATGGAAATTAAACTTACTATTTTCATCGCCTGGCGTTCGACGGTCTTTGCGCCCCCGTTGTGAATGTAGATCCCCTTCCCTCCTCGCTCGCTCTTCCGGTTCTTCGAGTTTTTCTCGGAGAGGTCCTTCGTCTTCGAATTACTCCACTAATCGCAGAAGCCTTTCCACACGTCGTTCTCGAGGTCCTTCGGCTTGCCTTTGTTATGCTTCCACTTCTGCTTTCACTCGTGCATGTGCTTCGAGTACGAAAGCGCGGCAAACTTGTCGAATTGGCCAATAACCTTCTTGGTATGATTATGGTTCCACGTGAACTCTTGCTACAATAAAAAAAAACATAATGTTAGTTTTCAAAATAAAAAATAACAAAATGAACTAAAAAAAGAAAGATATATTAAAAAACGACTTACCGCGAAAGTCCGGTGCCACAAGTCTTTCTCGTCGGTTGGCATGTCCGAGTACTTCTCGTACGGTTTTACCAACATGTTGTGGAGCATCCGCAAGATCGTCTTGTTTATCTCAGTCGACAACTTAAACCTGAAAACATTAAAAAAAAAAGAATTCAGTACGTTAGTATTCAAAATCTAATTAGATTGAAATAATAATCGGAAATGTAACTTACCAAGTCCCGTCCTCGAACTTCGGGTCGAGATGGATGCAATGGCTCCGGTTAGGCTGCTGGATTAGATCCGCGATCGAAATCCTACTCCGAGCAGCGGATTGCTGGGAGTCCGGGATTTCAGTTCCCGAGCTCGATCCGCCAGGAGGCGTAGCTCGAGAACCCTGAGAACGACGTCTTTGGGAACCGCCTCCCAAACATAGTGCGTCCTCGTTATTCCTGCGGATAACCATAAAATCGTTAGTAAATTAATTGATTATCACGAAAATTACGGAAAATTTCAAAATTTCACGAAAATTTCAAAAATGACTTCAAAAGTTACCGAAAATTTCAAAATTACCGAAAATTTCAAAATTACCGAAAATTTCAAAATTTCTCAAAAATTTCAAAATTACCTAAAATTTGAAAATTTCCAAATTTGAGAATTTGATATTTCCCAAAATGTTATAAAAATGATAAATATTATATACAAATTTGATAAATATTTTTAAAATGTTTTTATTTAGTAAAATTTTTTGAAAAATCCAATTATAATTTTCTAAATACTTAAAAAAAATTAAAAAACGTTTTTAATAACGATTTTATTTGATAGATATTATATACAAATTTGATAAATATTTTTAAAATGTTTTTATTTTGTAAAAAAGTTTGAAAAATTCAATTATAAATTTCTAAATACTTAAAAAATATTTAAAAACGTTTTTATAAATCAAAAATTTGTTTTCTAAATCTAACAATTCTAAATCTACAATCTAATCACATAAACCCTAACAATAATATTATTGTACATAAAAATTACATAAGAAATTCCATTCTAACCACCTAACAATACACACAAAAATTACATTCTAACAACCTAACACTTATAAACCCTAAAAACTAACAAGATCTACAAAAAAAAATAAGGAATTGAAAACTTACATATTTGGATCCATAGGAAATGAGGAATTGAGGATTGAAGAGAGAGATTTGAGAAGAAATCAAAAGAAGAGAAAGAGAGAAATGAGAAATTGTAAGGAAGAATAAGTTAGAAAAGAGAATCACCAAGGAAGAAGAAGAGAGAAGAGAGAAGAAGCGTCGGAAGAGAGAGAGAGAAAAAGAAAGAAATGAGAAAAGAAATCGACGGTTTGTCGATATATATCGATTTCCGACGGCCATATCCGTCGGATTCCGAAAATTATTTTCATTTACGCGGTTGATATTCCTGCGGTTTCGAAAAAACCAAAGTCCGTCGGAAATTTCCGACGGAAAGGTATAATTCCTTGCATGATTGTCGATTGGTCAGTCAACAGCCACGTGTCATAGGTCATAAATCCGTCGGAAATTTCCGACGGATTTCCGACGGACTTAGGGTATATTTGGGGTTTAGGGTTTAATTATATGATTTAGGGATCTCTAATCTACATGTTTCATTCAAAAAATAGTAAATTCATCACTGTTAAAGACTTTGAATAAGTTTATAACTTATACAACATCAAAACCCTATACATTTCACATAAATCATATATACCTTATCTATAACTTATACAAACACTTCTATCAAATTTTATAAATTCTATATAACACATTTTTTTTTGAAATATGACATGTTCAACCTATTCTATATACATCATACAAGTGTTTGTAAACAATTTCCACAAAAAAATCTATACCCTATACCCTAAACAACATTTTTTAAAATATCCGTCGGAAATTAATTTCCGACGGATTTCTGACGGATCTCGAGATTGAAGGTGTAAAACACGATGTAAACGTGTTTAAAACTTTATGCTCCATAATCCATCGGAAATTTCCGACGGATCAAGTTACCCCGGCTAAAACTGAATCCCTCGGCAAAAACTGAATGTCTTGGCTAAAACCTAATCCGACGGATTAAGTTACCCCGACTAAAACTGAATCCCTCGGCTAAAACTGAAACCCCGGGTACTGAACCCCTCGGCAAAAACTTAATCCGTCGGAAGTATACTTAGCAATTTTTTTTTTGATTTTCGGATTTGTTACACTTAGTAAATCAAGTGTCTAAGTTTCTAGTTCCACATAACTAATATATCACACATTACACTTCAAATACAAGTACATATTTTACAATGCAAATTTTATAATTAAAACTACTCCGAATCTGATGATGAGTAATCTGATTCTGTTGAATCGTAAGTTTCACCAAATTCGTCAAATTTTTCTTCTGAATCCTCAAATACCCGATCATCGGCATGTACGGTGAAATCAACAACAAGGTCGACCTCAAGGGAATGGTCGATCGAACCTAAACCAACAGAGTTTTGCTGGAGGGGTTCATGATCGGACATCTCATGAACCCTACCTCTCGGGTTTATCGATGTGACTGTAATCCACGGGTCTTGCTTGTTTGTCACTCGAGGATAGGGAATATAGCATACATACACCATGTAATAAAGTCATATAACAATTTAGACACGGTAATGCAAAAATATATACTAACAAATAAATTAACATAAAAGAATAAAACTAACTTGGTCTGCTTGTGAAGTCGTATTTCTGGAGTCGCCTTCTGCTATGTAATGATGTAACACCAAATTGATCGTGTCGCACACCGCCTCCTACTAATGGGTCGTTCCAGTCGCATAAAAATGCAACGCATCTCAAACCGAGCATTCCCGGGTACTGAACATCAAAAATCTCACGTACGACACCATAGTATACAAGATCACCGGACTGAGTAGATACACCGTAATCTGAAGTTGTCGCACTCCTATCATCCCGAAGAATCTTAAAAGCGTACCCCCGTGTGATATACATAACATGTGACTGCACGCTTGCTAGTGGAAAGCGCGAAATTTCTTCTAACCACGTGGGAAAGCTTTGTCCGTTAGCCTTCTCTGTCGTCACCTGCACGAATAAATTAAAAATGAGTAAAAGAAATCATTCATTATATATGAAAGTTTAAACAAGGCAATTAAAATACTTACATAATCTCTTAACCAACGTCTGAACTCTTCCTGTTTGAGCTCGATTAGCTCGTCCTCTGTATTGTTCGGAAATGAAAAACGTTGATAAGCCATATACAAGCTGTGACATTGAAGCGATCATCACGTTAATATATATATATAAGCAAGGACCTAATAAGTAATTAATAATTTGGTTCAATTTAATACCTCTCATATTCTTCAATTCCGTCGCAGTTTGTGAGAATATACATATGCAAATGATCTTGCTCCTGCAATGAAAGTCTCCGCTTCTTGCCTTTTCCACTAAGTCGTCCAATCTCTAAGAATATATGAGGAACATCGACCAGATAGAAAGGTAGTACGCCTCCGTCATCATGTCGAGCTGCTCTACGACTCTTCGTTTTGACTTGTGATGGAAAGTAGAACTCGGCAAAATGTGAAGTTTCTTCATTAATACTCTGTGCGACAATAGAACCCTCCACTCTGCTCAAATTTTTCACCTTTTTCTTTAGATGAAACATATACCGTTCGAAATGATACATCCAACAGTACTGAACCGGGCCTCCAAGCTCTGCTTCTCGAGGGAGATGAATTGTTAGATGTTCCATAACATCAAAGAAGGAAGGCGGAAATATCTTCTCCAAATTGCAAAGGATTACAGGTATATTATCCGCAAGATTGCGGATACCGTCTGATGTAAGAGAGAGAGAACATATATCTCGGAAAAATGCACTAATCCCTGCAAAATATGGATAACAAATGAATAATTAAATACTAAAGTATATATTGTGTAAATTATTAACAAAATAATTTAATGATTGCACCTGCAGTTGCTTCGTGGACATTACGAGGTAGAAGACATGCAAAGGCAAATGGAAGGAGGCGCTGCATCACCACATGGCAATCATGACTCTTCATCCCAGTAAACTTCCTTTCTCCACGATCAACGCAGTTCCGAAGGTTAGATGCGTATCCGTCCGGGAATCTAACACTTTCGGCAATCCAGTCAAAAAATGCGGCCTTTGAAGGTTCATCCAAACGAAAATCCAGGATCGGAGGCTTCCCGTTCCCTGTCACATGTAGTGTTCTACGAGAACATATGTCTGGCAAGTCCAATCTAGACTTCAGATTGTCTTTCGTCTTCCCTTGGACATTGAGAACAGTGTTCATAATGTTGTCGAAAAAATTATTCTCAATTTGCATGACATCCAGATTATGCCTCAAAAGATGGTCCTTCCAATAAGGCAAATCCCAGAAAATACTCTTCTTGTGCCAATTATGTACGTTGCCACAACCATCAACAGGATGATGCCCGTTAGCACCACAATCAACGGTCATATCTGCACCAAAATCTCTGAACTGATCCAACAAATACTGTCCATCTAACTCAGGAGGTGGACCATCAATTACTTTTCGGTTCTTCCTAAACAATGTGGTGCTCCGACGATAAGGATGATCGCTAGGTAGGAATCGCCTATGACAATCAAATCAAGACGTTTTGCGTTCGTGCTTCAATTGGAACGCATCTGTGTTATCTTGATAGTACGGACACGATAACCTTCTGTGCGTTGTCCATCCTGATAACATGCCATATGCTGGAAAATCGCTAATGGTCCACATAAGTACCGACCGCATGACAAAATTCTGCTGACAAGAAACATCAAATGCCTCAACACCTTGGTCCCATAACATTCGCAACTCATAAATCAATGGCTGCAAAAACACATCAAGTGATCTCTTCGGATGCTCTGGTCCAGGAACGAGAATGCTAAGGAACAAGAACTCTCGTCTCATGCACAAACATGGCGGCAAATTGTAAGGTGTTACAATTACTGGCCACAAAGAATATTGTCTGCCGTGCTCCCCAAAAGGGCTGAAACCATCGGTACATAATCCAAGGTATACGTTCCTCGCCTCATACGCAAAGCTGGGATACATTGATTGAAAATGTTTCAATGCTCATGCGTCTGACGGATGGGCAATTTCTCCATCTGTTGTATGCTCTACATGCCATCTCATTGCTCCCGATGTGCGCTCTGACAGATATAACCTCTTTAATCTCTCTATTAACGGCAAATACTACATCCATTTATATGGCACTGACACTCTTCCGCCTGCTTCCTTATACCGAGGTTTGCGACAAAAACGGCATGTCGAACGGTATGCGTCTTCTCTCCAGTAGAGCATACAGTTGTCAATGCATACATCTATCATCTGATACGGCAATCCTAGACCTTGAACAAGTTTCTGTATCTCATAGTATGATGCCGGTGCACGATTATCTTCTGGCAAAATGTCTTTCACAAAATCAGCGATTGCATCCACGCAATCCTCACTCAAATTGAAATCCGTCTTTATACCCATCATCCTAGTTGCAGTTGATAAAGGGGAATGTCCACCTATACACCCATCATATAACGGATGTTTAGCAGCGTCTAACATATCAAAGAATCTCCGAGCTTCTAAGTTAGGTTCTTCTTTTCTATCTCCATACTCAGCAACCGATTGTATACTTTCACGAAATGCATTGTTCACCATCTGAACATGACCTACGGTACTTTCTACTTCCATTGCAAGTTCTTCTAAGCTAGTGTTATCCCCAATATAGTGTTCACTAGTACTAGCATAATTATCCACCATTGTATCATTTTCTCCGTGATAATACCAAATCTTGTAACCCAGCATAAACCCATGACAATACAGGTGTGACCATACTTCATCTATCACGATTAATCTACGATTCCCACAATTGGTACAAGGGCAGTTGATTTTACCGGTTTTTTTTTCTTTCTTCTTCGTACCCGCAAATGCCATGAATTCCTGCAGGCCTTCTTTGAATTCCTCCGTAACTAGGTGATAAGCTCAAAATTAATACCCTAAAAGTACTAAAGCTGTAGCTGCAGTATAGTAGGGGTCGAACCACAAAGACTCAAGAATCACACAATAGATTAAATAGAATAGAATTAAGCTAAGTAAAACAATAAAAAGGGAAGAGCAATGCAAATTAAACGGTTGTAATTCAATGGAGGATAGATAGGTTCAGAGTATTTCTCATGAAATCAGAGAATGCAGATAAACCAATTAATCAGGATTCAAGTTATGCACGGTTCTTGAACTCAAATCACTAAGCTATAATTAACCAACTGTCGTTGCGAGATTTATCTAAATCTAAATCCTAAAATCCCAAATCTCTTTGCAAATCCTAAAGATCTAAACCAGCTTTAAAGTTCAGGTTTGATATGTTCACAAAACAACTAAACCAAATCTCTTTGCGAATAGCTATTTTGCTCACCCTAAGTTCTGTCAGATTATCAATTGCACTGTCGTGCCTAATCGATTAACCTAAGATCTAAATTCCAGATTCGTCAACCTAGAATTAGCTTTGAGAACAACCTATGGTGAAAAACTAATTCAGATTATGAATCCTAACCAATCAATTACCAGCACTCAATGAAATCTTTTATGAGAAAACCCTAAACCTAAAGTGGATCTACTCAGACATGATTAATGGAACAGAAATCATAGATGAATAGAATTGTATAGAAGAAATCAATAAGAAACAAAGGGTTCAGAGTTGTCTCCCAAAAATCCCTAAAAACAATCTCTCTCAAAGTATGAAGAATAAAATAAAGCTTAGCCAACAAAAGTGGCTGAAAAACCTAATTATAAAGCTAAAACACGTTGTGGGGCTTCTTGTAATAATTAAAGACTTCTGGACCAACGTGCAAACTCTCTAGACTTGTAAAAAGTCGTGTTTCCTTTTCCATGGATGACGGTATCGACCGATACCATAAGTGGTATCGATCAATACACGGGCAATGACGCGCTTCCTTCCTTAATGGTGTCAGTATCGATCGACACCAGGTGGTGTCGGTCGATACAAGGGCTTCAAATCGCTACACGATCTCTGCTTTGCTCCAAAAAGCTCCAGAATGTTTCAATATCTCCAATTATGCTCCAAACGTGCCTAAAACCTGAAAATACTCTAAAAGACTCCAAAAACACTAGAAAGACTCAATAAAAAGGACTTATATCATGGTCAAAAAGGGATAAAAACCATGATATATCACTAGGCCCGTGTCCGGAATTTGATGAGGCTTGTCCATCCATAATCAAAAATAATTATAAGGATCTGAAGAAGACATTTTCGTAAGGAATTAGATAAGAGAGATTTTTTTTTGTTGTTGTGATTGTAAATGAGAGGGTGGATACGTTTTTATAAGGAAAATTGTGCGTGTTTTCCGACGGATACAATGTAGATATTATCGATGTCGGCAACGATGTCGGCAAGGTCAACATCTGTCGAACATCCGTCGGAATTTGTCTGACGGATTTTTGTCGTCGGAAACGTCCGACGGATTTCCGACGGATAAGGTTTTTCGACAGATTTCCGACGGATTGTACTTTCGTCCAAATCCCGTCGGAAATTTCCGACGGAATTATGACCGTCGGAAATGACCATGTTTTCTTGTAGTGTTCTTCTTTCCATTGAGTAGCTAGCTACAGCCTTCCAAGTCTTCGCAATTATGCCTTTAACTTCTTCATTATCTCTCAATATTGGGTCAAACCTGAATAACCTTTTGGCATGATTCTTTCTTGCGGTGAAATAAGTAATTATCGGTATGTGGCATGAGTCTTCAGACCGTAAGTACTGGCTCCTTGCAGAGGGAAATAATTCAGCCAAATAAGTATTTGTCACTATTTTATCAAGACGACATCTGGCCTTATGAGAATACTGTGATCCTCTCCAAGATATATGGTCTTCTAAATGTTGAAGCTCAAACAAGTCAATCCACAAAGGAACCTTCAGCTCTAGTTGGACCTCCTGATGTTTCCGGATTATCGATAATGTCATCGAAATCTTTATAGATAAACAAAGGTATATCTCGTGCCAATGCAAGTCCAAAGAGATGTTTCCACATTTGTTTTCTCTTCATACAATATGTATTAGCATATATGAAGGAGGCAAAGAATGTTTTCCCTTCAAAAACAATATGCGTATCAATAAAGTTTGAATAAGAAGATAATGTCTGGAAATATGTTCAATCGTATCTCTCTGAGACAGCCTCTTAGACGACAAACCGTTGTGGGGTCCCCCAGCCTACACAGTTCCAATACGTCATTTTTATAGGCGTAGATTGGATGGATTCCAGCAATCCATCGAACCCCTTGAGATAGGGGGAATGAAATTGCAGTCCAGCGGTTGGTCGGAAATATTTTTCTCCTCATTTTCAAGGGTGGATACTAGGAGGATAAGGTACGGCCTGATGTTCTGGGTTTCTCTTTTACCCGAGAGCTTGTGATGCTTGGATTTGTTGTGCCTTTCTCTTTCGAGAGAACTAGCTCCTATCATGATTTTTTTTCTTTTGCTTTTGGTGATGTCTTTGGGATGATAGATAAGTACGAGGATGTGAAGGTGAAAATGACATTGCATCACACAAAATTGTGTAAAACGCCGAAATAAAATAAAAAAAAACTTTAGAGAAGTGTTATATTGTATTAGAAGCTGTAAAAATTGTTATTCTTTATTGAGAGATTTGTGTAGGTTGTCACATATTTTATGTTTTGTTAGTATTCTGTCACTTTGTAAAAATGTTTGCAAATGTAACACTTTATGAACTGTACATGTCGTTTTTTGCCGGTTTTGCCCCTGACGTGCGTGAGTTAAGTGCAGACGTGTGTCAATGTCAGAGGAGAGAGAAATAAATAAAGCAAAAAAGAAGATGATTAATGATAAATATTGAACCCTAAATTCAAAGAGAGGGAATACTAAACCCTTGGGGGATATAAATCCTAAGGGATACTATATACTAAAGGGGATAATAAACCCAAAAAGAGATACTAAACCCTAAGGGGAAGTACTAAGCTCTTTCGGATATATTAAACCATAAAGAATATTATATACCAAGGAGGATATATTAAACCAAAAAAGGGGATACTAAACCGTAAGGGAAAATATTAAATCTTTCGGGGATACTAATTAAACCCTAAGGGTATCTATATAAAAATGGAGGATACTAAACCTAAAAAGGATACTAACCCAAAAGGGAAAATATTAAACCCTTCGGAGATACTAAACCCTAAATTCAAAATAGAGAATACTAAACCGAGATACTAAATCCTAAGGGATGCTATATACTAAAGGGGATACTAAACCCAAAAAGGGATAATAAACTAAGGAAAAATACTAAACCCTAAGCAATACTATATAGCAAAGAGGGATACTTAACCCAAAAAGGGGAATAGTAAACGTAAATAATATGTTAGTAAATATACAAGTGTAGACAGCCATAATTGTTATCAAAACAAATAAGGACATATATCCACACATTTACGACATAACGAATAAATAAACATGTGTGTCAATGGACATCTATACATTTATACGTACAAAAAAAATACATATAATTATTTCAAAATCATATGTAAGTAATTAAAATAATTATATGTATTTATGTACAAACAAAATACATATAATCGTTGTTAACAATGTTAGTGGTTATGTACTAACATTCTCGGGTACAAGTTAACGTATTTAATGTGTTAGTTATCAAAATAAGGTCAAATACTCAATAACTAACTTAACATCGGTAGATATTTTATGTTCAATGGATTATCGATAGCAAAATATTTGATCAGAGTAAGAAAAATAACAAATTTGGAAAGGTCAATAGCCACGTAGAGAAGAAATTAGCGACTGCTCTATCCCATCCTGTTATCGATCAACAAAGTTATCAACGTTATCATAGTTAACGATATAAACAACTTAATCGATAATAATGTCATAACGTGTACAAAAAATAATTGCATCATTGGTAAAAGGTTGTATTACCACATCTCCAGAATTTTGGCCCTCGCCCATTGGTTGCTCATTAGATACCTTGTCGGAGTTAGGTGACATGTGTGGATTCTCAACTCCATCTTGTAATGCACAAAAAAAGTTAGCGGGTATAAGAATTAACGATATAATCTATTTATATGTTGTAGTATTTATATGTTGTAGTATTTATATGTACGTTTATCGACTGTGTTATCAGATTATGATTAGAAAGTACAGTTAGATTTTGAAAGGTCATCAAGAAATAACAGACTTTGGTTTGGCAGTCTCCTTGGGGCCTAGTCTCTTCTCGATCATGTGTAATAACAACGCGGGTGATCTTCTTGTTTTTGCTGACGGAAAGAAAACTTCAATCGAAGGAATACTAGGCGTTTTCAAAGAATTTGCAAATTTTTCTGGGCTCAATATAAGTCTGGAAAAATCAAGCATATTCATGGCGGGTGTGACGGAAGAGGTAAAAGAGACAATCCTGGAGCGGTTTCCATTTAACTCAGGGACTCTTCCTGTTCGATACTTGGGGCTACCTCTCCTCACCAAAAGGATGACAGTGAACGACTACACGCCCCTCCTAGAAAAAATTCGAAATCGCATCACTTGTTGGACAGCAAGATTTCTCTCATTTGCTGGTCGTCTTCAGCTAATAGGGTCAGTGATTCACAGCTTGACAAACTTCTGGATTTCAGCTTTCCGATTACCAAAATCATGTATTGTTGAAATAGATAAGTTATGTTCAGCCTTCCTCTGGTCGGGACCAGCTTTAAACTCAAAGAAAGCAAAAATATCATGGAGTGAGGTCTGCAAACCGAAAGCAGAAGGAGGCTTGGGGCTGCGCTCAATTACGGAAGCAAATAATGTGAGTTGTTTGAAACTCATATGGCGATTACTAACTGGTAGATCCTCGCTTTGGGTAAACTGGATTCGTGAGCATTTGATAAGAAAAGGTACTCTTTGGACGGTAAAGACCACCTCAACTCTTGGCTCTTGGACTTGGAAAAAAATTCTTAAGTACCGCGATTCAGCAAAGTCTTTTACTCAGGTGAGAGTCCGAAATGGGGAATCCACCTCATTCTGGTTCGATCGATGGACATCTTTGGGAAGCTTGATAGATCAAACGGGACAAAGGGGATGTATAGATCTGGGTATTCCGATTGATTCTACTGTCAAAGAAGTGTTACAAAATCACATAAGAAGGCGCCGAAGGACTGAAATTCTGGAAAACATTGAGATATTGATAGACTCACAAAGAGAAAAGGGGACAAATACAGAATCAGATGCTGTGTTATGGAGGAGAAAAAACGGTTCCTACAAACCAGATTTCAATTCCAAAGATACTTGGAACTTAACAAGACCAACCTCGGCGATTAATAAGGAGTGGGAAGGCATATGGTTTCAACATGCAACTCCGAAACACACATTCATCACGTGGCTAGCAATGCACAACCGTCTATCAACAGGAGATAGAATGATAACTTGGAACTCGGTTAGCCAGACAACTTGTGTCTTCTGCAAGACATGCCTGGAATCAAGAGATCATATATTCTTCTCTTGCGGTTTCACGGAAGGAATATGGAAAAACTTGACAAAAAATATACAAGGATCAACTTACACTTGTGAATGGAATAGAATTGTTAAGTTGCTGGTGGGAAATTCGATTGACTGGTTAGGATTATGGCTGATTCGATATGTATTTCAGCTGACTATTTACATGATCTGGTGGGAAAGAAATAAGCGTCGTCATGGCGAAAATCCGACAACAAGTCAGCAACTAATTCAGATCATCGATAAAGAAGTGAGGAATAGATTGACATCTATCAGATCAATGGGAGATATAAGATATGAAAGAGGAATGGAGACTTGGTTCGCATCAAGATAATCTCTTCTTTCTCTTCATTAGCTTACTAACATATATATGTGGTAATAAGTTCAAATAATCTCGTGTAAAATAGTCGCACTTGTTGTAAGAACGGTTTTTTTTTGTTTGAATAAATTTGAAATTCAATTCAAAAAAAAAATAAATAAATAACAACGCGGGTGTTAATATTGATTGTTAACTTAGTTATCGAATTTTTCTAATTTATGATAACATAGTTATGTGCTAGTACTTTGACCATGGGTTCTTCGGTAGATACCATTGGTTCTTCAGTAGATATCTTCTCGGAGTGAGATGAAATGGGAGGATTCTTAACTCCATCTTGTAAAGAACATATTGTTAACATGTAAAAGAGTTAACGAGATAACCAATTTATGGGGTAAAGTATTGCAGTCAAAAATGCATATGTTACCCCATCTCCGCATTCTCCACCTTCACGGCCGTCGGGAATATCCTCCTGTTGTAGCTGAATCTCAGCTACTCCATCCTGTACAATACAGAGTATTAAGTTATCAAAATTAACAGTTAAATAGGAGTATAGATACATTTTAAAAGTTGTTAGTTGTGTAATGTTAGGTGTTACGAAACATTTTACAAATAGAGTGGAAGAGATCATAATTAAGAATCAATAGCAGACATTGGTTTGGCTGTCTCCACTTCTCGATCCTGGATATAAACAAATCAGGGGTTAACTTTGGAGTTAACCTAGTTTTTGCTTTGTATTTTGTTAAAAACATTACTTATTCCCAGTTATTTTATTATTTTAATTTGTTTAAACTAATAGAGTCCAAGGATCATGTTGTCACTTTTCTGACATATACTTATCTTACTAGTCCAGTAACAGGCGATCTCCCTATAAACCATAAAAAATAAATATAGGGGTATAAAAAACTTTTTTCCGTGAACAGTGTCACATGTACAGTTCAGAGGTATCAAAACTAATTTCCATAATAATTAATACTAGATAATGATATATAATACTCTTGTCACAATGGGTAAATATTAAAAAACTAACAAGTCTATCAATAAGTGACAAATGGCACAAATTTGTCTTCTTTATTACTCATAAACTGTATTAGATTCTACATGTTTTTGAACACAACATCAACAATATTGTCCATGTTTTTCCTATATATATGTTTCCAAGAAATTGAAGAAGAATAAGAACCTGCGCAAGCATACATAATCTGTACACACAAACACAAGCTTAATGACCATACAGTTAAATACACCAATCACGCCTTTAAACGCACACACAAAACCACAAACATGGAAAAATAGACCAATTGCGCTTTTTAAACGCACACACAATAGCACAAACTTCTCCACCACATAAATTTCTTTTCCACTCTTCTTTAATTATGTTATCTAATTGTTTTATTGATGATGCATCATTATCATCCAAATAGATCATATATGATCAAAGATGCGTACATTTATCGCTAAAGAACCGAGTAAGAACCTTGTCTTCAAGAACTATTAAAGCCTCGGTAGATTTTATGCATATAGGTGTCTTGTATTGAGACATCGAAGAACCCCGTGAAACAAAAAAGTCCATGAGAGAATCGAACGTTCCTTCTTGCACCACTCTTATCTCCAGAGCTCCGATTGATCCATCTTTACTCCTAAATACTCTATAAAGATCACTAAGCGATTCCTCCATAACACAACAACATTTCACCAATACATTGCTATCAAGTTCAACGCCATAAATGTTTTTGGGTTTGAATTCCCAGTAAAAAACATAGTGACCTGGAATAGTAGAGAGATCAGCATAACATGTGCAACCCATCAACATCAGATTTAAAGATTCAAGAACGAGTGTCGCATGATTCAATGCCTTTAAAAGATGTTCCTCAGTTGTTATCTCAGTCTGAATGCTCAAGACCATTTCTTTTCGACGTATGAATCGAAATTGAGGTGTGTTGTTATAGAATCCAGTCACCTGTAAAATATCTCCAACCTTATACCTATGTAAACCTAGCAAAAAAAATGATTATAACATTAGTTTTAATGACTTGAGAATAGATAGATATATATATATATATATATATTTCTTCTTTGCTTAAGAGTATAATAAATTCGTTTATATAACTCACCAAAATAATTTGTGACCAACAGCTCATAGTAGCAACCTAACTTAACGTTCACAAGATCAACAATCTCGTCATTATTGTTTTCCTCATCAACCTTTACGAACTCGAAATAGGACATATTAGGTAGACATGTGTATGACACATCTTGTGGTTTGCATGACAGATCCACGTTTATCCCAAATATAGTTTCAGATGATCCATAGACCATGGAGAATATAGGAAGTTGGTTCGAGTAGAAATCCAATGTTGGGATGTACTGAACCATCTGTACGTCCTGTAACAATGCAATCAAGAAATTTGGCTTTGGGCCAAATCCGTGTGATTATACCTTCCCATGATTTCTGGCTGCACTCATAATCAATCAAATTTGCCAATTCAGGATTAGGCTCTCCGAGGATGATAGAGACCGATTCCCTACAGCTACGGTCTGTAATCCACTCGCTAACATGACCATATCGTATATTACTACACAATTCTTTCCAGTGACTTTCAAGAAAATTGATTGCATGAGCCAAGGTAGAAGCAAAGTAAGCACTCATACTCGTAACTTCATTTCTCTGGATGAGCCCACAGAGAAGATGACAATACATACTCTGCTTGTTATCTGTGCATAATGTGACATCGTTGGGGCTTGTATACAGCTTTGATGGTTGGTTCTTGAAATAATCGCTCGTCAAAAAGCTTGAAAGCAATCCAGAAACTGGCAAACCAGAAGGAGTTTTGGATAACGGTCTACAGAAACTAATCTTCATCTCCTTTTCTTGCTTGGCACCATCCACATACCTACATACCATAATTAAAGAGATTAATATATATTGGTGATGGTGATATTTCTAAAGGTCCCAAGATTACTCTAGATTTATACTACCTAGTTATAAAAAAACAAAAAATGGCAATTCTCTAAAATGGCATACCTTTAAGTTTTGTTCCAAATTTAGCACCATTAATTTAAATTTTCAATATTAAAATGACTCCAAACCCCTTCCTAATATGGGAAATCTAAACCCTACATTAGATAATTTTATTTGTAATTTAGGGTAAACAAGTATTTTCACATAGTAATTTGTGCTACTTTTGGAATTTTGATTTTAGTGTGTTAGGTTTGGAACAAAAAAAATGAATAAATTTTATGCTATTTTAGTATATTTTTCAAAAAAAAAAATGTATTTAGAATTAATTACCTGGATATAAAGGGGGACGAGAGAGCTTTGTATTGCATCATGTTCTCAAAGAACTTGTTGTTCATGGGGAATATCTTATGTTTTTCTCCTGATGTTCCGGAACTACATGATCCACAAGTTCACAACCATTAGAGCATTATATATGTTAGTTTATAGAATTTCATCACCAAGCAAATCAATACTAACTAGAGTTTTACCTTTGGAAAAATCCAGTGATGGGATTGCCTGAAATGACATCTGATGGTTCTCCTTTCGCAACACGTTCGATATAAGGCTTAACATCATCATAAGTGACGACCGGTACGTTCTTTTTAAAAAGCTCTTTATCAGAGCTCCCGTGGAGAAAACGTTGGAGATATTCAGTGTGGGCGTTAAGTGTGAGTATCTCCTTTAAAACATCGTCTTGTATTTGCTTCGCATTCAATGTTAATGTCTCCAGATCCATGAGATCGAAACTTAGACTCATATTTGTTTGATCTTTGATATCACCTGAAATTAAAGGGTTTATTTATATAAAGAATAACTTTCAAGTGACGAGTAAACGATTTGATTTGTTTAATCTATTAATTAGTTGTCATACCTTCTTTTTTTGTTTGGGTTAAAATAAACTTTTTTTTCTTACTATGCTGTCATCAATTCAAATCAAATGGCTTATTATATAAAGAAAAATCCCAAGTTGGTAGAAAATGATTTGATTTTTAGTAGAATAATACTCCCTCTGTTTTATATTGCAATGATTAGTGCCTAAAACTCTATGGTAATGTATGTAGTAAGATAGAAAAGTCTGCTAAGTGGTAAGATACTCGGAGAAGGTGCCGTTAGAAGCTAGAGTTCAAGTAGGAGAAACCAAGAGATCGGAACAAAGACATCGAGATTACAAAGTCGCATAGTGGCCCTCGTGATTTTGCATCCGTAGATACATTTTTGTGTATATATATATATATTTTTTATTTTGTAATATACTCACACACAGGCCACCCACCTATGTACATGCACTTAAACATGTGTCCACTTCGTTCCACTTCCACGGAGCGGAGAGAAAAGGTTATGTAAATGCATTTACACATGTGTCCACTTCGTTCCACTTCCACGGAGCAGAGAGAAAAAGTTATGTATAAATATTAAATCCTATCAAAGTTCTAACGACGACTTTATATGGTAACAATTAATTAAGATATAATTTTGCTAAAGTAAATCATTCAAAGCGTCGTGGTTAAATTCTCTAGAGTTGTAATGGGAAACATTTTTCTAATCTAATCTAAGTGATCGAAGATCTCGCATATAGGTTAATTAATGAAGATGCTCCGGACCATTTATTGTAAGTTTTGATTTGAAGTTGAAATGAATAACAAAATTTAAGGATTCACTCCAGCAAAGTTCAACAAGATATAAGTAATCTTTTTAAAGTAATTGCATTAGATGGCAATAATTATGATAATTAAAAAAACGACAATGAAATTTGCTTGTCCAATGAACAAAATGGGTTAACACATATTTTGGACGGTTTAACCTTTATATTTGAACTGTTGTAGGATGCATAATTTTTTTTCATGTTACATGTTATTTTATATATGGACATCTAAATAATCAATTAAAGATTTTGGATAATTCTTGTACTTTAATTGTTGTAGGACGCATGATCAATAACGCGCTAAATTTCATCCCAACTTTTGTTGGTATCTTTTTGTGATTTTGTTATAGCAACTTACGAAATTGTCCCTTTTCAGATAAAACCTCTCTCATTGCCATTTAGCAAATTAACTCTAATTTTTTAATCTCTAGATATCAGTTTCATAATATACTGCAATACAAAACAATGAAAAATATAGGACAAGAATAAGATATTCAGACAAACTTTCACTTCTAAGGATCATGTCTTAAAGATTGTATTATTAAAAATTATTGTTTTTGTTAAAAGAAGTTGTCACATGTAATTGGACGAAAATGTCAATGTGGGTTTTATATTGTTTGCAAGATATAGTAGGAGGAAACTTTTAATCATGCCTTGTTTGAATACCCTCCATCCAGCTCTTCAAACATGGGCATTATCGGATATCCATTCGGCTCCAAACGTGTTTCCCTCGGCTTCAGTTTGGGTGAACCTAGCTTACTTGTTTTAAAAAAATGCATGATGCGACCGTAATAAGGAATAAAGCTCATTTCCATGGATTCTATGATTTCTATGGAAAACAAGAAATGACAAGGTCTACACTAATATTAATCGGTATCCACCGCATATGTTAAAAACATGTGATGAGTGAAGTCTTAGCATGGTGGAAGTAACAAGAAAAGTCTGTGCAGAAACTTCTGTCCTGATAGATGGAAACATATGTCAAATTGATGGTTTGTGGAAGCCTAATATTTTAGATACTAACTATTCACCTTAGGGATGGTAGAAATTCTATGAAGTGGCTCTTCTGCTAAAAAGACATCCAAAAGGTGGCTCTGGGAGTATAACTTTGACACTTGGAGTGGCTCTTCTAGAAGCAGGGAAGGCTCTGTCTGCTACATTGGGACTAACGAGCTATGAGACTCTGAGCATGAAGATAAACCCAATAGCCTTTATATCTATTTTGCTCGTCTCATTGCTTCTGCTTCTGTTTGGGTTGGTGTTGTGCCAATACGGGTGTAGATTTTTTTTTTTTTTTTTTTGAAGTCAATTAATTTCGTCCATGCATAGCGTAAATCAAAATTAGTGTCACTGTGTCAGTTTTTGGCTTCGATCAGTGATACCTATTTATTTGGATATAACACACACACAAAAGACCACACCACTGTTTCCTAGTTTAACATGAAAAAACAGACAGAAAAGAGCAATTAGATCAACATATTATAAGGTTCCTTATACAGGCAAATTTCATGTACACAGTAATGTGAGAGACAGAAGATTCAAAATACAAAAGAGCCATTTACCTCGAATGATTTTTCTACACTCAGTTTTTCAAGTAAAAAGGTCAAACGGCAAAGCAATATACTTCAGGACTTGACTGATTGATTACCAACTGTAAGCTATGGGGTTGTGTTTCATCAAACTTCGGCTTCACTCTCTATTCTAATCAATTCCTGCAATTAAGGACCCCAAAGATTCATAGCAATGCTCAAATCAAATTCTTATAAACTTGTGCAGAATCATTGTTTTTTTTACTTTTTTACCTTTCTTCTGGCAGCGAGAGTCTGTCTTTGCTTTTCTTTCTTTTCTCGGAGGCATTGACCGCACCAGTCTGGGAATTCCTTCTGATATGTTTTCATCTCTCTAAACGTAGAGCTGCCATGGAAAAAGGGGAAATGTAATTTCAATTGTGATCTTGAATCCTGAGGTAAGCTTCAATACTGTTTACCTTCTGCACCAAAGAATCATACTGACACGATGACCAGATGTCGTGGCTCTGGCGCCATGGCGGTGGCGGCCACGGTGAAGTACAGCTTGACCCGGTTTATGACAGTAATCAAATGTCTCCTGCTTTAATGAAGAAATAGTTGTTTACTTTATTACTTGACCATTTTGCCATGTACAGAATACTGGAATGTAATTCGACCAAAAAAACTCCTTGAAAGGACTCGCATACCTCTGACTTTGTATCTGTATTCACATGTTTCTCGCATCGTGTGCCTCGGAAATATAATTCCCCTCCCACAAATTCTTTACCCAAACAAACATTCAATGTTACTTCTGAATCATCCACATGAAAGCCTGCAGATTTATAAGATAACTGTTTTCAATAAACCAGCTTTATATTTTCCATTGGAGAATTCACTCTGGCCTTCTCTAAGGAAAGATGTTCAGACAACACAGAATATGTTTGCATTTGAGGAAATATCGTAAGGTCCTGTGAGAATTTAGCAGAATTGTTGTTTCAAAGTGATAGCAGAGAATCAAGAGGACTCACCTAAGTCAGCATCCCTATCTTTACCATATTCAACAACAAATCCATGGTGAGAGTCTAGAGTTGATCCACACACATCAGGGAAGAATTCTGCAAAGCAACAGAGTGTAGGCAGATTGGTATTACTGTACTTACCAATAAAAGTCTTTTATAATGCATTTAAGTCATATATTGCCTTGCCTTCGGAAATAGGACGGATAAAACCCTCCCTGAATTTTTCAAGCATGCTATCCAGGCCAAAATCGTCAAGCACAGCACCGTAGTTACTCATGGTGTTTGGTCTTACGATCCGGAACTTTATCTGGTTAACCCACTTTCTGAAATTTTCTACCTGCTTAATCAAACAGCAGCACATTAACAAAACAAAGTGGTGGGTAAGAGCAGGGCAGAGAACAAGTGCAAGATGATGGGTCATTACCTCTGATAGCATCATCTCACAGAACCTGGGCCGAAGCATTTCAAAGACTAAAACACCGGGAGACGGCTCAGAAATTATGCTTCTTAAGCTTTCCGCCGTGTTTTTGTTGATCGCCTTCAGGAAAGAGGGAACGAAAAAGAACGTGGGGTCAAGAGTATACAACTCCTTGTGAAGTGGCTACAGAAGGAAACATTTCAAACTTTGGCATAAACAAGTCTACGAAACAAAAAAAAACGAGCAAAAAGATTGAACAAGCTTATATTATCTTCTCACCTGATAATTGGATATTATCTTCTGCTTATATTCCCTGTGCCTTTTAGCCTGGAGCGTTAGATGAAGAGGAAACTATTCTGAGAAACTTAAATGGAAAATTTTTATTCAACTAACGTAACCACATTCTGGGTCCTGACAAGAAATTTCTAAAGATCATACTAGCATCCGCTTGATGAATTTCACAATTTCTAGAAAATGGATCCACAGGAAGAGAAAATAGCAAGAAAGAAATCAGAAGTTGAAGAAAGAGCATTACTCTGAAACGCTCTTCGGGAGGAAGGTACTTGAGCATAATGCCCGACATGAATTTCGCCTTGTCGTATCTGTTCGAGCTTAGCATATTCAGCGGCAAATACCTCTCCAGCGAGCTGAAAACGCAAGGGCTAAACTCCAGCTGCAGATCGTCGTAGTTATCCGGTCTGTGTTCGTTGTTAGGAATCAGCCTCAGTCTCAGGTCAGGCGTCACTGTATCCTCCGCCGCAGTGTTCACCGGAGGAGTATCTCCACCTCCAACAGTTCCGTCACCGACCACCGTCATCTCTCGCCGATCACTTGACATTCTTGTGAGCAACTCGAATTCAAGTGAGAAACTAATTCTCTGCACACTGCATCTCGAACGATACAACGAAGAAATCAAAATCGAACTTCTTTTAACTCTCGATTTGGGGATTTCTAATTTTGGGTTTCCCGTTGGAATTAGGGTTCTAAACCAGTTTTCCCCCGATAATTTTTTTTTTCTTGACTAAAGCGAAACTGCCGATTTCACGCGATTTATCAGCGCGTTTTGACCACGCGGATGATTCTATGAATTATCGGCCCATTGTAACGGCCCAAAAATGTTTCGAACCGGATACTTAAAATTATCGGTATTTTGAGATGCCTTTTTTTTATATTTTCCGGTTGATATCGATCAAGAAAATTAGCTAAATGAGGGAGAAAATTTTGGTGGTTGCGCTAAA
Source organism: Eutrema heterophyllum (assembly GCA_002933915.1). Taxonomy (NCBI): domain Eukaryota; kingdom Viridiplantae; phylum Streptophyta; class Magnoliopsida; order Brassicales; family Brassicaceae; genus Eutrema; species Eutrema heterophyllum. The sequence continues at coordinate 764,862 of PKMM01017963.1, forward strand.
AACTATCAGTAAGGTGAATATAAAGTTGTAGAAAAAAAAAAGATTTCTAAGAAAAAAGCAACAGACTGGACTTTATTTAGATATATTCGTCAAATGTTTGTGTTTATTACATTATGCCTTCTCCAGTTCTTATGCTATGCATGTAATACATACAACTGCAAACGCTTCTTCTCTTAAGAATTTATCATCAAACAAATCATATAGATCAATATATTGGTTTCATAAATATAGATATGATTAGAGTATACTATTGTGTAAATGAAGCCATTAGATTAGTATTGGATGGGTTCACAACTACTGTGTCATATGCATGCAAATGTCCATATAGTTGTGAACTCATGCAAATCCGAGAAACATAAACTTTGTTCTTGGAAGAAAGAAATCACTTTCTCACACCAAAAGAGAAGATAAAAAGATTTATGGGCAATCATTGATTAGCATGAGTATGTTATATGTACAAAGATGAAATGCACATGATGCATATTGCATAGATAACCACAGAGACATCATGGTGTATAAGTAAGATGCATAAGTGTATCACTACAAGAAAACAGGGCCATTTCCGACGGCCATAAATCCGTCGGAAATTTCCGACGGATTTCCGACAGTATTTGGACGAATGTACCATCCGTCGGAAATCCGTCGGAAAAACTCACCCGTCGGAACAATTCCGACAGATTTCCGACGGAATTCCGACAAGTACTGATGTTGCCGACATATTTCCGACGGATTTCCGACCACGGGCATCCGTCAGACCATTTCCGACGGATGTTCGACAGATGGTGACCTTGCCGACATCGTTGCCGACATCGTTGCCGACATCGATAATATCTATGTTGCATCCGTCGGAAATCCGTCGGAATACGCGCAGAATTTTGGTTATAAAAACGTATCCACCCTTTCATTTACAATCACGACCAAAAAAAAAACTCTCTTATCTAATTCCTTACAAAAATGTCTTCTTCAGATCCTTATAATTATTTTCGATCATGGATGGACAAGCCTCATCAAATTCCGGACACGGGCCTAGTTACGGAAGAATTCAGAGAAGGTCTGCAGGAATTCATGGCATTTGCGGGTAATCAGAAGAAAGCGAAAAAAACCGGTAAAATCTATTGCCCTTGTAAGAATTGTGGGAATCGTAGATTAATCGTGATAGATGAAGTATGGTCACACGTTTATTGTCATGGGTTTATGCCGGGTTACAAGATTTGGTATTATCATGGAGAAAATGATACAATGGTGGATAATTATGCTAGTACTAGTGAACAGTATATTGGGGATAACACTAGCTTAGAAGAACCTGCAATGGAAGTAGAAAGTACTGTAGGTCATGTTCAGATGGTGAACGATGCATTTCGTGAAAGAATACCATCGGTTGATGAGTATGGAGATAGAGGAGAAGAACCTAACTTAGAATCTCAGAGATTCTTTGATATATTAGACGCTGCTAAACATCCGTTATATGATGGGTGTAGAGGTGGACATTCCCCTTTATCAACTGCAACTAGGATGATGGGTATAAAGACGGATTTCAATTTGAGTGAAGAGTGCGTGGATGCAATCGCTGATTTTGTGAAAGACATTTTGCCAGAAGATAATCTTGCACCGTCATCATACTATGAGATACAGAAACTTGTTCAAGGTCTAGGATTGCCGTATCAGATGATAGATGTATGCATCGACAACTGTATGCTCTACTGGAGAGAG